>QEPC01011071.1:116789-171969 GCA_003113815.1 Sphenodon punctatus | reverse complement strand
CTTAGCATCTCTGGGGGTGAGCAGCCCCACATCTGTCTGAAAACACACATTGCAGAGGTAAGCTAATTGGGTTGGTTTCACATGTAATGGTAGCCTCTTATATTCCTATATTTGTACATGCAAATGCAGGAATGGTTTCTACTTGAGCCTGGATCTGTAGCAGACCCAGGTTTGGGCCCACAAAGGGTATTTTATCAACCTGACAATAGCCCGCCGGAGTCTGTGTTCAGTCCATGCAGCCGTAACTTAAATGTTTTAGTGTGTAGAACTAATAAATGGGCAGCCTCCTGTGCACGTTTCATGAGCTGGTGGTTAGCTGCCACCAGTGGCACCACTCACTGCTCCCCCTCCCCCCGGCTCTGATGGAAAGTGGGGTCACAGCGTGAGAGGACTTCTTCCCTGCCTCTGACCCCCGTTTCTATCAGAAGCCGAGCTCGTGTGCTTCCCAGCGTAGAGGCGGCTGCAAGAGGAGAGTGTGTGGTGTGTGTGCAGAAAGGACCTTCTCCAGAGGGTCTGCACCTGCCCTCCTCTCTCCGTTTGGGAAAGGAACCGAAAGGTGCGACTCTATGGTACTGGCAAACCTGGATGTGGGCGAGGCTGCACGCAACCTAATTAAGATGTGCCAACGTTGGCATGCATTAGCATGCACTGGCCTGCATGGTGGGCCCGCAGTGTCCTTGGATGATGCCGTGAGTGGGGAGCAAGTGGGGCTGTGGGCTAATATCTGGAGAACACCTAATAGACGGACAGGTGAACACCCACCTGGTGGGTGCCAATGTGGACTATCATCTCATTTATTTTCACCCATACAGCTGATTGTGCATGTAGACCCCTCTACTACCGGTGGTGGTGGTGGGCTAATTTGCTTCCTGCTTAAAGCAGGCAAGCCCCCTCCTCTCAATCCCCTTGATGTGATTCGGTGAGGGCAGGAGTCCATTTGGTGGGAAACAGGGAAATCTCCCCACTCTTTCTCCCAGGCAGACTGGCTGTGGCAGCTCTGAGTCCCTGCTGAAGGGGTTGTCCTGGTCTGCAGGTGGCATCTCCAGCTTTCTAATGTCCGCAAAGCATTATTATTATTGATTTATTTCCTGCCCTATCCCCAAAGACTCAGGATGGCTCACAATATTAAAAACAAAATATGAGTCACTTTAAAAACATGGAAATTTTGTACTTCGCTCATCTTCCCCCATACTGTCAATCTCCCCATAGCCTTACCCATCCACTAGGGAAGCCATCCCCTGAGGCTTCCCTCATCTCCCCCCATACCTGCCTTAGCATTCCCCAGCTCCTGTCATACATTCCAACAACCTGCAGTCCCTCTTTATCCCCTCCGTATGCACCACAATCATCCCAGCACACTACCCTTGATGTAAGTGGCTAATGACTGTGTTCATTAAGGCTTTCAGTAGGGTAGAAGTCGTCTTTGCAATCTTGCTTAGAATGAGGTGCCATCTGTGAATGAGGTAGTCTGGAGCTTCTTCAGTCGAACTTGCTTGAGACCTGGGGGCAGTGGCAGTGTCTCCTGTGGATCCATGTAGTCTGGCAGCAGTTGGAGGAGGTGGTAACTGAAAGAATTGCATAAGAGAAGGGATGTGTGGCTGGCACATGAGCAGATCACTTTCTTGCTGCTTTTAGCTGTGGTGGAACACACCATTCTGAGGAATGCCTTGTTCTGTAGTTTGATAGCTGTGACTTCTATGCATTTCCTATTTTTGGAAAAGTTGAGAGTTCCATGCCATGTGTCCAAATAAACTCTGATAATGGAGCCTTGACCAAGCCTTGTAGAAAAGTTAATTGTGGTGGAGTAGCCTGTATATGAGAATTCTCTTGTCTTCATCCTTTCCCAAAAAGATATAGAACATGTGAACTCCTTGGTGTGGGAGTGGATAACATGTGAAAAGAATCTATAATCAATAAAGGACTACATAGTACTCAGAGGGCTGACATTAATATCCAAAGAGGATGTTTAATCTGACGAATTCAGCTGCTTTATATCCATTTCAATGAAGAAGATATGGAGCACTATGTTTTGGATATTTCATTTTGGTTTGGTCATTTTGGTATTCCCTTTAGATTTGGACCTGGCCACCATCATCCATGTCTTTGTAACCTTATGACCAGACTTCTGCGATGCACTCTAATCAGGGCTTCCCCTGGTGACTGTTCAGAAGCTGCAACTGGTGCAGACCAATACAGCCCACCTTGTTTCAGGAATGGGTTGCCAGAAGCACGTTACACCAGTGCTTGAGAGTCTTGCACTGGCTACTATAGCGTACCAATACAGTATCAATACGAAATACAGTACCAGTAGTACAATTCAAGGTGCTGGTTTTTTACCTATAAACGCTAAATGACATGAGCTCCATTTATCTGAAAGACTGCATCCTCCTTTATTTCTCATTACAGCCTCGGAGATTAGCTGAGAGCACTGTCGTGCAGGTACCACTTACCATCAAGTGTGTACTATAGCAAAAGTATTCAGAGAGGCATTCTCTGTGGCTGCCCACAACTATGGAACTCCTTTTCTCAGGAGGTTCATCTACACCCAAGCCTGCTCATATTCCAGTGGCAATTTAGGAATTACTCTATTTGGCCAGGCATTTAGCAGGTGGAGATAGGGCTTGTGGTGGATTAGGGATACAGGATTTTAATTGTTTTTTGTGGGTGTGTATTTTTAAATGTATTTTATGGATTGTAACCTGTCCTGACCCCTTGGGACAGGGTAGGATAAAAATGTAAAGAAATTAATAAGTGATACTTCATTCCTGCTAGAAAGTAACTTTCCTCTAAGAGGAAGTCTGTTAGAGAGTCAGCCATTAGATGACCAGGGGATAAAAATGGCACTCACGGGGGATAAAGCAATTGCAGAGGTGCTAAATGAATTCTTTGCTTTGGTCTTCACTACAGACGATGTTGGAGAAATACCCACATCAGAACTATTTTTTCTAGGTGGATTATGGGAAAGGATTGGGTTAGGGAGGGGGGGAGTATTAGAGGTGGGAATGAAGGATGGGGGGTGGGAATCTTCCCCTCGACCAGGACGGGGCGGCCAGAGGGGGTCCGGGGCTGGGGCCACCTGGAGGGGGGTTTGACGCAGCCATTGGGGTCTTCATGGGATGAGGGAGGTATGGTCCCTGTTGAAAGTTGCATAGTTTGTGNCGAGCCTTTTGACATTCAGGCGGGCTTGTAAAACCTGACTGTTCGCCCAGGCCTTTGGGGGGGAGGGGGGGTTAGTGTTTTAACGCCTCCCTATCTTTTATTTTATTTTCCCAACCCTGTTTATATTGTTGTTTTTTAATGATTTTAAAAAACAAAAATTGTTGTTTTTATATTGTTGTATGTTGCCCCGGGATGCCGTAGGCATGGGGGAATGACTAAAAATGTTTAAATAAATAAAAATAAATAAATAAATAAAAGTTAGAGCTGTACGACAGGACAGGTGGTTATTATCTGTCACTCTCACTACCCCATTAGCAGCAGGGCAGGTGGTTCAGGATTAGAAGGCCCCTGACTATGTTTTGATGCTGGTAAATGTGAGGTCAGCAGCAAATAAAGCAACAATGGTCCAGGAACTGATTCTGGACCATGCAGCCGACATCGTATGTATCATGAAGCCTGGATGGACACTGAGTCCGGGCCTGTCTTGGCTGACTTTGTTCCAGCTGGGTATTGTGTGCAGCATCAACCGCAGTCCGAGGGACTGGGGGGGGCGGTGTAGCCATGATTTTTAGGGAGGGTTGGGCTGTTCGGAGGTATCCGGTGCAATCCATATTGGGTGCTGAGGGTCACCATCTGGTGTTTGAATTGGCAGGGAACAGTTTGGGAGTGCTGCTTGTATACCGTGCACCCACCTGTACAGCGGCCTTCCTGCATGCTCTAGCGGATCTGGTGTCAGGAGTAGTGTTGCTATCCCCGAAGACGATAGTCTTGGGGGACTTCAACATCCACACTGAAGCCGATCTTAGGGGTGTGGACCATGAGTTCATGGCCACCACGGCAACCATGGGCCTGTCCCAGATGGTCAGTGGCCCGACGCATCAGTGGGAACATATCTTAGACCTTGTGTGTTGCACCGGCCTTGAGGAGAGGGGGGGGTCCGTTGGTGGGGGAGATATCAGCTGTGCCCTTGTCATGGACAGATCATTACCTCCTGCAGACCTCTCTCCTGGTGCACGTCTGCCCCCAGATGGGCGTGGAACCAATTCGAATGTTTTGCCCCTGTAGACTGATGGAACCGGAACGGTTCCTGGAGGCTCTGGGGGATATACCTTATGATCTGGATGACCGTCTCCTCAATGACCTTGTCGGGTTGTGGAATACCTTGCTGATGGAGGCCGTTGATCGGACGGCTCCGAGGCGTCCGCTTCCCAGGCGGCAGCACTGCAGACATCCCTGATTTTTGGAGTGGCTGTGGGTGCTGAAGCAGGAGGGATGGTGGTTGGAATGACAGTGTTGCAGTTCATGTGCTGAAGCCGACAGGTTGCAACATAGAGCTAGTTTATGAGCCTATGCTGTGACTATGCAGGCAGCAAAGACGGAGGAGTTTTTTTCTGCCCTCATAGCATCCGCTAAATCCCGTCCAGCGGAGCTGTTCTGGGTGATGCGGGGACTGGTCAGTCCGGCCTCCCTCCACCTCAGAGTGGAGCCATCTAGTGCTCGCTGTGACATGTTTGTGGATTATTTTGTGGATAAAATCGCTCGGATTTACCACAATTTCGATGCCGCATTTCCTGCAGTGGGGCAATTTGAGTTTATAGAAGGATGTTCTTGGGGCTGTTAGGGCTACCTGTTATGAACGGGATCCTTTCCTGTCCTGACTGGTTAAGGTCTGCTGGGAAATGATGGGGCTGCTGCTGGCAGGCGTGGTCAATGCCTCCCTTAGGGAGGGCAGGGTGCCGGGCTGCCTTAAGGACGTGGTGGTATGGCCCCTGCTCAAGAGACCATCGTTTGACATCGTTTCTCTTGCCAGCTATCGGCCAGTCTCTAACCGTCCCTTTTTAGGGAAGGTTATTGAGCGGATGTGGCCCGGCAGTCGCAGGATTGTGTTGGTTTTCTTGATCCTTCAGAGTCAGGATTTCACCCTGTTATGGCACCGAGACTGTGCATGTGGCGTTGGTTGACGATCTGCGCCGGGAATTAGATCAGGGTCGTTTGGACCTGCTTATTCTATTAGATCTGTTGGCTGCTTTTGATACCGTTGACCACAAGATGTTGGTGACGGCCCTGCGTGGGTGGGCGGCACGGTTCTTGACTGGTTCTGCATCTTCCTGGCCGGAAGAACTCAGCGAGTGGTGCTCTGGGATTATTTTTCATCATACCGAGACCTCTCGTGTGGAGTCCCGCAGGGTTCTGTTTTGTCCCCTCTCCTGTTCAGTGTGTATATGCAGCCACTTGGCGAGGTGGTCAGGAGGTTTGCGGTGCGGTGTCATCAATATGCTGATGACACCCAGCTTTACCCAGGCCCGGCAGTCTTGGTGCTTACTAGGTGTCTGGCAGCTGTGGGAGATTGAATGAGGGCGAATTGACTAAAGCTGAATCCCAATAAGATGGAGGTGATGCTGGTGGGTAAGGCAGCAGGGGTGATGGGGTCTGCCCTCTGCTGGTTCCCCAGGTCTGGAGTCTGGGGTGCTCTTTGACTCACAGCTCCACTTGGATGCTCAGGTGGCGTCTGTGGCAAGGAGTGCCTTTTGCCAATTACATCTGGTGTGTTGGCTTTGGCCATATGTTTGGGATTCTGACCTGGCCACTGTCATCCATGCTTTCATCACCTCTAGGCTAGACTACTGTAATGAGCTCTACGTGGGGCTACCCATAGTGACGGTTTGGAGATTGCAGCTGGTGCTGAACGCAGCGGCCCATCTCCTGCTGGGATTGGGCCGCTGGGAACATATTACACCGGTTCTTTGGTCTCTGCACTGGCTGCCTATAGTCTTCCGGGTCTGATTCAAGGTGTTGGTACTTGCCTATAAAGCCCTAAACGGCCTTGGCCCGACCTACTATTGCTCCCCCTCCCCCCCCAGTCCTGGATCAATCCTTGCGGTCATTGGGGTGTGTGTGTGCTCTCTTCAAGGCCTCCCGAGTCTGCCGGGGGGGGCCACGATGGGGAGGGCCTTCTCATTGGCTGCTCCATGGCTGTGGAACTCCCTGCCGGTGGAGGCTCATATGGCCCCTGATCTCCCCTGTTTTCAACGCTGTTGTAAAATGTGGCTGTTCCGCCTGGCTTTTGATGGGGAGGATGGGGGGAGGAGAACGGGTTAGGGTGGGGGGTGGTTAGGGATGTTTTAATCCTCCCTGTTTTGAGTGTTTTTAAGCTGTGTTTTTATTGTTGATTGTAAGCCACCCAGAGCTGCCTGTGGCAGGATGGGCGGCTTAATTTTAAAAAATAAATAAATAATAGGTGATGAATCTGAAGAACTGTCACAAATAAACGTGACTATAGAAGAAGGGCACATTGACAAATAATATAGTAAACCACCAGGATCTGATAGTATTCACCCAAACGTTCTGAAGGAATTCACTTGCAGAATTACTTTTGGTAATTTGTAACCTATTGCTAAAATCTGCATCTGTACCTGAAGAGTGAAGGGTTGTGAACGTAAAGCTAATTTAAAAAAAATGCTCCAGAGGCGAGCTTGGAAGCTACGTTGGTGAGCCTGATGTTGGTCCAGGCAAAATGGTAGAGACAGTTATGAAGAACAAAATTATCGGGTGTATTGATAAACACGGTTTGAGCAAGGGGAAGTCATGCTTCACTAATCGATTGGAATATGCTGAGGGTGTCAACAAGCATATGGATAAGGGTGATCTGGTAAATATAGTGTATCTTCATTTTCAGAAAGCACTTGATAAGGTCCCTAATGAGAGACTCTTGAGACAACTAAGTAGTCATTGGATAGGAGGCAGTGTCCTGTCATGGATTGGTAAGTGGTTAAAGGACAGGACATAAAGAGTAGGACTAAATGGTCAGTTTTCACAATGAAGACAAGTAAATATTGGGGTATCTGAAGGGTTCTCTACTGGGACCAGTGTTTAATATATTCGTCAATGATCTGGAAAAGGGAGTCAAGAGTGAGATAATCAAATTTACAGATGACACACAGTTTTTCAAGATAGTTAAGATAAGGAATTGGAGGAGGATCTTGCAAGACTGGGAAACTGGGCAACTAATTCAATGTTGACAAGTGCAAAGTGATGCACATCATTATATAATGCTGGGTTCTAAATTAGGTATTACCACTCAGGAAAAGGATGTGGAGTCACAGTGGGCAATTAATTGAAAACCTCAGCTCAGTGTGCGGTCATGGTAAAAAAAAGCAGCAAACAGAATGTTAGGAATTATTCAGAAAGGGATAGAAAATAAAACAGAAAATATCATAATGATGCTATATAAATCTGTGTTGCGACCACACCTCGAGTATTGTGTGCAGTTCTGGTTGCCCCTTCTCAAAAAAGATATAGTTGAACTGAAGAAGGTGCAGAGAAGGTGATTTAAGGGTATGTTTGATCAATGATAAAAATCATCAACAAAAATAATTAAGGGAATGGAGCAGCTTCTGTACTGAGAGTGACTTGATAGGTTAGGGCTCTTCATCTTGGAAAAGAGATAACAGAGGGGATATGAGAAAAGTTTATTAAATCATGAGTGGCATAGAACAAGTAAATAAATAGTAAAATAGTACTAGAACTGGGAACACTCCATGAAACTAACTGGCAGGAGATTTAAAACAAATAGAAGAAAGTATTTTTTCACTCAGTGTACAATGAAGTTGTGGAATTTGTTGCCAGGGGATGTGGTCAAAGTCAGTAGTATGACTGGTTTTAAAAAAGGTTTTGATAAGTTCTTGGAGGATATGTCCATTAATAGCTGTTAGCCAAGTTGGTTGGGAGATGTAACCTTGGACCTTCGGGAGCTGAGAGTGAACAGCAGGGAATGGATCACTCTGTTATGACCTGTTGAGTTTTCTGAAGCAACTGAGAGTGGCTACTGTTGGAGACAGGATGCTGTGCTCTGTAGACCTTTGGTTTGACCTGGTACGACACTTATGTTCTTTTGGAGTAAAAACCTTTCAAGGTCCATCGTATCCATATCCGCTTTTGGGATGTAGTAGACTTGTCAAGCTTCTCTTGGACCTCACAGTCCATAAGTCTTTTCAGGGTCCTTGATAAATCTGTAGGTTACTTTGGTGTTGCTGGTGGTGGTATCCTCTTTCCCCCATTGTAGCCATGGGGTTACTTGCCCAAGGTCTCACAGGGAACCTATGAAAGGGCTGAGAATTTGAACTCTTTGTGTTGACCCGAAGACCCTCTGTCTTCTGTGTATTTGGAATATTTATATAAAATGAATTGGTGAACAGTTAACTTTAGTTTACATATGAAAAAATGGCTACAATAAGACATTGTGCAGTATATTGGTCAACCTTCTGCCAGTTTCTGTGAAGGATTTGGAATACTTTAAAATTTTTATAGTTCGTATCCTTATTTATCTATAAATAATATAATTGTGAATTCTATGCAGGAGCGATTCAGATAGCATGGGGGATAGTTATGTTGAACTTATATAATATTATGCCTAAGTATCCTGTTTCTTGCCCAAATTTACATTTGCTGAATAAATTTACTGAAATAAATAGCCAGTTTCCTTTGAGAACAAAGCTGGAACTGAATAAATGTAAAGGCCTCCGAGTGGTAACAAAAGAACTGAAATCTAAAGTTAATGCAGTCACACAACCGAAATAATGCAGCTGAGAAAAACAGGGAAGAAATGTAAATTTAGATGGCAAAGTGCTGGAATATTTTCTATTATTTTTATAAAGTTTAAAATTTGTACAGTGGAATCCACATAAGTTAAACTTGGTTAAATTGAAGTTCCTTTCAAGCTGAACTGTTCTTCTTCCCATATCTTAACTCTATTGTTCTACATTTTACAAGGGATTACTTGAAGCTGCTGCCCTGAAAGTATTAAGAGTCTGTTAAGTGGCAGAGCAGGCAGGAGGGGAAGAATCCTGCTTTTCAGTATTATGCTGTTCACCTGATCGGCAGGGAAGCTTTCTTCCTCCCCACCTGCACATTACACATTTATAATACAAAGCCGATTAGAATTTGTAGTTTAAAAATTAGCACACCAAAACCAGGTGTTGCTCATTTTAATTATTTATATAAATTTTTATTACAGTAGTAGAGTCCCTAGGTGGCAACAGACGTGATGTACCTTAAGAACTCCCTCCTGCTTCTCCTTTCCCTTCCCCCTGAGTAGATAGAAGAAGGGGGAGAGACTTAACTATACAAGTGAATGGTTCCACATTGTGTGATTTGAGGAGTTGGGAGGGACATGGAGTGTCCTACTCTTGGTATGGTTAAGGGGAAGTCCCTAACAGTATGGGCAACAGGTACTGGCTCTCCCTCCTGTGTGAATAGGAGATTGACCACAGCCCCAGAAGGATCAGAGAATAGCTCTAAAACATCTGTTTCACCATCCTTACTCTCTGACACAGGGTAGTATGTGTGTGGAGGGAGAATATGCTTTGGGTGGAAATGGGGGATGATGTGGCTGTGCTGGAAGCATCCAGAGGTCCGGGACAACGCCCTCCTAACTCTTGGAGTAATGGTATTCCACTGCTAAAGATCCACAAATGATATGAAATATTAATATTGTATATGGAACTTCATTGCAAAGCATGCCTTGTGCAGTAACTAGTTCCATAGAAGTCTCCAACGCTTCTTGAGGATCCTGGACTACCTTTTCACGATGCAGTGCGTGGCACTCAGCTTCCAGTTGAAGAGCTCCTGCTCTGGTGTGCATGCCACAGCGTATTACTTCATAAGCCACAGTGTTAATGGGTAGTCTGGGTTCCCTATGATGACTGGGGTCATGGGCACCCCCCTCAGCGACCTGGATGGTATGTGGCCCGATCTCAGACATGTACGTTTGGGTGTAGAAGGGTGATTGGTAGAGGATTTGGGCTTTGTGGCTCTGCCTGGACACACTGGTGTACAGGGTTCACCCTGGTGAACAGCCCCCAGTGGTCAACCTCACCCTGCAGAACCAAGGAAAAGAAACCTTTCTGGTTGAGAGAGTTATCCCAGCTACTTGGAGAACATATGATGGGGATATGTGTGCCATCTGTCACCCCGAAGCAGTTAAGGAACTCCTTACATGCGGACCCCTCTGTGACCTTTTCTGAGTTCCGAAGCTGTATAACCCTTTCCAGGAGGATGTCTACTATGGCCATGCACACTTCAGTAAAGATGGTGGGCACTGTGAAGGTGCCCAGTACCAAATAGTTGAGCCACAGACTGGCAGAATTCTAGGGCTGCCAGTCTCCGAATAGCAATGGTCACACGTTTGCCAACGAGTATTAGCTCCCACATTACCATGTTCTCCCTCTGGAGATGTGGCTGTAGGATCGCCGTGATGCGGGACAGCAGGCTCTTCAGCATTCGGAAGTGCTTTGCCCACTGTTGATCCCTTCCAGGTGGACAGGATGGCTTCCCACCAGTCCTTGCTGCGCTCTGCCACCGAGAACCTCCGCTCTGTAGGCACAGCCACAGGCAGGCTGTAGAGGACAGCTGTGGCATTGGGTATCTTGCCGCCGGCCTCAGCTCCCTTCGCAGCATGTATACTAGGGTCCCGCTCTGTGTTTGGGATCTGCGTTCCCTCCCCCCTTCCTGTGTAATGTGGGTGATTGCACTGCTCCTCTCTTTGCCCAAGTGGTTTGTCTGTGGAGCTTTGCAGCTGCCAATAGGTGTCTGTGGGCATGTTGCCTCACCCTGAACTTCTTATTCCCTTGACCATATTCCCCCATCCTGTGTGTTGTGTGCATCCTCCATGTGACGAGGGTGGAGCTTCCCTGCGATCGCTGTGCTGCCCGTGCGGTGTCTCTCCATGGTGGGGGAGGGATTTCCCAACTATTACCCTGCGGGTGCCTTAACCCCTCCCCCGGGCATTGTGCCCTGTGGCCTGCTTGTGTGGGTGAACTCTGGCCTGTGCTGTGTGCAGTATGTGACCCTTCTGTTCCCACAGTTGCTTTTTCGCCTTGGTTCCTGTGCTCCTGTTCCGTGTTTGTTATAGTTGTGGTGTTCCTTTAAAATCGAGTGCCGTCGTATGCTTGGATTGGGGGTGCCCCATTCCTCTGTCTGTCAGGGTGGGGTTCTTCTGTTCCTGCTTCCCGTTTCCGTTGGCATGTCCACTTCCCTTGTTGGCTGTGTCTGGCAGTGGATCCAGTGGCACCCCAAGTCACAGGCAGGGTGGGGATAATGTCTGCCATGACTTGCTCTCTCCTCACTTTCTGCATTTTTATGGCATGGCGTGGACAGGCGCCTGGGCGGGACCTCTGTTTAGCGGTGTTGAGGAGGAGGGGATGGCCTGTCCATTTGAACCATATGTGCAGCCAGGCGTAGATGCATGGTGGCTGCCTGCATGGTTGTGGTGGCCACCCATGGAGCCATCCGTTTGAAGCGCTCCCAACACATGTCACGTGCATGGGCGCCCTGCAGCCACCCCACGCAGCGGTCACAGATCTTCCCCTCCCGAGATGCTTGTTTAAACAGACCCTTTTGTTAAATTATGCAAAAAATGCTGAGATGCAGAAATTAGATTAAAAATGTGAGCTTCTCACATGAATGTAACTTTTTCATTTCTCAATAAATTGCCATTGTTCAAAAATTATTAAGCACTTTTTTCTTAATCTGAAAACCTAACATCAAATCTTACAAAAGTGGTATGTGTATGTACCACTATCTTTCCAAAGATGCTGCAAATTATTAAACTAAGGATTCAGAAGGTCGTGTATGCAAATATTGCTATATTGCCTGTGTGCAAAAAGCTACTTGTGAAGTTACCATACCTTTGACTGCAGTTTTTTGAGCCATAGCCTCCAAATCTGGATGAGATTTTAAACAAGAAAGGAAACTTCCTTTGTATCATTCTTCCCATGTGCTACATTGCTCCTAATACTGGGCAGGACCGGACTCGGACAGAGTTTAGTTGGTATACTGTAGTTCAGCTGCTCATACAGCAGTCTTTCTCAAGGTAGCTTATACAATAATTGAATTTCTGAGAGTTGATTTAAACAGGCTCCTAGTGATGTAGGGCACAAAACTGACTTCTAAAATCTACTTTGATGAAGTGTGTATGTGTGAGGTTGTGCCTGCAATGGTTTGGCTTTTTGGTGTTTTAAGTCATATTTGGTGTTGGCATTGTTAGGAATATACTAGAACCTAAAGGGAGGTCTGTTTAAAAACAAACAAACAAAAAAACGCACACAACAAAAAACAAAAAACCCAAACCAACAAAAAATGTGTTGTGTATGGATAATCCTGATGTACAAAATGCAGTTTATGAAATCTGAGCCAAACACACGCAAGCATATTTCAGTTTTGGATTTCCCTCCCCCCGTTTTTAAAAGAACTTGAGCTGGACAAAAAGACTATAATGAATAGAGGTTTCTGCTACTTAGATGATTTCCCTAATATTTAGACGTGAGATAGTAGCATTCAGACCATGAGTTGCATCTGACTTATTGACTGGAAGCTAAACTTGTCCTGAAAGTCCCAAGTACAGTTAGCAGTTGTTACTGTTTGCCATTGTGCTCAACCTGTAAAATTGCATTCCATAGAAATAAGATGCAAAATGGAGAGTTTTTAGAACTCTTGTATACCATGAAACTGTTGCTCATTTCTGGAATAGCTGGAATTATAGATTTCACTGTGGAGTGAAAGCTCTGAATGCAGGGGCCTCTGTCCCGGCACTCTTCTACATGCATTTTAAAGTTCCGTTTTCTGACATTAGCCTTTGCCTTTAACATGGAAGCTTTTAGGAACAAATACTTGAAATTTCTAAGTGACACATACGATGGAATTTGTTTGACAGATGCCACAGGCCAAAGATTCATTAATTCATTCTTTTCTTTCTACTTTCCTTTTTCCTTTCCTTTATTTCTATGAAAGGTAAAAGAAGAAGAAAAAAGAGACACACACAGACTTTGGGGGTATATTGAGCTATCTTTCCTAATTATTCCTGACATTTCATCATTCGTACTGTGAGCTTCCTCAGAAATAATAGGCAGTCTCCTGCGAGAACAAAGCATGAGTTGAATGCTTTTAGGATCATCAGTGTGTTGGTATAGGCATGAAGTCCAAACATGTTGTCACGGTTCCAAAATAATACAGTTGGGAACACTGAGACAACAAGTGTAAGTTTGGGAGACAATCAGAATAGTTCCACTGAATTTGATACATTTAAACTTTTAAGCATATTAACTTTCTAAATGTATACAATTTCAAATTACGTAGTTTTTAAGGTGAAGATGGAAATTTGAGGGTATTTATTTATAATTATTATAGGCAAACTGAGATCAGGATCCCAGTAAAGTTGGTGGTGTACCAGGATTCTGAGGACCAGTTCCTGGCTTTAAGAGTTTGCAGCGTAAGGCCTAGTCCTGCTCCGAGATGATTGCTGTTGGGTTTTTGCGCTTGCAGAGGTGGGGTTCTGTAAATGGTGTCAAGGACTGGGACCTAAATAGAAAAACAAAACAAAGAAACGGGGATGGTCATAATGTGGGTTTCCCATCCTGGAGGAAGATCTACATAATTTGCATTCCACCCCAGTTCCAATATTTCTGCAGAACTGTGACTTTTGGGGTGGTGTTTTCTTGATCTCCCCTTGCAGCCAGCATCACTGCTTTGCCTGCTTATTTGTCCGAGTTTCCCTTTTTTATGTTTAAAAGAACTAGTGGCTTGCTGTTAGGCATTACTGATGTACAAACGTTATGAGAGTTCACTTGCATTTTTGCAGTTAAAATTCTCAGGTAACTTTGAATTGCAAAACAGACCCATGAAAAGGAGGATTGATATCCAGGCAGCCTCTTTTGGAACAAGTAGTCGGAAGGAGAATGCTGAATAAGGGTCTTCTGAAATGAAAATCCCTAGAGGTTCAGGCTGGGAGCAAGATGAGGTATCATCAGGAATGCCTGGAGGGTTTTTGAGGCCAGGGGTAAAATACCATACAATGTCTTTTGCTTCCTCTTGTGCCTATCTTTTTGGCCTACGCGTGGGAAGCCTTTGGCTGAAAGATGTACAGTGAGACTATACTTAACTCTGTATGTCTGATTTTTATACTCCAAATGGGAGTATATACTCTGAATGACAGAATTTGATCTGTCAGGTTCTGAATTCTGGCTTAGCAAAGAGACAGCAATATTTTCACTTTATGGTGGTAATATTTCTTTTCAGAAGTCTTTTTCCACCTCTCTATGCTGGCATTTGCAGGTTAATTTCTCTTGAAGGTCAAATCGCTGACACTAGCATGACCTTCATGGGCACTGACACAGTTGTGGGTGTCTCTACTCGATCGCTGGCGACCAGATCTCCACATGGCCCCGTGGCAGGTAATCGCCACTGCCACACAGCAGGACAAGTGCACGGAGCCAACCAGATGGTTGTGGGGAAGCCATGTGGGCCGGCTTTTGTCGGAGCCACCAACATGGCCAGGGAGGACCACGATGCTGACCGTTGGCGCATGAGCCTGGCCCTGCCCCGCCTCCCTCTGCCGGATCTAAAGCCCGCCCCCAGCCATGATGTGGCTGCGTGCAATGGACGCCAACGCTCGTTGCTCAGAGCTCTGCTACAGAGCTCACCGTACAAAAGGGGCCTGGCCACACGGGTTGCCAGAACATGTCCTCAGAATTTTTCCAAGGATGCGTTGAGTAGCAGGCAGCTGTTTGTCCCGCCATTGGGTTGGTGGGGAACATCTGTCTAACGCCGGCCACACGAGGCGCTGCTTCACGTGGCCCAGTTGTCCAGGAATGGGTAAGGATACCCAAGGCACGGTAGCTTCCCCTCCCTGTCTTGTTTGGAGAAACTCTTGTATTTTCCAGAGGGTCTCCAACATCCTCATTGCTGACCATGGCAGATTCATCCAGATGCCATGTGGACAGTTCTATCTTTGTATTTCAAGAAGCACAACTATGTGGTTCTTCTTCGAGGATCTCCGAGATTCTCACTCTTGGGATTTACTTCCTGCTCCGCAGGTACCGGAAAACCTCTCGTCAGCAGTATCCAGGCAGATTACGCCTGGAAAAGACTAGAAAAGGTGAGGGCTCCGCCCCCTTCACTCCCCCTCCCATCCCGAGAAAAGCGTGGGCCCGCATCACGAGGGATGGAAGTATAAAGAGGGGGAGGAGCCCCCACCGCCTCAGTTCCTTCCAACCGCGTGGCGTTGGAAGACTTCTCGGCGCTTTTCAGCGTTCTTTTCAGCAGTATACGAAGATTAGAAGAGAAGATCAAGAAGAAGATTGAAAGAAAAGGAGTGCCGCCCACCCGTGGGACGTTCCCCGGGCCGTTGCGTCCTCCGGGGCGAACGGAATGCCCAAACAACCGGGCTTTAAACGCTGCGGCTCTTGCCCGGCTACTTTATCAGTGAGTGACCAACACGACCGCTGTCTAACTTGCCTGGGTGAGGGTCACAACACTCGGACCTGTAGAGCCTGCTCGGTGCTCTCAGGCAGGGCTAAGCGGGCTAGGGCGCTAAGGCTCCAGGACATTCTCACAAAAAGGGCCTTAGAGGGCGGTGAAGAGGGGCCTCTGAGGCTCCCCGCCCGGCACTCCAGGCCGATGGAAAATCCGGCTCCAGCGGCACCGGCGGTACCGTCCAGACAGAGGACGAGTCCGCATATGGGTACCAGCGGCACCGGCGAACTCGGGACCGAGGGACCCTTTGAGGTGCAAGCTGCCGGTTCCGGCCACACCGCGGAAGGTAGTGTTCCGCACGCGTCCAGCCCAAGACGCTTATCCGGTAGCGGTACCGAGCCTCCTGGTGCGCGAGGCGTCGCGCACTCTTCGGAGAGGGGCACCAAGAGTGTAGAGAGGAAGAAGAAGAAAAAGAAGAGCTCAGCACGGGAGCCGGCACCGCCGGTACCGCCGGTGCTGACAGTCCAACAATCCCCACGACCGTCGGGCTCGACGAGGGGGACGGCACCACCGACACCGTTATCCCGCTCGGTACCGCCTCTGCTGTTGTCGGTACCGATGGTGCGTAGGGAGTCGCGCTCCAGGTCACCACGGTTCCACTCCCGATCCCGCTCTCCTCGGTACCGGACGGGACGGACGCCCCTCCGGTACCACCTGGAACGCCGATCACGTTCCCCTTGCTCTTGCTGCTCTCCACGGCATGGACACCGGGACTATGACTATGGTAGGGACTATAGATACAGGTCGCGTAGCCCTCCATACGCTCACGACTTCGGATATCCGTCACTTCCACGGGACACCACCTATGTGCCTCCGGTTCCACCTAGAGCCGCACCGTCGGCGACCGTATCACGCCCTCCTCCGTCGGAGACAGGATCGGTGCAAGCACTCGCAGACATCGGTACCGTTGAGGCCGAAGAACTCGTTTCCGGGACCGGAACGAGGTTAGAGCCATCAGGGGCTACACAACTTCTCACCTCCCTATTGGGGACCCATAGGGAGGACACGGTACCGACGGTACCCCGGATGGCTTCCCCGGGGGCGTCGGCATCACGGTCTTCCTCTTCGTCTTCCCCTTCAATGGAGGAGGACGAGACCATTTCCCCACCACCGCCAGATGCTATCTCGGATGCTAACATCTCGCTGGCCACAGAGGATGCTAAGGCTTTTCAGGCAATGTTGAGGAGAATGGCGGCATCTCTCCCAAAGCTGCCCACGAGGGTCATTAAGAAGGCTCAGACTGGACCCATCTTCGGCATATTGGGGTCTGGGGAATCCGGACACGTGACCCTACCTTTGCTGGATCAGCTGCTGGAACCAGCTACAACCTTATGGGCTAAGCCTGCCTCTGTTCCCCCGACTAATAAGTTGGCAGACTCCTTGTATGGGGTACCCAAAGAAGGGGCTCAAATCTTTCATAGTCACCCCCCTCCGAACTCCTTGGTGATAGCAGCTGCCTCGGTTAGATCTCGAGCGGGAGGGATCCAGACTTCCCCTGCAGATAGGGAGGGGAGGAGATTGGATGTGCTGGGTAGGAAGGTATTTTCCTCGGACTCTCTGTCCTTCCGTATTGCAAATTATGCCTCCGCCATGTGCGGTTACCAGCACTGGCTGTGGTCCAAAATTAGCATGACATCGGACCCAAACCAGTTGGCAGCATTACAGAAAGAGGGCATGCAGATGGCCCAGTTCCAATTAACCGCAAACATGCACGTGGCGGATGCCAACGCCAGAGGAATGGCATCTGCTATAGCTCTACGCAGGCATGCGTGGCTTCGGTCCACAGCTCTCACCCCTGAGAATAAAACTAGAATAGAGGACTTGCCGTTTGATTGTGAGGGCCTGTTCTCGGCTTCTACTGATGACACTCTTAAGAAAATTAAAGAGATGAATCAAACGGCAAGATCCACAGGGGTAGTCAGGGCGATACGCAAAAAGTCCTTTACGCAGGGCTATTCTTTTTCGGCTAGAAGAACTCCTTACCAAAATTATAATTTCCAAGCTGGGAAAAGATTCCAGCAACAAAATCAGACACATTACCAGCAACAAGGTGTTCAACAACGTAAATCGTTTGGCAGGCAGCGGGGCAGGGGTAAACCCTCTCCTAGCTCGTCTTCTGGACAGCAGGCGAAATCACGTTTTTGATTGTTATCTGATCAAGGGAGATAATGAGGATGACCCCTCATTCCAGGACCGCCTATTGCCCTACCTACATGTATGGGAAACCATTTCTTCTGACCAATGGGTCAGGGAGATAGTACAGCTGGGGTATGCCATACAGTTCCATACCACCCCTCCCCTCTCACCTTGCCCCCCTGGGGCTCCCCCCCCCTCTACTCAAATACTAGTTGAAATTCAAAAACTCCTCGACAAGGGGGCTGTCGAATCCATTCCTCGAGATGAACTTAGTTCTGGATTCTACTCTAGGTTCTTTGTGGTCCCTAAAAAGGACAAGGGTTCTAGACCCATTCTGGACCTGAGATGTCTCAACAGATTCGTTAAGAAGTTTAGATTTCGCATGACTTCCCTACCGGTCATTTTCATGGGCTTACAGCAAGGCGACTGGTTGGCCTCTCTTGATCTCAAAGACGCCTATTTTCATATTTCAATACGCCCTTCTCACCGTAAGTTCTTGCGATTCGTTGCAGGGGACCTTCGCTTCCAGTACCGTGTCCTTCCCTTCGGACTGTCTACAGCACCACGCGTGTTCACAAAATGTGTAGCTGTCGTAGCAGCCTATCTAAGAAGGCAAGGCGTGCGAATCTTTCCGTACCTGGACGACTGGCTGCTGGCGGCGAGGTCACCACAAGAACTTACCAAACACGTGGAGTTCACCATGTCACTCCTCAGGAACCTGGGGTTTGTTCTGAACTTAGCAAAGTCCCACATACAGCCGACGCAACGACTACCCTTTATAGGGGCAGTCTTGGACACCAGACACGCGAAAGCGTACCTTCCAGAGGAGAGGCTTATCTCCATACGTCATGCCCTAGACGTTCTTCACTCGCATCCCACCAAACCAGTCCGGTTTTTCTTGCACCTGCAGGGGTTGATGGCCTCTACGACGATGGTCACCCCGTACGCTCGTCTACACATGAGACCCCTACAACAATGGCTAGCCAGCAACTACATACCCACCATTCATCCACTAAACATGAAACTATGTATAGCAGAGGAACTTCTTCTGAATCTACAGTGGTGGGCGAATGCAGATCATATGCTACAAGGGGTGCCCTTCGATGCTCCCACCTTCAGGGACATTATCACGACAGACGCATCCCTGACGGGATGGGGTGCGCACCTAGGGACTTTCTCAATACACGGCCTCTGGTCCTCAGAAGAGACGCATTTGCACATAAACATGCTGGAGCTAAGGGCCATACGTTGGGCGTTGAAGGCTTTGCTTCCCCGCATACACGGTCAAAACATACAAATCGTGACGGACAATACCACAGCAATGTGGTATGTGAACAAACAAGGGGGAGCACATTCCACCCGCTTATCGAGGGAAGCGGAGACCATCTGGCACTGGTGTATCGGTCACGACATACACATTCACGCCATTCACTTGGCAGGCCAAGACAACCTGAGGGCGGACTACCTCAGTCGCAAATCGAGGGACCAGCACGAGTGGTCTCTGAAAGAAGAAATCCTGCAAGACATATTTCAGGAATGGGGGACTCCAGAGATAGATCTATTTGCATCACAAGAGAACGCAAAGTTACCGAAATTCTGCAGCCGAGCAGGTATGGCACCAGAATCGATATCGGACGCCTTTGCCATCTCTTGGCACGGGACATTCCTTTATGCCTTTCCCCCGTTCCCCCTCATCAACAGAGTGTTGTGCAAGGTCAGGACGGACAGGGCTCATATCATCCTGATCGCTCCCTTTTGGCCACGACAAACCTGGTTCCAAACCTTGCTGGGGATGGCGACTCAAATCAAGAAGCTCCCAATGATCTGCGATCTACTCTCCAGAGAGCGGGGGGAAATTCTTCACCACGACCTACAGATGCTCCACCTCTCCGCTTGGTTGATTCTACCCCAATAGGCAATTTGCCACCGGAGGTTTCAGAGATACTCTTAAATGCAAGGAGACCTTCGACACGCAAATGTTACCAGTTAAAGTGGAAACGATTCTGTAGCTGGTGTACTTCGCAGGCTATTTCCTTGCAAGATTTAGACATGAATCATGTGTTTCTTTATCTACTGAGTCTACAAAAATTGCATTTGTCTTTAGCTTCCATAAAGGTTCATTTGGCAGCCCTGTCTTCCCGTTTGCAACCGCATGACAGTAGCACCCTGTTTTCTCATAAACTGATGAGGGCTTTTTGGAAAGGTCTAAAGAACACTTTTCCTCAACGATCTAGGCTCGCCCCCCAGTGGGACTTGAACCTTGTGTTAGCCAAGTTAATGTTCCCTCCCTTCGAACCATTGGCTACGTGCAGCTTGGAAGACTTGTCAATTAAAACGGCGTTCTTGGTGGCGATTACATCGGCTAGGAGGGTGAGTGAACTCACGGCCCTTCGAGCTTCGCCTCCTTATATCATGTTTCACAAGGAGAAAGTTGATCTACGTATTGACCCCTCATTTGTGCCTAAGGTTGTTTCTAGTTTCCACCTTAATCAGACTATCTCGTTGCCAGTTTTCTTCCCTAGGCCGCACACATCTGTCGAGGAGCAAAGGCTACACTCGTTAGATGTTAAAAGAGCTTTGGCTTTCTATATCGAAAGAACCAAATCAATCAGAGCGTGTGATTCCCTTTTTATCACATATGGGGGCCAAAGAATTGGAGTCAAACTCTCTGCACAGAGACTTTCCAAGTGGATTTTATTGTGTATACAGAGATGCTATGCTTTAGCAGACAAGATCCCTCCCGAAGGTCTGAGGGCTCATTCCACTAGAGCCACTGCTACTTCTTTGGCTAACTTCCAAGGTATAAATCTACCAGATATCTGCAGGGCTGCCACGTGGGCGTCTGTCCACACGTTTACAAGACATTACTCTTTGGACCTGGCGGCCAGAGCAGATTCCCAAGTGGGGAGAGCAGTGTTGGATTCTTTCCTGAGTTACCATCCTCGACTCCCACCTCCTTGAGGTGAGTTATCTAGAACTGCTTATTACTCTCCCAAGAGTGAGAATCGCGGAGATCCTCGAAGAAGAAACGGAGGTTACTTACCAGTAACTCTGTTCTTCGAGAGAGCTCCGCGTATTCTCACATCCCGCCCGCCTTCCCCTCAGTCGTGGATGGACATACCAGGTCTTCCAGGCTGGGTTGGAAGGAACTGAGGCGGTGGGGGCTCCTCCCCCTCTATATACTTCCATCCCTCGTGATGCGGGCCCGCGCTTTTCTCGGGATGGGAGGGGGAGTGAGGGGGCGGAGCCCTCACCTTTTCTAGTCTTTTCCAGGCGTAATCTGCCTGGATACTGCTGACGAGAGGTTTTCCGGTACCTGCGGAGCAGGAAGTAAATCCCAAGAGTGAGAATACGCGGAGCTCTCTCGAAGAACAGAGTTACTGGTAAGTAACCTCCGTTTTTGTTTCTATGGTACGTCACACGTATCAATTTTCATTTGACCCAACCAAAATTTTCAGTTAACTGAAATCTTTTCAAATCAAAATTTTCATAACACATAAAGGGGTTTTCTGTAAGTTTTTATTTTGGTCAAAACCCAAACACATAGTTTAGAAGGGAGGAGGTTGGCCATATAATATTTTTAATGGTCAACCCCCTCCCTTCTAGACCCATAGCTAGGGTATAGGTATTACATTGGCTATATATATATAGACCCAGATTTCCTTTTCCACTGGAGCCCATATTTATTAAATGGCATTTCCCATGTTTATATGTATGATCATGCGCACAAACAAACATGGGAATGCATCTGGCTGATGTTACATGTAGAAATGCCCTAGGTTATCGCCCATTTATCTCCCATGCTATCCTGCTAAACTGCTTCTTCCCTATTAAATATGACATTTTTCTTAAGAATAATATAAGAAACTAGGAAAATTATGGCTGCCTCTGCAATTCATTCTTCCCTAAAGTATCAAAGGAAATAGATGCGACTAGGCTAATTCAGAACTTCTAAAATGGAGATTATCTTCTCAGTCAGTAGCTTGTAAAATTTGATCAGGCGCACGTTATGTCCCTTGACTTTCCTATTTGCCAGAAGCTTGATGGCCTCCCCAATATTATCTGATGTTATTTCTTTTCTAAGACTGGCTTCTTTATCAGATAACCTGGGGATTTTGTAGTGCAGTTCTACTCTACAAAGTGATTATGTGGAAATAAGAGCCTTCTTCTCACTGAATAACTATGCTCCCTTTGTGTACTCCGTGTCATAACTACTTTCTTGAGGCACAGAAATAAGCTTCTACTTCTCCTGGCCCTTCAGGGCTGTCATTAATAGAAAGTTGAATTCTATTAATTTCTGGTATCCTTGGTAGAACTGTTTACAGAATTCCACCTATTCATATTTTGTGCACCAGTAACAAAAAATACATTTGTACTGGTTTCTCTTAGGGGAAAACTTGAAATAAATGTACACTGGGTTTGTGTAGGTGTAACTGATTCCAGCTTTTGGCCTGTAGAACTTTTGTTAATAGTGGTGGTACATAAGAAGAAAAGAAAAAAAAAAAGCCATAACCTTACTGAGCGACAGTAAATACAGAATCCCATTTTTCATATTGGGATAGCAATTTACTTTAAAAATCAGAAGATGACTTTTCTCAGACATTTATTGTTTTAGATAATCATGCAGAGGGGGATATATAAAACTGTCTCCATTATTCAGTATCTTCTGATCTGGTGCTTTAGAGTTCAGCCAAAATAAAATTTTGCCTTTATGAGTTGACCACTTAAAACATTGTCCAGGGAAAGTCTGTACCTTTAAGTGGTCTTGCTACTATATTCTTTGCCATTTTACTTTATAACTTAAAAGTGAGTGCCTCATTTTGACAAACAGGGAAAGACAGCTGGATTTAAGTTAAGACAAAGTGGCATGTGAATTTGATAAACATTTGGAGTTGTTTCTTGTAGTGGTGTTGAATTCACTCAGGATTAACGATAACCTTAAAAAAAACTTTTTTCTTAACTTATTACATCTTTCTAAAGTAAAACTTCTGGTTCTGTCTTAGCGGTTCTTGAAATGCTTGAGTGTGTTTTAAATAACTTTAAAAAAACCTTTTAAAAAACCCAAACATCTCAGTTATGAGCATAAAACTGATTGACTTCATCCCTTTAAAAAGATACATAATTGAGCTCAAACAGATATCCATGGTGAATATCTTATTAATCAATTTCACCTGCTTTGAATTGGGTCCAAGGAAGTAGATAGAAATCACTATTCAACCCTGCTTTGTTGGAATATTTCTTTGGGTTTTCCAGATCATTCCATTTTTTCCAATCATTTTGGTTTGTGTGTGTTTGGTTGAATAACTGAATGTCTGAACTGAGATGACCGAAACACTGGAAAAAAGTGGAGTACCCAAAGCAGAATATCCAAATATGCAGATACATGAATATCCTTTTGAGTGCAGATATTTATTTAGATGGTATCTGAAAATATAAATAATCATACATTTAAGAAAAGTCAGTTTTAGCTCTAAGATGCAAATTCTTAGTCTATTAATATGATTACTTAAACCGCGATCCAACTGTCCCCTGCACCTGTGTAAGGGCAGTGCAGAAGCCTCTGCTCCAGCAGATTTCCCTCCCTGCTGGTGGTACATGTTGGGTGTGCCAAGACAGCCAGCCTAATGCCATCACCTGAGGTGGATTAACCCCCTCTCCCCTACTAGCAACACCAACCATGCCCCCTGTGCCAGAGGGACTGAGCTCCATGCACGTGTCACTGGCCACCCCTGCACCTCACAGGGTTGCTATGGCACATGGGACCCCTTTTGTCCATGCCTCAACCGTGTCCAACATTCCATCTACATGGGGGTGGGACATCCCATGTCCAGCACGTAGCTTCCCTGCGTCTGACCAGACCAAACGTAGAAGCAGCATGAACCCCTTTTGGGCAGCCAGGAACACTGAGTCAAAACAAATGAGACGGGGTGAGCTGGCTCCCTGGGCCACCCTGGGGAAGGCAACTGCTGAACGCTGCACTGTCCTTGGCCTTCTCTTGTCCTGTTTTATGGGATCAGTTTCGGTCTGTCACCTGCTGATGCTGAGGATGTCCTGGGGTCTGTTAGAGCCACATTTTGTGAATTAGATCTATGCCCATCCTGGCTGGTTAAGGCCAGCCGGGAGACATTGGGGCTGCTGTTGGCAGGGATAGTCAGCATCTCCCTCCGGGAGGGCAGGGTCTCTGAGTGCCTCAAGGAGTCCATGGTGTGACTACTGCTCAAGAAACCATCTCTTGACGTTTGACTCCCTTGCCAGCTATCAGCCGGTCTCTAACCTTCGAGTTGGTGGGAAGGGCATTTTACATGAGCAGTCCCTTCCTCCCCCTTGTTAGTCCGGGCACGGGGGCTGCTGTCACAGGTCCCTTCATGCCTCGAGTTGGCCAAGGTGCTGTCCATATGGGGCAGGATGCCCAGCAGGATGGGCCTCCAGGAATGGAGGAGGGAGAGCCTGGAGGAATGCCCTCACCCGCCCTGGGTATGCGAACCAAACAGTTGATTGGGGGCGCTCCTCTGGGTCCCCTGATCATCTGTTTGGCAGCCAGGGTGAGCGTGGTCCTCCAGGCTTGATCCTCAGACATCACCTGACAGCATGGCTGGGTGGGGCCTAACACACAGAAGGGTGACGGTTAGTCCAGTTTAGCCTGGGTGGCCAGGTCTTTGCCTGGGCTGCATCACCAACCGTCTCCAGCCCGCATGTACTGTAGTGGCTGGCCACTGACCACCCAGATGTGGATGTGGGTGAACAGCTGATGGTAACCTAGCTGATGAACAGGTGACTCCTAGGCTAATGCAGGCTACTGTCTAATTTGTTTTCACCCAGTGAAAGATGGGCCAGTGGGAGGGGAAGAGGAGTTGGATGTGCTGACAGCAGTTGCCGTGTTGCCAGGAGCGGGAAGGGGGGCTTTCTGTGCTGAGGGGGAGGGGCCGATTGCCATACTGACAGGAGATGTGGGAGCTGCTAGGAGGATTGCTTTGCTGCTGGTGGGTGAGGGAGTTGTCTGATGCTAGCACGAGTGGAATGCACGCTAGGCGTGGGGAACGGTAAGGGTCTTGCCAGTGTGCCTGAGGGCAGCTGGGAGGCTAGGAAACAGACCCTGTCAGTGCTCCTGTTTACACTCTTTACATGTGACTCAGGCCCCGTCCACTTGCAGAGATGCTGACTCTTTTTCCAGGCCATCTCTTCAGCCTCCCTCAGCTGTCCCACTACACACCGCTACACAATGCATGCTGATAAGACACAGACCCTGCCTCTTCATTTCCTGGTACTCCTACCATGCCCCGATGCTCCTCACCAGCACAGCCCCCCTTCTCTGGTGATTCCAGTCACCCCTGATTCCTGGGTACCTCCCCCACCACAGCCCCATAACTGGTGGGACCAGCCAGTGTGTGCAAACTATTAGGTGGATTTGATGCAGTTTGCACCGGTTCACATTTGCCAGCGCAGGACTCCCCATAGCTGGATCCTGGTCTAAGGCTAGAATTTGGAATGCAGATTAAATAAAAGATTAAAAAATGTTGACGCTAACAATTTTGAAGTAATCTAGTAGATTTAATGGTCTAATATTTTTACTACTCCACCAAGTGCAAACCTCGTTTTCTTCACTGGACTTGTGCTAGATGCCAGGTGAATGATTTGATAACTGCTCACCGCTAGTAAATAGAGATGAAATGCGTACCCATTTTTTTAAAAAAAAACTTCCCAACTCAATGAATTTGTAGTATTTGAACCCCCTCTCACGAGTTAGGGTAGGGGTCACTGCGGTATGTTTTGATGTAGAAAAGGGCAGCAAACAAAAACAAAATCTTTCTTTATGATGCCAGAGAAGGAAGCGAGAACAGCAGGAATGGATGTGACAAAGGAAGATGGCGAGAGGGGTTGGGGTGACTGTAGGTTTTGATTTGTTCTCTTTTTGAAGAAACCAGCAAGAAATGTTGATGAACTATTCCTCTTAAATCGAGCATATTACTGTAATCTAGATGTGGTGGAGTTTAAATGTGCCGGGTGACTTGGATGCTTTCTTTTTTACGATGGATTCTTCATGGCTACATGTCCACACTCTCTTACGTATGTTTTAAAAGTTGCTGACAAGACAATGTGGAACCCAAGTTGGCAACTCTATTACATACATTTACAGCAGTGTAAACAACAACTCTGAAGTTGTGTAAAACTGGTATAAGAGGAATCTGAATCGAGCTCAGTGTCATTTTAAAGTGTGAGCATGGTATCTTGTAAAGTGGATTGGCATACAAGCAGAGTTTACAAGCTCTGATATCCTATTTGCATTCAGAATCTGGCCCTCCATACATTGTAGATTTTTCATAATAACCAGCAGGATATGTGACACAGCTCGAGGGTGGTGAAAGTTTCCAATCCTAAAAACTTAATATGGCCGATGGCCACAGGAGACGCACACACGCATGCATTCACAAACCTCTCCTGCTTTGTAATAACAAAGTGCCCAGTGGAGTTCATGCTCGGCAATTCTGGTTGCTGAGATTCTGAGGAACGGCTTTGATTCAGTTGCTGCAATTTAGGTGCAGTGAAGTAAGACATGGGACCTTTAAGGCAGTGCAGGATCCAGGAGCAGCCCTAGCGGAGTGTGGCAGTTGAACTGCCCAAGGTCTGCAGGTGACTTCTGAGCCATAATTTGACTACCCGTGTCATAGCTGATTTGCCACTTTAGCATTCAGTATTGTGATTATATCCAGCTTTAAGGAAAGAAACAATTTTAGTTTCAGTGCGTTTTAAACGCTTATATCCTTTTTTTTTTTTTTTTTTTTTTTTTTTTTTTTTTAAAGTAAGAATCTTTCTGTTTAGGCATCTGCTAAACAATCTACTTGCGCTTTTTTTAGATACTACTCATTGCAGTACTACATCAGTATGGGTTTTGTTGTCTGTTAACTCTTGCTTTTTATCTATCTTATTTTGTTTTCATATTCATGTCTTAATTTTTGTTTCACTTTTAATTAGTTTCATTATATTTGATGGCAAAATGTTCGGTTTATCTTCACCGTTAATAGCCTAATTGTTTCTCTTGCCTTAAGAAATATCTCGTTAACTTTATAAGCCATCTTTTCCACATCATCTACAGAATTAATTTCCTGTGCATGTAGTTGTATTAACTCTGCGGCGGTTTCCCCCAAACTTTCCTAATTAGCATTTTTATAGTTGGATTGTTTTTTTCCTTAAGAATTAAGCTTCTGAAGAGTGTTAATAAAATAGGTTGATAGTTGATTTTAATATCACTAGGAATCTGGAGATTCCTAACTGAGGGCATTTGAAGAATGAAGAGACATTTTTGAAAAGTGGAGGGAAAACGTTGCAAATGCTGATATAGGAAAAATGCTACTTAAAAAACTTGCATGGCCTTTTGATGCAATAACAGATGTGTCTCTGGTGGTTTTACAGAAAGATGAGGTATGATTAGGCATTCCTTCCCATTGTAAGTATTTTATTACAATTTTTTGTTGCTTAAATTCATCACAAGAAATTATTTCTGGTATACACTTAACAGATGTTGTTAACAAATAGACATCATCTGGAATACCTTTTGGCTATAACACACTCGTTCCCAGTTCTTAAAATGGCATGGTACATAGTGATTAGGAATGAAACTTGCTCCTTGGATTCTCGCTTTTCTTCATGAGAATTAGGGTTCTTGGCTTGTTCTTGCAAACGAGAACAAGTTGAGAATTGCCCTGATTCTCACTGAGAGAGGCAAGAATCTTGCCTCTCCCCCCCCCGCCCCCTGTTGAAGAAAGCAAACCCTTTTACTCACCTGGCTGTCTCTCTCCAAGTCTGGGGCTGCTCTGGGACTCCACTCTGCAGGGGCAGGTAAGGAGGGAAGTTCGCTGAAGAGTCGTCTGCCTCACAGCGAACAACCCCCTCCCCCCTTGCGCATACAGAAAATGGCCATTCGTGCTTGTGCAGCCCTTTTCCAAAATCGCAAATGGTGCTGCACATGTGCAGACTGGCTGCCTCTTTCAGAAATTCTGTAAAAGGGCAGCGCGTGTGCAGAACAGACATGACCATTTTGCGCACGTGTAAAACATCTTTTCTTGCAAGATCTTGGAACGTTGTCAAGATCTTGGTAATGTTTCTCTATTCGTGCAAGAATCTCAATTCAGCCCTAATAGTGATGTGTAAGTAACAGTGGGCCAAAGACACATCTGTTTTTACCCTGTGAGGAATTTTAGAAGTGAAGTACTTACACCTGTGTAGGTAGATGTATCGATTGCAACTCCATCTCCCTAATTTTGAGAAGACTATGGGAATTTAGCAGATGAGAATTAAAACTAGTACCACTCTGCTTTCATCAAGCTAACAATAAACCAACCAGTTGAACAGGTTTGCTGCCGGCACTCCGCTTTTAAGCTTGGATCTGAGGGTGAGAAAGCAAGTTGCCCAAAACAACACACTGAAGCCATACCAGCAGTTAGACTCAGGACTCCAGGTTCGAACTCTAGCATTCTAGCAACTGAACCATTCTGGTTCTCACGTTGCAACTACTGTATATTATGTTCAGCCACACTTCGTTCTCTTTAGCTCCTATCCAGATATGCCAGTTCTTTCTAATTCTTTCTGCCCGTCTGCCTGCCATTGCGGGGTCTTTGTCTAACAAGGTCTCACGAGAGACTGGATGAGTATCATTAAGGCTACTGGTGTGTCAGCTTGCCCCCTCTCTTTGCCAATAATTGAAAGAGATAAAATCCTCAGAGAAACCACAACAAATGGAATATAGGATTAAACTGAGTCTGGGGACTCTATATTTTAAATGGTCGCAAAGCAATACAGAACATATAAATGAATCTAATGAAACATACATTTGATCTACTTCAACTTCTTCTCCATATGTAGGTATAACTGCTGCGTTTGAGTAAGCCAAATGAACTACCAGCAGTTTAGCCCTTTCCTGACAAGGTTGCCTCTTTCCTTGAATTTTTGTGTAAAGTGTAACTTAGAACGATAGATCCTGTCCCGGACCTCAGATCTTGTTGGAATGGGAGTTGCTCATCTGCCTTCCCCCTCAAGTTCCTCCTGAGGTGATGACCTATTGTCTGTGTAGGTGTAAGAGTGCAAAGATGTATATTTGTGCGTTTGAAACAATAGCCTGCTCCCACAGCTATTGTTAAGTCAGTGAGAGAGAACTCAAAAGAGTGTGTGGAGTTTTCCAAGCCCTGATGACCTCACTAGGCTTCTCCCTTGACAACCTGATATGCTGCATGTGCTGCTGTGAAGTGCTGTGTGTGGTTTTGTGTGCTGGGCTAAAGAGAAGAAGAAAACCCTTCCAAGTGCTAATATAAACTTGTTTTTTCAGATTGTAATTATTTACACAATTAACACAACATTTTCCAACCACTTTACCTTACAAGGGTTCTATTACTCCATCACAGATAAGGCACACTACATACTCAAGCTAGAGAATATCAAACAAAGTCACTAACAAAAAACCTGACCTAAGCCTGTGTTCTGCCCAGTGACAGAGGCACGCAGATCAACCTTAATTCTTTCATAGCGAGTAAAGGCCCAATCCACACCATACGAATGGCTATCTGTTTGGAACTAACCCAACATAGTTAACAAAATGGAGACTCGACAAACACAGAATGGCAGACTTAGCCCATCATATCCATTTGACTACACCACTGTAGAGCTGTGCTGGTAAAAAGGACAAAACAGCCATATCATTTTGACACAGGTGTATCAGTGGGAAGATGATGTGCTTGGGCTTGCCTGCTACGTGAATTTAAAAAAAGAGTTCTATTGGTACTACCTTTTGCGTGCATTCCAGCAGGCCTCTAAGTAGGAAGGTTAGCTTTCCACTGAGAGAGGTGTCTAAAGCCATACTCACATGAACCAGCATTTCCCTCAGGCATTTTATGGGGAGGCTTTGCATTAAATAAGAAGCCTCCCCAGTGTTGCCAGGGGCTACTGTTACTCAGCTCCAGGCAGTGCAGCAGCAGTAGAGCTCCTGCTCTGTAGAGGCATTGGGGTAAGTTAACTTGAGCAGTTAGGTCATGGGGTAATGGGTCAGAATTTGCAGATGAGGCAAGCTCCCATTGTTGTCATGCTTATTTAAGTTGAGTAGTATCTTAATGAATAGTGGGGTGACATTAACCTTTGCTTCCTAAGATGAGGGAAGGGAAGATGTGGCAGAGGAGATTAGACTTGGAGAGGGCAGAATGGCTCTTATGTATGGCATGGAATGAACAGAGTAAAGGATCTGGAGGCATGTAAGGCAGGACCAGGCTAAGGGTGGGGTGGCTGTGTATGGCATGGCAGGGCAGGATTTGGGGCCTGCCGTAGTGAGCACAGTGCTAGAAGAACCCATGGACATAGCTACTGCTGTGCTCCAAGCTTGGTCTACTTCTGTGACAGTGTTGAAGGGGCACTCTGATTAACTGCCATAACCTAATGTTGGCCTTGATGATAAAATAGTTAAGTTTATTTTATTTCATGATTGCTCAGTAAAGTATTACTGAATGTAAGCAGAGGATCTATCCCTTGCTCTTTTAATGTTGGTAAAGCACTTTGAGTTCCTTGCACAAGACTCTACAACCTTAAAAGTTAGGAAACTTTTAAAAAAAACGTTTAAAAACATGTACATACTTACAGCTGTGTGTGTTTTATCATTCAAAAGAGATGAAAGCAGCATAGAAATGAAGCAAATCTTCCCTGAACAGTGAAATGTGACGTTAGAAGAAATGCTTTCATTTTAGTTGCATATGCAAAGTGCACATTTTGTGTGAGCTCTTGAACTATTCTTTAGCATGCATAGAAAGCTAGCAAAGATACCTGTACCCATTAGAATAGTATGTAACTTTAGAAAAAAGCAACCCTTTAATTAGACATAGCTAATGAAGATGACATAGTCAATGAAGATGTTATGGGAATAACCAGTGTGAAATAAGCCGGCAAGCATTAGTCTGTAAGAGAATTTTCAAATTAGAGCAGTCTGATGAAACTTGTTTGATAAACACCATCATGCTGAAATGAAAATGTAAATATATTCATAGCTATGTGTCAACACGTTGGGCTGACTACAGAAAAAGTTATATTCAATGGGTGTCTCTGGAGGATTAACCACAGAGCATAGAGCAACGTGTATTTTTTGGTTTAATTACTGTTCAGACCTTATTGAAGTGACATTTAACTAAGAGTTCACTTGCAACGTGGAATATAATATTGGAGTTTAGAAAAACTGGAAAAGTGATTTCCATCGACTACCCAATTTGCATTGATGGCTTCCAGAATTGAAACTCTGCTTGACTATTTAGCTTGTGCTGTGGCCAACAAATGAAGTCAGGGGACATTTTTAAGAGTACTGTTCATGTGATGATTTTTCCACTTACTCTTTTGTAAGACCTTTGGAATTTGTTTATTGAAGAGAAGGTGAATTTTTTAATTAGAAAGGTGCAGCACCAAGTGGAACAAAATTCCAAGAGCGCAAATGCTGTACTTGTATTGGTAAAAATGCATTGTTCACTTGGAGGCCTGACAGAGTCTTACAACTGACAGTGGCTATTCCCTTAAATTATTTGAATAAGGAAAAAAATCCTTGGTTGAAGCCAAGTCACAAGCTCTGATCCCATGGCATAACTACGTGATGGATTTTTCAGTTCTGCATGTACACCTGTATTCCACTTTGTAAGTGTTAAATTGAACCGTAGCCACATTTGACAATGTGGTGTTTCCTCATCTACTTAGTGTAGAAATAATCTTAGGTACTGTAGATTACGCCTACAGAAGCAATTTACTTCAGGCACTGTTTAGCAGAATACTACTTAATGGGGTTTTGGATAGTGAAATATATTTTTCTTCTTTATTTCCATCCCCCAACGGATGTTTTGATCATATACAAAATGTTGAAAGTGAGTTATCTGGGAACTTGTGGGAGAGCCTTGTCATGCCTCATTGAACTGATTTCTGAGATTTCTCTATGCTTGAAATTGTAAGTCATATATTTCAACCTTTCTTTTCCTCGTATAATCCTCTGGCTCCCTATATTCTACCCAAATATTTCTCTTTCTTTGAATGCCACTCTTTCACCCATTCTTATTTTTACAGTTTTGCACCTTGTTTGTATTTTGTATTTAGCTATGTTTGGATTCACCTCCCAATCAGTACACCAAACTTTCTCCCGTCACCTCTAACAATTTTTTAGACCCTATTTCTTCCCTCAAAGTTTATCAGCATAGCATCAACTCTCTCCCCTTTATTCATTACTACTTTATGTGCTTATGTTACAAACACTTTTTGCTTTGGATTATTACTCTTGTTTTTATTTTCTTGTTGATCATCCTGTACAGCAGGCTACATAAATAATAATGAAAACCAGCAGCAGTAATAAGTTTATCTTTAGAAATAAGACTGGATGCTCAACATAAATAACAGCAGTTTGAAAAAACTTGACTTCTAATAGGGTTTCCCCCCTCCCCCCTTTTAAGCTAATCGTGAATCCCATCAGGCTTTATTTATGTAAAGGAAAGACACTAGGTAAAGCTTAAATTGGTCTTTTATTAGTCCAGAAAAATAACTATAAAACTTCCAGAGTGGGTTAAAAAGGAGTTGTAGTTTCAATGAGAATTTGAGACTATTATGTTTATATTAAAGTTCTTGGCATGAGCAAAATGAGAAGTACAGTGGTAATCTTTAATGCTTGTTCATTCTTGCCCTTAAAGAAATATAATAAGATTAGCTAGGCTGTTGGAGGGGTTGATTAGGGCCGTTTTTACATGGATGGAGGTGGGTGGGGGGATGGGTGTTTGGCCATGGTGGATGGAGGTTGATAGCTTACATGGACACACAGGCGCCCAACCACCCACACCTGTTGCGGTGTCCGTGTGAAAAGGCCCTATGTACCAAATGTGGCTCACAGCTAGTTTTTATTTGTCCCTTTCTCAGTGCCTGGATCTGCCTGCTAGATCTAGTTCCAACCCCCAAGTGCTAAAAGACTGTGCTCAGGTTAAGGGAGCAGAGATAAGGGCTTGCACACAAGGATAGGGGACAGAGCACGCTCCTTTAAAAAGCCCCACCTCTGATTTCTATGCAGTCCTTGGAGCTTGTACTACTTTTCAAAGTGGTCCATTGGAGGGAACAGGTTACCCACCACTGTTCTACACCCACCAGTTGCTTCTCTTATTTTATTTATTTATTTACTTACTTACTTACATTTCTGTGCCACCCTTTCTATAGAGGCTCAGGGTGGCTTACAATCATAAAAAACAGGAATAAAAAGCCATTAAAATCAATAAAAAAAAATAAATCCTCTTCTCCTTCCAGCCTTCAGCATTTGTTTTTAACCTGTCCTTTCAAGAGCAAAGACATTCAAGCAATACTGCTACAGAGTGGTTAACTTTGGGTAAAAAGTAAAAACAGATGTGCGGGCAGTGTGGTGGCTCCTTGGACTGGGAAACAGCAACCACCCCTTCCTGGGTCAGGGAAGGGCACCAAACAAACAGGTCTGGGGCCGGAGAGTCGTCCCACCATCTGCATGCTCTGGGTATGGTGGGGAGCTCAATGTGCAGGTGGCCAGGCCTGCCCTGCTCCCCACCCCCCACCATCATGGGCAGCCACGGTGACCAGTCATCGTGCATTGCCATGGCAGCCGCTACCCCTAGGTGGGGATGGTGGGGCTGCATAAATGTGTTGGCCCACATGGGTAACCCTTGGCCTCGGATAGGTGCCCGGGATTGTGCGCAGGGGCACGTCCCGGGACAGCCGCCTACCTGCCGCAGGGCAGTAGCGGGTCCACATCAGGAAGCATGGGTCCACAAGTGCGGCTGAGTCACAGGTCACAGTGGGCCAATGCAGGTTTCCCCAAAGCACTGAAGGGTAACAGCAGTCCTTCCTTATTTATACATTTCATGCCTCCTTTGATCTGAAAGTTGGATAACCGATTAAGAAGGATTTTTCAAACGTTGGTGAGGCTGATTTTGTGTAATTGAAGTCATGGAATCCTTGCAACTGACAAAATATGCAGGATCTAGTCCTAAATGTCACTCATGTTCAGGCACCCAAGTGAAATGTTTTTGTGACTCCTCAACGTGTTCTAATACTTTAGAGAAAGGTCTGGAAAATTTCCATGCATAGGCTATAGTAATGGATTTACAGATTGACTGTTTTTAATTAAAACTCTTCCTCTTTTCTGTGTTGGGTTCCTATGAATGAATGAGCAATAAGCCAGAGTTTGGCATGTAGAAAAAGTAAAAGGATTTATTTTTCAAAACACTACATTAAAAACAAGCAATTAAGTTGCTGAGTGACAACAATGTACTTACCGATCACATCATTTACTAAATCCAAGCACGTAAAAATAGAAATGAATAGTTGAGAAGCTCGTACGTACTCGACTACCAAGATAAGGTTTCATCTGGTATATAGTAACAACAATTTTATTCTGCATTTTTCCTCTTAACGTAGTTGCCTTAGCCCTTTTTTCGGGGTGGGTGGGTGGAATAGAAATTATGGCTACTATCACGTTTAATGTAAGCATATATGGAGATGTCTTTTCAGCTCCACTGAACTGAATTTTTATGCTTGTCAGCAGTGCTGGGGAGAATTGGAAAAACATCACTTCCAAGGCCCTAGCCACAGGAACAGACTAACCTCCCACCCCAGGTTTTTACCTGTGAATATTTCAGAGGTAACAATCAAGTTTACACTTCTTCACTCAAATATAGAATAGCTACCTATGGGGAGATTATGGATTTGTCTGTGAGTGTTATGAATTGTGTGAACAGTTGATCGTTAAGTGATAACATAAAAAACACATACCCACATTATCTACTAATTCACAGTGTCCTCTTTTTATTAGGAGTACATAACTCCCAGCATTATGATTACTTAAACCAGCAGTGGGCTACCTTCCGCTTATGGGCCAAATCTGGCTTGCACCTGTTTTTTATTTAGCTTCTTGGCAATTTGTGCATATTGTCCATGGATCCATTTTCTACTGTCATGCATTGAAAACAGTTAGCTCAAGGTCAGGGAGAAGAGATGAGAGTATGCACTCAAGGATAGGGGTCAGATCCACAACATAGATCTGGACCATCTTCATCCACAATACAGCCCTTAAGCACCCCCACCTCCTATTGGCCTTTGGGGCTTATATTAATTTTCAAAGTGGTCCATGGGAGATAGAAGGTTGCCCTCTCCTCCCCAATTCAAAAACTGTGTGTGTGAACACAGTGAAGGGAGTGTGGCAGGGCATTGGGGTGGGTCTTCAGGACTGTGCACATGGCTGACCTGCGCTCTGCTACTGCCACTTCAGGGGCTTGCCGCCTTCCTTTGGGCCGGCGAAGCATGCCCAAGCAGCCAGGCTTCAAGCGCTGCGCTTCCTGTCCAGCCACGCTTTCCGTGAGTGACTTTCGCACACTTTGTCTTGCCTGTTTGGGAATGGGGCATAACACCAGGACCTGCCCCTTCTGCGCTACGCTTTCCTCTCGCTCAAAAAGAACCAGAGCCCTGTGGCTTCAGGAAATCTTGAAGTGGAAAGCTCTTCAGGGCGGTGAAGATGGGCTTTTGTCGCTCTCTTCTCGTGCAGCCCTCATGGATTTGCCTGAGGTCCATACCGCGCAATCCCATGGCCGGGTTCCCGCAGATAAGACTCCGGCACCTGAGGTGCGCGCGAGCTCCCCCTCGCATTCTGTGACCAACAGTACCGATGTGACTGCCGGTACCGATGTGACCGCCGGTTCCACAGCCGCCTCAACCAAGGCGCGTCACCGACGCCTAGGCGAGCACAAAAGAAGAAAAAGAGATCTCAGAGTGCCGATGAGGCGGCCCTAACCCGCCCACTCCAGGTCGAGACTCTGTTTTCTCAGCCGGCACCGGGGCCTTGCCCACCACTTCAGGTTACTACCACGACCCCCTCCGTCCTGGCTAGGTTGGAGGCTACTCTGGTACCGCCTACTATTGCCACCCCGGCCCCTCTGGCCCTGGCTAGGGCGGAGGTGACTTTGGTACCGCCGGCACCACTCGATGTACCTACACCGACGGCAGAGTCGGCACCGTCGGGACCAATCCCGCAGCGAACGTCGCCACTCTCGCTCCTCTCTGCCGCACACCACGGCTACTCCCAGTCTGCCTCCCAGCCTCTGTTCCAACGGCACCATTGGTCCCGTTCCGGCTCTCGTCATGGGGACGATGCCTCGGAGTCTGAGCTGACCAGCCATGACCTTCACCATAGGAGATAGTTCCGGATCTCTCGGGACCAGCGCTCCCGGTCACCGTGCTCCTGCTGTTCCCCTCGCGGTGAATTGCAGTACCGTCACGATGACTTTTCCCGATACTGCGACTACGAGCACCTAGAGTACCGGTACCATCGGCACCCTTCACATTCCCCCTACCATTCCGAGACGAACTTTTCAGTCTTGGATCATCAGGCTCCGTACCAGCTGCCACTCCAATTTGTGCCTCCCACAACCACGGTCTCCAGGGCTCCTCTGGACTCCCCTCAACGACCCTCCATCCCTCTGCCATCTTCGCAGCCATGTCATTGCAGTGCCCAACAACTTNACCCTTCACATTCCCCCTACCATTCCGAGACGAACTTTTCAGTCTTGGATCATCAGGCTCCGTACCAGCTGCCACTCCAATTTGTGCCTCCCGCGCCACCTTGAGTACCTCCGACAACCACGGTCTCCAGGGCTCCTCTGGACTCCCCTCAACGACCCTCCATCCCTCTGCCATCTTCGCAGCCATGTCATTGCAGTGCCCAACAACTTACGGTACCGTCGATACCAGCGGCTGGTACCGCAGCAGGCTCCAATAGCTCTCCCTGCCTCTACCTACTGGCAGGAACTAAGGTTAGATCCACCGAGGGGGCTTTCTCTCATTGACTCCTTGCTTGTTCCAGGTCTGGCTAGGTAAGTACCACACACCCCCCGACTCGACCTCCTTTGAGCAGGAGCGCGACAATTCCTCAGGGAGCCCCGCCTCTGTAGCTTCCTCCTCTTTGCTCCATGACGAGGATGAGACCATCTCTCCGCCCCCCCCGATGCTTTATCGGATCTCTTGTCCTCCCTCTCCACTGAGGATACCAAGGCCTTTCAGAACATGCTCAAAAAGCTAACTTCTGCTCTCCCCATTCTACCCACTAAGGTTGTCAAGAAGTCACAATCGGGCCCTGTTTTTGGGATCTTGGGATCGGGAGATTCAGGACAGATCATGCTACCTTTGTTGGACCAATTACTAGAGCCTTCCAAGACAGTGTGGGCCAAACCTGCCTCCGCCCTACCCACCAATAAGTGGTATGCTATACCTTTATGCTATACCTAGAGAGGGAGTGGAGATGTTTTATAGGCACCCTGTCCCTAATTCTTTGGTCATTGCCGCAGCCTCCCTGAAGTCTAGAGCGGGTGGACTCCAAAATGTCCCCTGGAGATAAGGAGGGTAGACGACTAGATGTGTTAGGCCGAAAGGTTTTTTCTTCTGAAACCCTTTCTCTCTGTGCTGCCAACTATGGCTCCGCCCTTTGCGGATACCAACACTGGCTGTGGGCTCAGCTCAGTAGAGCCTCTGACCTAGCCCAAATCCTAGCCCTTCAACAGGAGGGTATCCAGATAGCCAGGCTCCAACTTACAGCTAACATGCATATAGTGAACTCCAATATCAGAGGTATGGCCTCCGCTGTTACCCTCAGACGCCACGCTTGGCTGCGATCCACCGCCTTAGTTCCCGAAAATAAGACGCGCATCGAGGACCTCCCCTTTGATGGGGAAGGTCTCTTTGCGGCTTCCACCGATGACACGTTGAAAAAGGTTAAAGAGATGTGCCAGACGGCCAGATCTACTGGGGTGATTCGTTTTGCTAGGAAGAGGCCTTTCTACCCTTCCTCTACCTCCTTTTCATACCACCTGTACCAGGCCAGACCTTGATACCAGTCTTCTTATCAGAGTAACAGGAGGTTCTCGCCCCAGTACCAACATCACCAGCCCTCTAACCAGTCCCGTAAACGTTTCTTGAAGCAAAGGGCAAGGGCAGGTCCTCTTCCATCTCGTCTACTGGACCCCTCCCCAAGCAACGTTTTTGAACCAGACCAGGTCAAGGGAGTTCCTCCAAATTCCCCCATTTTTCGCAACTGCCTCCGGCCCTTTTACAATCTGTGGGCCTCTCTTACCTCTGACCGTTGGGTTAGAGAAATTATCACTTGTGGATACTCCATCCAATCCACACTCTGCCTCCCAACTCCCCTCCCTCGCCCCCCCCAAACCTCAGGAACCTTGAGGTTCAGGAATTTCTTGCCAAGGGGGCTATTGAGGGTCAGCGAAATACTGGTTTCTATTCCAATTACTTTCTCATTCCCAAGAAGGACGAGGGCTTCAGACCTATGCTCGACCTTTGCCAACTAAACAAGCTTATTCGGAAATTTAAGTTTCGTATGACCTCCCTCCCCATCATCTACCTCGGCCTCCAAAAAAGGAGACTGGCTGGCCTCCCTTGACCTGAAGGATGCTTACTTTCATTTTTCTGTTAAGGGTGCTCAAGCTTATGCTTTCTTGTAGGCAATCAACACTTCCAGGATTCTGTTCTCCCCTTTGGCCTGTCTACAGCCCCCAGGGTGTTCACAAAGTGCGTAGCAGTGGTCGCGGCCCACCTCAGGACTCTGGGCATGAGGGTGTTCCCATACTTGGACGACTGGCTGTTTGCAGCACCATCCGCCCTCATCTTAACAAACCACCTCCATCTGGCTGTAAACATTCTGCAAGATTTGGGGTTTGTCATCAGCTACAAGAAGTCCCATCTCCTCCCGAGGCAGCAACTTCAGTTCATAGGGGCAGTTCTCGACACCATACAGACGAAGGCTTTCCTGCCCACCGACAGATTTCACGACTTACTTATAGCTATATCACCCCTTCAAACGAAGCCCAGAAGACCCGTGCACTTCTTCCTTTGCCTCCAAGGCCTGATGGCGGCAACCACAGCAGTGACCCCCTATGCACGTCTCCACTTTTGAACACTCCAGCAATGGCTCGTTCGCGTCTACGACCCCACCCGCCACCCTCTCTCCATGCACATAACTATCCCTCAGGAGGTCTTCAACGACCTTCTTTGGTGGACCGAACCTCGACATGTACTTTCTGGCATGCCTTTCGATCCCCCTCCGGTGCACGTCTCCCTTACTAGAGATGCATCACTTACCGGCTGGGGCGCGCACATCGACCAGCTCACGGTACATGGTCTATGGTCTCAAGAAGAGAGGCTCATGCATATCAACCTGCTGGAACTCCGAGCCATTCGATGGGCGCTTACGACCCTTCTCAACCACATCAAGGGATGCAATGTTCTAATTCCAACGTACAACACCACAGCGATGTGGTATATAAACAAGCAGGGAGGAGTGAGATCCACGCGCCTCTCCCTAGAGGCTCAGACTATCTGGGCGTGGTGTATCCGTCACCACATACATCTACACGCTGTCCACCTAGCGGGACAGGACAGTTTCCTGGCCGATCAGCTCAGCCGCAGAACCACCGGCCAGCACGAGTGGACCCTCAACGACTGTGTCCTCACAGATCTTTTCCGGTTATGGGGCACCCCCGCCATAGATCTCTTCGCTTCTCGAGAGAATGCAAAACTTCACAATTTTTGCAACAGGGTGGGCCACACGTACGGCTCCATCTCCGACGCCTTCGCCATCTCCTGGAAGGGGACCTTGCGCTATGCATTTCCCCCCATTCCCTTCATCCTACAGAGTCCTGCACAAGATCCAGGTAGACCATGCTCACGTCATCCTAATCGCTCCAGCATGGCCTCGCCAGCCGTGGTATCAAACTCTCAGAGCCTTCTCCATCGACGTAGTCACTCTCCCACTCCTTCCCGATCTTCTCTTGAAGGACCATGGGTCTGTCCTTCACCACGACCTGCGATTGCTCCATCTCTCCGCCTGGTTAGTCAAGTTCTGATTCACGCCTCCCCAGAGGTTGTTAGAATCCTGCTAAAGTCCCGTCGTCCCGCCACCGGAGCTTGCTACGCAGCAAAGTGGAACTGCTTCACGACTTGGTGCGCTTCCCTACCCTGCGATTTACACAATTTGTCTATGACCCACATCTTTCGTTTCCTGATACATCTCCATGAATTGGGACTGTCTATCTCTTCCCTCAAAGTATACCTTGCTCCACTGTCTTCTCGTCTCCATCCAGCTGGTATGAATACTCTCTTGGCACATCCCCTCATGAGAACTTTCTGGAGAGGACTCGTCAACTCCTTTCCTCCCTCCTCCCACCCTGCGCAACCGTGGGACCTCAACCTGGTCCTGACCAAGCTCATGGGACCACCCTTCGAACCAATGGCATCTTCATCCCTCGAGAACCTTTCAATTAAAACAGCCTTCTTGCTAGCTATTACGTCTCCTAGGAGAGTCTCGGAGCTCTCCGCCCTACGGGCCTCTCCACCTTACACCATTTTCCATCTGGACAAGGTGGACCTCAGAACAGACCCCTCCTTTGTCCCTAAGGTGGTTTCCCCCTTTCATTTAAACCAGACCATCTCCTTACCTGTTTTTTTCCCTAAACTGCATTCTTCACCTACGGATCGATCTTTCCATACTCTGGATGTCAAACGGGCACTGTCCTTCTACCTCTCACGCACTCGCCCTTTCAGAGCATCTGATGCCCTCTTCGTCTCCTATGGTGGCCAACGTATCGGAGTAAGAGTCATATCCCAGAGACTATCTAAATGGATCCCACTCTGCATACGAATGTGCTACGAACAAGCGGGCAAGACCCCTCCTTCCCACCTTCAGGCTCACTCAACCAGAGCAGTCGCCTCTTCTATTGCCAACTTCCGTGGAGTCCCTATACACGACATTTGTAAGGCAGCCACGTGGACCTCGGTGCATACCTTCACCAAGCACTACTCATTGGACATGGCCGCGACAGCAGATTCTGGGCTTGGCAGAGCAGTATTACAATCCATACTTCATTGAACTCCTCGACTTCCTCCACCAAAGGTATGTCTTTCTCTGCTACTCACTCTCCCATTAGTGAGAATTGCAGAGATCCTCGAAGAAGAAATAGAGGTTACTTACCAGTAACTCTGTTCTTCGAGAGAGCTCCGCGTATTCTCACGACCCGCCCTACCTTCCCCTCTGTCTCGGAGATATCCTCTGATCTTCCTGAGACGGGGTTGGAAGGAACTGAGGCGGCGAGGGCTCCGCCCCCTTTTATAGCCTCCCGCTCTCACGTGACCTGGAGCCTGTGCTTTTCCCCGAGCGGGAGGGGGGAGGGAGGGGCGGCGCCCTCACCTTATTCTAGATCTTTCCAGGCTTTCTTCTGCCTGGAAACTGCTGCCAAGAGGTTTTCTGGTACCTGCGAAGCAGGAAGTGAATCCCATTAGTGAGAATACGCGGAGCTCTCTCGAAGAACAGAGTTACTGGTAAGTAACCTCTATATACAATGTTAGGGTGTTAAGAAACAAGACAATAACCCGCTGCAGACTGGGTTTGGTTGCATTGCATGTTTAGTGTGTCTAGCCTAATGAATGGGCGACTCCTGCATGTGTTTCATGAGCTTGTAGGAAGTCCCCACTGGTAGTGCCAGTTAGAGCAGAGTGAGGTGCAGGAAGCAGTCACTCGGATGCTCTAGGTTTTCCTCCTGTGACTATGATGCCAGTGGATTTGTATGCGAGGAGGTGCTGCACGCAACCTAATTGATGGGATGCAGACACGTTGGCACACATTTTCCCTGCCTTTGCCTGCACGGTAGGCTTCACATTCGTTGAGACCCCTCATTGAGTGGGGGCTGTGGGTCCAGTAAATGGAGGCCACATGGCCAATTGGGACGAACACTTAATAATGGAGCAGGTGGACACCCACCTGGTGTGGGCTAACGTCTCATTTTGTTAACACCCTCTGTTAGCTAGGTGGAAACCATCTTCTGGGTCCAGTTCTCATAGTAATGTGGCATAAGCCATCCTCTTTGTTCTGGGAGCAACCCCCATGTTACCTGCTGCTGCAGCCCCCAGGTTACCGCTCTCAGTGCCAGTGCCCTGTGTGCAGCTAGGACACCACCGTGCTTCCTCCTTGCCCAGCCTTCTGTCAACCACATGCTGAGATTACTACAGGGCAGCTGGAGGCTCTCCCTTCTGTCTCCCCACCAGCCCTTTATGCTGTTGACCTCTTTCTTCCCTTGTATCCCCTCTTCTTCCCTATCTCTCTCTTCACTCCTCCCCTTTTTTGTCTGTTCTCTTACCCTCCTACAATTCCCTTCTTTCTACACCTTTTCTTTCTCCTCCCTCTTTTTGTTCTTCAGCGGGTATTCTGGGTGTGGTGGGTTCAGAGCTGCTGAGAAGCCAGGATCATGAGGCAGCCACTCAGTTCAGACAGGAGCACATTGCTCTGCAGCAGCTAAGTGGGGCCCGGCTCCAGCATCTACAGATTAGTCCCAGTAAACCCAGAGGGTAATAGTAGGTAGGGGAGAACTGCTTTCATCCTCTTCTTCCTTCTCTGTATTGTCAATGGGAACTGGGCTGGAGCAGCTGCCCCCTCCTTCCTGTGGGCCTGGAAGGTGAATTGCTTCTTAGGCTGGAGCTGGAAGTGCCAATTGGAGAGCATGCCCTGGAGGTGGGTCAGAGCTGCCTGTGCTTGCCACCACATCATAGGGAACAGGGAAGCACACACAGTCCTTCACCAGCTGTTGCAGTGTTATGAAAAGATTGTGTTATACTTGATATTGACTGTACCCCACTTTTAGCTTTATATTGTAACCTACCTTTTAGTTCTATACTTAGTAGCGGTACATGTATGTAATATGAATAAATGAAATCATTAGTGATACACGTATTTTGTTAGATCGATTAAGTGTATGTTGCTTTATAATGAAAAGCATGATGGGTACAAACCAGAAAAGACTAGCAAGCTTAGGCCATGAGCCTGAGATCACAGTGATGAGGAAACGCTGCCTCATGAAAAAGGAGAAAGACTGTTTAGAGAAGTTGAAGTAAAACAGGACAACAAAATGCGTAAACATAAGATAATACTGGTAACACTCAGCAAACAATGGTTCTTGATGATGCAAGACAATGGGTTTCGGCTAGCTAACAGCCTTGAGGGCACCAGGGTGTGTGTGAGGAAGACCCTCATCTCATCCTGAAGCACAGAAGGGCCAGCCTCACCCGGAGGGATGAGGCCTGTATATTCTGAAGAGATAAAGATTGAGATGTGCATAATTTTTATTAATTAATTTGTTTAAAATGTATATCCCGCCCCTCCTGCCCACAGGGCAGCCCGGGGCGGCGAACAGCATTCATTAAAACATTAAAACAATATAAAATTTAAAAACAATTTACAGTTACAATTTTTAAAAATACCCCAATATGGGGGGAAAGCCCCCATCCCCGCCCCCACCTTCCCCCCCACCCCACCCATACCCCTCGCCAAAAGCCTGACGGAACAGCCAGGTCTTACATATACGCCGAAACAGCAGGAGAGTGGGAGCCAGCCGAGCCTCCTCCGGGAGCGAATTCCACAGCACGGGCGGCCACCGAAAAAGATCTCACATCAGTGGCCACCCGCCTCGCCCAGGGAACCTCCAAAAAGGCTCCCACGGATGATCTCAAGGGTCGCACGGGCACATGGGGAGTGAGGCGGTCCCGCAGATAAACAGGGCCTAGGCCGTGAAGGGCTTTAAAGGTTAAAACCAGCACCTTGAACCTGGCCTGGTGCTTTATAGGCAGCCAGTGCAGAGCCCGAAGCACTGGTGTCATGTGCTCCCTGCGATCCGCCCCCGTCAGGAGATGGGCCGCGGCATTCTGCACCAGCTGCAGCCTCCGGACGAGCTTCTCGGGCAGCCCCACGCAGAGCGCGTTGCAGTAATCCAGCCTCGAGGTGATGAAGGCATGGATGACAGTGGCGAGGTCAGAGTCTGAGAGATATGGCCGAAGCCGCCGGACAAGATGTAACTGCCGAAACGCACTCCCCGCCACGGCCACAACCTGAGATTCCAAGCTGAGCCGCGAATCAAGGAGCACACCCAGACTCCGCACTTGAGACACCATGGGGGGGCGAACCCCCCCAACAAGAGGAGATTCAACCACCCCCAGGCTCCCCAAGCCCTCGCCCACCAACATCACCTCCGTCTTGTCAGGATTCAGTTGCAGATGGCTCAACCTCATCCAAGCCCCCACAGCTGACAGGCACTGGGAAAATAAGGAGACTGCATGGCCTGGGTCGGTGGAAAAGGAGAGGTAGAGCTGAGTGTCATCAGCATACTGATGACACTGCATGCCCTGAAACCCCCTCACGATCTCCCCTAACGGCTGCATATAGATGTTAAACAAGAGGGGGGACAGAATGGCACCCTGCGGGACTCCACACGTGAGGTCCCGGGGGGAAGACGTACACTCCCCCAAGACCACCCGGTGAGTTCTCCCGGCCAGGAATGAACGAAACCAGTCCAAGACCGTTCCGCCAATTCCAGCACGGTCCCGCAGGCGAGTCACCAACACCTCATGATCGACTGTGTCGAATGCAGCCGAAAGGTCTAGCAGGACCAGTAAGGTCTGACGACCCTGGTCCAACGCCAGACGGAGATCGTCAACCAAGGCCACCAATGCCGTCTCCGTACCATACCCAGGCCGAAACCCAGACTGGGAGGGATCAAGGAAACCGATGTGGTCCAGATGCTCCTGGAGCTGTCGTGCCACAGCCCGTTCAATAATCTTCCCTAAAAAGGGAAGATTAGAGACCGGCCGATAACTGGCAGGAGCATCAGCGTCAAGAGATGGTTTCTTGAGCAGGGGTCTAACCACAGCCTCTTTTAGGCAGTCAGGCACCCTGCCCTCCCGAAGGGAGGCACCAACCACCCCAGCCAACAACGGCCGTAACGTCTCCTGGCTGGCTTTCACCAGCCAGGACGGGCATGGATCTTGCTCACAAGTAGTGGCACGAACAGATCCCAACAAGGAATCCACATCGGCAGGCGACACCATCTGAAACCGATCCCACAAAACAGGACAGGACGGGGCATCCATAGCCCCAAGATGATCCTCTGCAATAACTGTGGTGCCGAAATCGTGGCGGATGCGAGCGATCTTATCTACAAAGTACTCGATAAACCGGTCACAGCGGTCACTGGATTGCTCCAGGTCCAGGCGGAGGCAGGCAGGACTGACCAAGCCTTTCACCACCCGGAAAAGCTCCGCTGGACGTGACTTTGCAGATGCAATAAGAGCAGCAAAGAACTGCTTCTTTGCTGCCTGCACCGCCACAGCATAGGCCTTTAAACTGCTCTTATGCTGCGATCGATCATACTGGTCGCGAGTCCGGCGCCACCGTCGCTCTAACCGCCTGCTCTCCCGCTTCAAACACCGCAGACCCTCAGTAAACCAAGGAGACCTGCGGGAGACTCGAGAGGGCAGCGGACGCCTGGGAGCCACCCTGTCTATGGTCTCGGCCAACAAGGTGTTCCAGAAGGCTACGAGATCATCGACAGAGCGGGTGTCAAGGTCCAGGGGAAACTCCCCCAGAGCATTCCGGAACCGATCCGGTTCCATAAGTCTCCGGGGGCGGACCGATCTAATAGGTCCTGCACCCTGCCGGGGGCTAACATGCGCCAGGATGCACGCCTTAAGGAGGTAATGGTCAGACCATGACAAAGGCTCTACCCCCTTAACTCCTACTAACTGACCCCCCGCCTCAAGGCCGGTGCAGAAAACCAAATCCAGTGTATGTCCCTCCTCATGTGTGGGGCCACAGATGATTTGGGACAGGCCCATGGTTGTCATGGAGGCCATGAACTCATGCCTCGCTCCTCCAAGATCGGTGTCAGTGTGGATATTAAAGTCCCCCAGGACCACCAATCTAGGGGTCCGGAGGATCACATCTGACACCAAATCAGCAAGAGCATGTAGGGATGCCGCCGGGCAGTTGGGTGCACGGTACACCAGCAGCACCCCTAATCTGTCCCCAGCCAAATCCAACACAAGATGGAGACACTCAACACCTGGTGGAGCCTGCACCGGATATCTCCTAAAAGACAATGCATCCTTGATAACAATGGCTACACCGCCCCCCCGTCCCTCCAGCCGAGGCTGATGCTGCACAGAGAACCCAGCTGGAACAAGATCGGACAAGATAGGACCTGATTCATTGTTCAGCCAGGTCTCTGTAATACACACGAGGTCGGCGTCCCACTCCAGGATTAACTTCCGGATGGTAGATGACTTATTGACAAGCGACCTCGCGTTCAGCAGCACCAGACCAAGGCCTGGGGTCTCCTGGGCCTCGACCCACAACCTACCTGCGTGAGGAGTCGAGAGGGGAACGAGCACAAGGCACCGCTTCCTCCTCACTGATGGAACACACCTCCCCATGGGACCATATCTCCCCCGACCCGTAACAACCCTGATAAGAATGTGGTCAGCAGAAACCCACGAGATAACAACATGAGGCCCTGCACCAAGCATACCAGCATAATGCCTTCCCTGCCAGAGGCCACCCGAACCCAGGATATGCCTCGCAATAACATTCTACAGCCCAGAGGGCTATAAAACAGAGCTTTACCATGGCAAAATGTCTTCAGCTAGCTTTGTAGTGATCTAATGGGCTGTTGATTCTTTTCGTCGCTCTCAAAAGATCCAGATACAAGGGGCACCTCTCCCGGGTATGGACCCCCCGGCCCCCACCTGTACCAGCCTCTCCAAACCAATGCTCGCCACTGTGTTCTGTGGGACACGTAAGAAACATGTATTTTAATGTGTTGAGTACACAGGGCTAGATCTATCCAAGAACTGTGTTGATGGTATGTTATCTGTGTGGCTAAAAATAAAATAGTGTTGTACCCAATTAAATGTTTGATTTGTGGTGTGGGGTGACCAAGATACCAATTGGGAATTGTGCTTGGGAGGGAAACCCAGATATTCTTTCAGTTAGGACTGCTTCTTGTCTGCTCCTTTGGGGCAGATATCTGCCTGTTTATTAGTACAGAACAGGCATATAATATTGGTTTGTTTGTTTGCTTGTTTTTTTTAAAATAATAATTATAAGTGATGGTGTTGATATCATAGAATGTAGCATTTATTAGTTCTTTGTTGTTTAGATTTCCAAATCTGTCCTTCAGCTCAAATATCTTTCTGTATTGCTGTTTCCAACACTCTTCCAGCTTGTTTATCTTATGCTATTTGGTTTTCTTTTTTTCTCGCCCTTAATAGTTTGTCTGTCTGTAGCACTTATTTTCTATTATGGCTGCTCTTGAGAGGTTTTCATAGCAAATATCTAGATTCTGTTTTCATTATTGCCATTGTGAAGTAATTATTTTAATAGAAATCCAAAGCTTCTCAAGCATCTGCTTGAAAACAGCAAACCCAGTTGGATCTGCCATTGTCTCAAAAGCTCCATTTCCCCTTTTTAAATGCTTGGGAGACTACAGTGCAACCTCATTATAATGCACAGTGTTCTAGCATAAATTCACATACAAAGCAGTAGTGACCATTACTCCCCATGCGTTTCATTTTTGCAATCCTAAATAGGTACTGCTTTATAATGAAATTTGAAGTGGGCACGTTCCATGAGGTGAGTAGTGCATGTGTATGAAATGTGAAGACGGTTTGTTTCACAAGAGCTGGAGAGGGAGGTCATTTGGGGGTGGGGGTTTCGTGAATACATCCTAGTGTTAAAGTCCAGAGTTAGGTCCTTTTGATAAACTACCAATACTTAATTATTTCCCCAAAGTGCCTCTGACCCACATCAGAGAAAAATAGTTAAATTTGGGACAAATGTCCATTCTGATATGAATACCCCAAACTCCTATTCATTTCACTGCTTACCTTAAGGCTGAAAACACACTCTAGAATGATATTTCAACATTTTAAATAAGTAATAGAGAAAAACAAAAAGAAAAATAAGTAGTAAAGTAATACTGAATTATAATATGAAAGATAGTCTGATCTGTAATTTCTTTTTCTCAGAAAAGTTAGTTGAAACTCATTTATGTTTTATGAATTGGTAGAAACAATTTCATCTTGCATGTACTCCAGTTTTTAATGACTTACCAGAGTCTGCAAGGAAGTTCTTTTATTTTATTCTTTTTTTGCAGTATCAATTAATTCACTGTGACAAATAGAAAATAACTTAGAGAACTACAGAGAGAGGGAAGGAAAGCAATTTACCAATGTTATGTGTATATTTCTACTTTGAATATCCAGTGTGTAATATACATCTGGAACTGGCTTAAAATTTAGGTACACACTTAACTAAGGAACATCTGAATGAACTTTACATTGCAATATATATTCTTTTAATATGACATCATACCTACAAGAGTATATTAAAAAAATCTACTATTTTCCTTTTACACTCAGAATACTATTACAAAAAGTCACTTATTAAAATAGAGTTGTGCATATTAAGTTTAAGTTTTTATTATTGACTACGAAAACAAGAACTTGGCTGCAAAGTGTGTGTTAAATGAGTTTGGAGCTAAAGTAAATGCTAAAACTTGATTGAAAGCACTGTTATCTAATTAACGCATTTACAGAAAATTCTATGGTACTTTAGCATTCCAGCACTTGCATCGCAATCCTCTAGCTGTTTAGCACCAGCACCGGTCCATTTTCCTCATTGGGACTTGTGCAGGAGCTAAACGGCCAGAGGATTGCATCCTTCAGCATTGGACTAAAGCCTGTTTAAATGATTGGAATACTTTCCATCGACTTTTAATCGACATTTGGTTGGGCCTTGATATAGGGACAGCACTTGCTACTGAAGCCAATGGTACTTAAACCCAGGCTTAAATTAAGTACTTCAGACAAGTATTGCCAGATGTCCAGGATTGTCCTTGGCCTTTTTCAAATGGGCCATGAGTGGGGAGGCAGTGTGGGTGTGAGTGCACACCCATCCCCACGCATGCCCCTGTATGGAGCAAATGGCGTTTCCCCCGGTTGCTCCATGTGGGGGGCGATGGGTGGAGGTGGGTGGGGATGCGTGGTATGCGGGAACATGCACATCCACCCACCGGTCATAGCTGTACAAATGGGACACCCCCAAGAATGCCCATGTGGTAGACATGCGTGGGTGTGTCTCATTTGAAAAGGGGCCGTAGCAGTCCAAAGATGATGCTCTTTGTCCAGGATGACCCCTATCCTAGATCACTTAATGTCCAGGAATCCCTGAAAATGCACCAGCTAAGCTCTCAAATGAGTAGAATGCAATGAAAAATGTACTATAGCAAGGGCCCCATTAATTCTGTGCTATTGCAATTCCAAAAATGTTCAATAATATTTTTTTTATTTGGCCAGTTTTTTTGCAGAAATTGCTTCTGGCAGTGTAGAATTACCGGAAGAGTGGAGAGTGCTGTAAGCCAGCCAATGAGATGTCAGCATTGGGTGAAAACCGGCATGCACCTTCACTCGACTCTAACAAACATTTCTTATGCATGTTGCAGGGCTACACTGGGCACCAGTACAGCCCTGCAACATGCAAAAGAAATGTTAAAGTGAAGTTGCGTGCTTGTCGGTTTTCACCCATTGTGAGTTAGCCAGTGGGGAGCCACCACTATTAGTTGTTGGATTTTCCTGGGTCATGGGGCCCTGTGCCACAGCTGCTGAAGAGCAATAGCATATGATCTCCCGGGGAGAGAGGAGCACCCATACGGATTGGTCTGTGCAGTATTTTGCGAAATTGAACACATGACATGCTGGGAAATTCATGTGCATTCAAAATTGGCATAACATGTAGGATTTAGTTAATTTGTGTAATTTATTCTGTTGTAGAAGGTGGACTTTCTTCTTTTAAAATTTGGATTTCCCGGTTGCAGACTTTGGGGAGGAAATTGCAGAATACACAGGACCTTGTATTGCTGTTAGACAAAAGCAAACAGGAGAGTTCTTGTCTTTTGTTCTCAATGTTGTGCATTTTCTTTGAGCTTCATTGTTATGGCAGTCATGTGATAATTCCTACCTGGTGCTACTCTACTTCCCGCATGAGAATGGATTGGGAATGGAGGGTTGGGCCAACTTGTCTGGTTGGGTATTATGTCCACAAATTTGGCAACCCTACTTCAGACCTGCATGAATCGACCTACTCCATTTGGGCACTCATGCGTTTGCCCTGGGCCTGGCACTGAGACTGCGCTCGTGGCCTTGGTTGACAATCTCCACTTGGAAATCAACAGGGCGAATTGTACCCTGTTGATGTTGTTAGATCTTTCAGCAGCCTTTGATACAGTTGATTATGGGGTGATGTTGACATGACTGTGGGACTTGGCAGTGGTGTGCAGGACTGTTCTTGAGTGGTTCTGCTCGTCCTGGCTGGGAAGACCCAGAGAGTGATGATGGATGGTGGCTCATCATCCTGTTGGGAGCTTCCTTGTGTGGTCCCGCAGTATTCCATCTTGTCTCCACTCCTGTTCAGTGTGTATCTGAGACCACTGGGTAAGATCGTTAGAAGACTTGGAGTGAAGTGCCATCAGTATGCTGATGACACCCAACTCTACCTCTCTTTTTTCATCTGAACTAGGTCCTGATGTCTTGGTGCTTACTCAGTGCCTGGCTGCCATTGGGGACTGAATATGGGTGAGCAGATTGAAGCTGAATCCAGACAAGACCAAGGTGATGATGGTTGGACAGCAGTGATCTGGGGGACATAGGAACCCCTGTTATCGATGGTGTCCAGCCTCCCTTCCCTTGGTTACTTTGATTGGCAGCCTTGGGGTGCTGTTAGATCCACTGCTGCACCAGGATTGTCAAGTTGCTGCAGTGGCCGGGAGCACTTTTCACCAACTTTATCTGGTGAGAAGACTGTGACCGTTTTTTTTTAATCAGACACGGACGTGGCCACCACTGTCCATGACTTTATAACCTCGAGGCTAGACTACTACAATGCACTCTACATGGGGCTTTCCTTGATGATTGTTCAGAAGCTGCAGTGAGTTCAGAACGTAGCGGTCCACCTTCTGTCAGGGGTGGGTCACTGGGAGCACATTATATCAGTGCTCCAGAGTCTGCACTGGCTACCACTAGCTTTCTGGGCATGATTAAAGGTTCTGGTTTGACCTATAAAGCCCCAAATGGCTTGGGCCCCAGGTATCTGAAAGACTGCCACTTCCCTTATGTTCCATCACGGCCTCTGAGGTTGGCAGAGGGTGCAGTCTTGCGAGTACAAATTGCCCATGAAATTTTTACAACAAGGGCATGTAGAGAGGTGTTCTTGGTGGCTGGCTCCCAATTACGGAATTCCTCCACCCCCCCTTGGGGGGTCAGCCTGAGTCTGCTCATCTTCCAGATAAGATGTAAGACTTTGTTTGGTCAGACATTTGGTGGGCATTGATAGGGTTGGGTGTGATTGGGTAGAGGGGTTATGGAGAGGATGGTGCGTGTAGGTGGTTAGTTGCTTTTATATGTTTTTATGTGTTTTATAAGTTGCCCTGAGCCTTATTGGGAAAGGTGGGATAAAAATGTAAATAAATAAAATAAATGTTACCTTGAATACAGATGCTTTCATGAATCAGGATCTTGAGGTGCAGTCCTCCTCCATTAAAATCAATAGCAGTTAAGCCATTGACTTCTGTGTTGGAGGATGCACCCTTAGTACTGCAATATTGCCCTTGTGCCATAGATGCACTTTATTTATTTATTTATTTATTTATTTAATTTGTACCCCGCCCCTCCTGCACACAACTTTGATACCCTTGTACATGTACCATTTAAAGAAGTAGCTCAAATATTTTAATACCTGTCTTTAGACTAAATTATAGCAAATTAATCTTACTGTCAATAAATGTACTTTATAGAATCCACCCCCCTAAGGTTTCATTAGAAAGGATTGCAGTTTTATGTTGCATTCAGTTATGGTATAATTTGCATAATGTTGATTAGAAGTGGTTTGAAGTAAAAATAATGTAAATTGGATTCAGCAATCAAAGGCTGACACTAAAGACAATAATTTTTCTGAATACAGAAAAAATATTTTATGAACTGTAAAATATGTACAAAATGAAAAAAATCCATTAGTTTACATCCATAAAGCTTACAATGAATTGGATATACCACAATGCCAGAGTGGTGATGGTTTTGTATTTTTCTTTTATAATTTCATATTATAACCTACTCATTTTAGAGTGCGCGTAGGCAGCTAATGCTTTTCCTCTATTACAAATATGTATTTTTAGGAGGAAAAAAGAAACTACATTGAGAACTCACTGTATGCAAATAAAATTGATGCTTTTTTGAAGGATAAAGGAAAGGTGATGGAGTTAATTGCATACAGTTCCAAGTAGCTTTAGAAGTAGCAGCAGGAAATTAGCTGTTGTGTGAAAACAGCATGAAATGTAATTCAGAGCAGCTGTCTAATTTATCAGCAAGAACAAACTGCTCATGTTCTTAAACTGTACTCAATTACTTCATCCACCCTTTTTTTGACCTGTTCAGCCTGCTAATGTTTGCTTAAAACTAAAAACTAAAGAAAGTTTGCTAACCTTTCTTAAATAAGCAAGAAGAATCCCTTGAGTTTCCCTTGCAATATCCTTTCATTAATTTTTGAATTTATACACAATATGCATCCATAGTTTTTCTGCCACAGATATATGAAATTCTGTACCTAATAGCACAAATTCAATAAAGCTTTATTCTGTTGTGGGCGATTTCAAAATATTGCCAGACTGAAAGCATGCAGCATCATGCTAAGTGATTCCGTGCTATCTAAAAAACCCCACAAAACCTTAACATAAAACTCTCTCTCTCTCTGGAGGTCCATTGGGAGTGTTGCTTGAAGGTATGATTATAGTATTTTCTTCTGTTTTGACCCTGTCTCTGTTGTTGTTGTTTTCAAAAGTATCTTTTTACCCCACCCCACCCCCCGACACTGAATTAGCAAAAAAAAGTTAGAGGAGCAGATTTCAGTGGGTGTAAAACGGGGTGACTCCATTGAATAATTAAGATACACTGATTTACACCAAACAAAGACCTGGCCCAAGACCTTCTTAATATGTCTGCACCTCAAAACGTTGTTTGCTGCAGATCTAGACTAATTGTATCAAACAGTTCTGAAGAAATCATTCAAGTTTGAATCCTGCTGTCTTTTTACATAATTAGGGCTGAAACGAGAACCAAATTAGCAAGATTTTGCAGGTTTCTTGGTTCCATGTCGAGATATTGGACGAGACTCGGTTTACCGGTTACCGTGTTTCCTGGTTTACCGTTAATCATGTCTGTCGGTTTATCGTGTGTGTTGGTTTATGTTTATGATAATGATAATGATAACAACTGATAACAATAGAAAATGCAAACGGTACCTCAGAACACGGTAACTGGAAATTAGGCAAACAGTAACTCGGTAACTGACAATCCAATAAATTACAATCCAATAAATGGTAGACGGTAATTCGAGAAAAGGTTCTAAGCCGAGAAAAGGCAATTTTCTCAGTTGTCGTTTCTCAGTTAGAAGGAGACGAGAATCGTGATTCTGTGCAATAACCGAGAAAAAGCTGAAATCGAGTTTCAGCCCTATATGTAAGGAAATGGTAAATCCTAATAGCAGCATAAGATATTGACATTACAATTCTTATCTAATCCTTAGAAAAGAAATTAAAAAGTAGATGTAGTGCAGCATTGTCTGTGCACATCGAAGGATAAGTGTTGGTCAAGGTCTGTAGCCATAAAAGGGGTGGGGGCACAGAGAGATCTCCCCATTTTCTGAGAGGAACAGAGAAAGTCCTTGATAAATTTAAGACCAGGGCTGCTGCTGTCATTGAAACTTCTTCTTTCTCTGAGCTGGGTTTAAAACAACAACAACAACAATTTTTTTCCTTTATTTACAGCATTTGATACCCTGCCCCATCCTGTCAATGGCAGCTCAGGGTGGCTTACAAGTTAAAAAGATAAAACATTAAAACTACAATAAAAGTTCAGTCACAAAATGAACAAAACTGTCTTGAGGACACAAAACAACCCCCCCCCCCCCAATCTCATCTACTATGCTATGTCCCTCCAAATGTGGAAGAGCCATGGGTACCCCCTCTGTGCCTGTCTCTTATACACATCTAGATGTGTATAAGAGACAGCTGGACGACTGCAGGGGCCAATCCAGAACCCAGGGGTGAGGTGGTCCTGCAGGTAGGTGGGGCCCAGACCATACAGGGCTTTATACGTAAGAATAAAGGTAGGGAGGTGGAAGATCTTGGTCGTTACATACTGTCTTGCCCGCTGTATGAGAATCAACGCAGACAATTACAATCTGCTATTGGTTGGAACTGTTCCCGGCCAAAAATTCAGCAACTAATCTATTTTTGGGTGATACGGTTCCCTCAAGATCTAAGATGGTGGCAATTTATGTTACTAGAATCGCCAACATCTGTATGAAGTATGAGCAGGAGCCGCCGTCTGCTATCAGTTATGATACTTACATGAATTTTGGGCTTGTTAAGCTGACATGATTATGTGGTGGAAAAGGAATTGGACTGGGATATGGGCCCATTTTCTTGTTTGTGTTTGATCTGTATGCCTTGGCTTGGCGCACTCCTCTAATGATTAATATCATTAGATATATTGTACTATTATTGTTTTATTTTATTTTTCTATTTTATTTTTGCACATAAACTTGACCCTGCAGTTGCTGTCATAGTAATGTGAGAATGGAAGTGGTTCTGCGCTTATGAGATTTATTTATTTTTAAAATGCTTTTTTAAATCACTCCTGCCTTGGGTTGTTGCACCCTTTAGATGAATAATACGGTGAGATGTGCGGTATTATTCTTTTATTATTTTATTACTAGACCTTAATTCTGCATTTTTGTCTATAAATTTGAGTTTGTGTCTTTGTTATAGCCATGTGGCTTACAATAAATTATTATTATTATTATTATGATGTAAGAATCAACACCTTGAGTCAGGCCCGGAAGACTATAGGCAGCCAATGCAGTGAGCGAAGAACCAGTGTTATGTGCTCATGGCAACCTGTCCCTGGGAGGAGGCGGACTGCCGCATTCTTCACAAGCTGAAGCCTCTGAACTGTCACCAAGGGACGCCCCACATAGAGTGCATTCCAGTAGTCCAAACTTGGGATGATGAAGGCATGAATGATAGTTGCCAGGTGGGAGTCTGAGATATATGGCCAAAGTCGCCATACCAGATGTAACTGGTAAAATGCGCGCCTTGCCACAGCTGCCACCTGAGCATCCAAGCGGAGCTGTGAATCGAGGAGCACCCCCAGACTACGAACCTGAGGGATCAAGGAGGGACAAAACCCATCAATGATGGGGGTCTCCACCACACACACACACACAGTCCCACCCACCCACGTCACCTCTGTCTTGTCAGGATTCAGTTTGACAGTTCACCCTCATCCAGTCCCCCACAGCCGCCAAACACTGAGTAAGCACCAAGACTTCTGGGCCCAGATCAGTTAAAAACATCCTTAGCTGCTCTGGTTTCAGAGCTAGTGGGTTAGAGCGGGGGGCTGGGAGCCAGGACTCCTGGGTTCTCTGGGATGGGAGGGAGGCTAGTGAGTTAGAACAGGGGGTGGCTGGGAGCCAGGACTAATCCCCCCCTCCCCTCCCCTCCCCTCCCCGAGAACCCAGGAGTCCTGGTTTCCAGCCACCCCCTGTTCTAACCCACTAGCCCCCCTCCCTTCCCAGAGAAGAACCCAG
>QEPC01011071.1:90660-101265 GCA_003113815.1 Sphenodon punctatus | reverse complement strand
TAAGATGCTTATTTAGGAACTCAACCAGTATAGGTTAGCAATGCGTTATATTTACCTTTGATTTCTAGTAACCACTCTGTATCAACAATCTTGCTTATGTAATCAATAAACTTACTTCTTATCTTTATGAAGAAGTGTCTGTGTCTAACATTGGAACACAAGTGAACAACAAAAGTTCTCAAGCTCTTGCAAACCCAGAGATTAAAGAATCTGTAAACGGGAAGGATCCGGGCCCTTGAGTGACAAAGGAGTTGTCCCTGCCGCAGGCTTGAATCAGCCAGAGAGAGAAAACTGATTCAAGTGGGCTGTACGCGAGGGAAACTGAGTCACTTAAACCTGGTAAAGTGGGGGTGCGGACCTCCAACCCATGACAGTGTCTCACCCCTTCCATTTTTCACCTCAACTTCTAGCTCTCCCAAATTCTTCTCTGTATTTTCTGACCATTTATCTCCTCCTCTTCCTTCAACACCTTTCAATTTAGCTACTGGCCCATAGCAAGCTCCACAAAGGTCTCATCTTGACATCTAGGTGTTTGCTATCATTTGCTGAAATGTGTGATAAAGTGTTGCATCATATTAGCTGAAAGTGGCATAAAAAGTATGCGTGTATGTACACAATTTGTGCTTATTGTTGTTTCTTCCCCCATAATAATTTGGTGTTAATTGTGGTGGTTTACCTCTCTGTGTAATAGATTGCTCCGAGTATCTGCAGCCTAAGGGCTCTGACCCTAAGTTGCTGTAGAGTATGGCCATTCAGGGCAGGGTCATTTGCTCAGCCACCACAGGCTAATTGGCCTACCTGAAAGTTTAGGGGAGGGACTGCTGGCCAGCTGGGGAAAGACAAAAAAGCTAAGCTCAAAGTTTAGAAGGAAGGAGGTTTTGTTGACTGGATCCTGGGAAGACTTGTGGTCAGAGCAGGCCGCACATTTTACAGTGCCACATATTCAGAGAGAAATGGAAAGTGTGCATAAAATGCATATTGATAACATATACTAATCCCTCCGAGTCCTCACCCCTTCCATAGAATGTCTTTACACTGTATTTTGACAAAACTCTCATTTACACTAAGGCCCTTTATACTACCTTTGCAACATAATGGCAGCATAATAGAAGAGTTAAAGTATACCAGAAGCATGGATAGCTTAAAAAGCTTTCCTGTTTCAAAACATATTTGGATACTGAGTTTCTGATACAAATCTTTTAATTGTGCATGTTTCTTAAACCAGCAGTTCTTTCTCATTTTATAATAAATTGTGTGTCAACTAAAATCACAAAAAATTGCACTTCAGGGTCATCCTTGAATCTTGAAAGAGCTCTGGCTCTGTGAGGCGGTTACTGAGCTAAAGATAGATTTTTAATAGTTTCCAGGACATAGAGACGAGACATTTGAGGACAAAATGGAACAAACAAAACCCTAATGCTGAGAGAGGGCTGGAGGGGGATTGCGGATGTCTAGTAAATTATAGACTAAACCTGCTTTTAGTGGTAGATGGGATCAGTTTGTTTTCCACATCAATTGCATATTTTTTCTGTGATAACTCAGATGAAGGATGTGGTGTTGAGAGAGCATTCCTCTGCCTATAATTGTAAATGTCAGGATAAAACTAGAGAAAACACAATGAATGAAAAAATTAATTATTAATCACCGTTTAACCTTGCATATCCAGATCTTTCCAAGGACACATTAGTTGTGATTCAGGAAAGCACTAGTTACATGTTTAAGGCTTAACTGATTGAGGAGAGGGCTTACATGCATACGTGTGCTTTTGCTCTAGCGATATAAGTGATATTTCAGCAGATGCTTAAGTTCTCTTCTGTGAATACAGATGCTTTGTCAAACTGGGATTCATGAGGCGTCCTAATCATTTTACTGATTATGACAAAAGGGTGTATGATCTAGAGGTGCTTTCTCTTGAGGAGTAATGGTTGTGTTGCAGCCTAATTTTTAAAAAGAGAGAGTTTAGATTTGTGCCTCAAAAAATATCAGAAATACTTTTTTGTTTTGTTTTTAATTAGAACTCTATTTAAATAAGTGGCAGGAAACTGCTCTGCTCTGTCAGCTTGAATAGATTCTGAGTGAATCAGTTGTGACTAAATTATATAAAAAACAAACCTACAGTTTAATCTTATCTGTAAAAACAGAGAATACTGAAAATATACTGTAAAACCAAAGCCAAAGGGAGGCTTGGGCTCCACAGCAAACAGACTATAATTCAGTGAGCATAAGGAATGCACAAACAGTGTTTGGAAATGGGGAAGAATCCCACCTGTGAATGTTGAATATGGGCATTAATTATGAATATAGCTGTGCAGCAATGCTGAGACATGAAATTTTTATGCCTTTGGAAACAGCAGGATCAACATACAGAGCTAAACTATTAGTTGTTACTGTGCCTCTAGTTCATGTTTTTAGAACCTTTTCTTTTTGTGCCTGTTTAAGTGCTGTATTATTTGAGCAGTGTCATGGATTGTTCTTGAAGAATTTAGTTTGTTATGCAGTGTTTTTATTTTTCTCGTGTACTCTTTCACAGAGGCAGTGTAGTTCAACAGATAGGCCAAGTGCAGTAAGATACAAGGTATTTAGATTTTGATCCTGATCACTTTGCAAGTCTCTCTAGAAACTTCCATATATTATGTTTTTTTGCCAATAGCAACACATGAAATAACAAACAATCAAGTAGTTGGAGTTTCACACATGCATTTCATTTGGCAGTGAATGTGTGGTGAGTAGCTACACTTGTAACCCCATCTACACTTGCATCGCTGGATGATAACCCAGGGTATGTTGCTTCTGATGTGACAGAAGTATAGTATGTTCCCACTAGGGCCTTTCCCACTCAAGTTCTCACCATATCTCTATGATCATTGAAGGACCAGAAGCAGAGGCTTTTGTCTGTGTTGATATGTTACGTTTGCTCCATGTTAGCAAAACAAATAGCCTGTGGCTCCAGTTTAAACGAGAATTTATAAATACAGACTGGGCAACTAACTTCATACAAATGGGGGGAGGAGGAGTGGCGAGAGGGAGCAGGTTTTGACCAGTTAATTTCTTGAAAAAGCAGTTGTGAAAGGGGCCTTTCTTTGTTTCCTGTTATGCCTTTCTCTATTTAGACCAGGGATGGGAATATTTTTTCCCCCCAAGCCACTTTGAAGTTCAAGTTTCATGGGCAGAATAGGAGTTGGAAGTGGGGGCATTTAAAGGGTATGTTCAGAATAGGGAAAGAAAGGGGAGGATGCACATTATGGAGTTATTTACCCTCTCAATTAGAGTAGAACTGGGGGCACTCTATGAAACTAGTTGACAGCAGACTTAAAACAAGAGGAAGTATTTTTTCATGCAGTGCAGAAGTTCCTTGTGGAATTTGTTGCCAGAGGATGTGGTGAAGATCAGTAGCATAGCTGGGTTCTAAAAAGGATTGGATAAGTTGTTCAAAGATGGGTCCATTGATGACTGTTAGCCAAGTAGGATGAGGGACATAACATCTGTCAGGAGCTGGGAGTGAACAGCATGAAATGAATTGCTGCATTATGTTTGGTACTTCTCTGAAGCAACTGAGAATGGCTACTGTAGGAGTCAGGATGCTGGGCTTGATGGACCATTGGTCTGACCCAGTAAGGCAGTTCCTATGCTTTTCTGAACCTATTCCCTATCTTGGAGTGCATTCCTTCATCTCTGCTCTCTTCCTCCTGAGCTAACTCAGTGTTCATTAGTTGGAACTGGATCTGCAGATCAGATCCAGGAATTGGAAAGAGGTCAAATTAAAGAAAAAAATAACTAAACAAAACATCATCATCAGCTGCAGGCTGGATTTTGTCTATTTACTGGAGGTTTTGCAACCCTGATTAGTTTATAAGTTAAGAACATAGGACATAAAAACATAGCAACTGCAAAATTGTGAATTAGATCCTTGCGTGTTCTAGCTGATGAAAGCCAGCCAGGAGGTTTTGGGACTATGGCTGGCTGGGGTTGTTAATGCCTGCTTTTGGGACAGTAGGTTGTTGGACACCCTTAAAACTGCGATGGTACGGCTCCTGCTCAAGAATCCATCTTTGGATGATGGCTCCCCAGCCAGCTACTGCCCTGTCTCTAACCTTCTCTTTTTAAGGAAGGTTATTGAATGGGTGGTTGCCCGACATCTTCAGTCTCATCTCGATGCAATCAGATTCCTGGACTATTTTCAGTCAGGTTTTTGTTGGGGGTGTAGCACGGAGACTGCGCTTGTGGCTGTGGTAATATGCCTGGAGATTGAGAAAGGGAACTCTGCCCTGTTGATCTTGTTAGACCTTTCAGCATCCTTTGACTATAGTTAATCATGAGTTGTTGACATAACTGTGGAACCTAGCAGAGGTGCTGTAGCCTTAAGTTTTGGTCCTGGGGAAAGTTTGGACCGAATTGCAGGATTTTATAATTTCGGTTCTCTTATACTGGACTACTCCACTAGGAGAAAAACCCTTTTCTTAACAAATTGCAATAAAGTCAGAGACTCAAATCTTAGTTACTTAGCTTTACTTAATAAGATGTAAAAATACATAACAACAGAAATACAGGGTTTCAAAAGAGGCTTAAATTGTTTATTACAAAAGAAGATAGTTCTTAGATTAAGATAGAGAAGCACATTTTTTATAAAGAATAGTGGATCAGCCAGCAGCATCCCGAAGAGATGCTCCTTACTGGACAAAGATGTACAGCAAGAATCCGGTTTATATAGGGCTCTTGGTGACAAAAGAATGTATGATCTAACACAAGAATGTGAGATAGCACCCAACTTGTACCAGTTCTGTTTTGGTATGTAAAAGGCCTTAAATGTGCTGAGACTTATAAAACAATCTTTACTACAGCAGTGAGGGCAAAAGGCATCACAGATGATCTAAGCCGAAAAAGAACTCTGAGCACTTTACACACAGCTGATCTCGGCAGACTACGATGCGTAGGACTGCCCTGGTTATGTTCTCGCCTATCGGGGAGGCCCTAGAGAGTGGTGACTGCTCATTGTCCCCTCAGGACCCCCCTTGTGGTGTTGCACAGAGTTCCATCTGGTCTCTCTTGTTCAATATGTATCCGAGACCGCTGGGCCGAGATCATCTAGAGGTTTGGAGCGAAGTTCCATCATTATGTTGATGACACTTCTCTCTTTCATCCAACCCAGATCCTGAAGTCTCAGGGCTTACCTGAGACTGGATGAGGGTGAGCTGACTGAAGCGGAATCCAGACAAGACTGAAGTGGTGAGGGTTGACCAACCTTATGACTTGGAGGGGATTGGGACTCCTGTCATTGATGGGGTCTGGCCCCCTCTAGTTACCCAGGTTAGCAGCCTTGGAGTGTGAGTGGTTCTGGATCCCATGCTGCATCTGGAACATCGAGTTACGAAAGTGGCCAGGGGCACTTTTCACTAACTCAATCTAGTGAGGAGGCTGTGGCCCTTACTTTCTGATTCAGATCAGCCCTCCACCATCCATGCCTTCATTTACCTCAAGGCTAGATTACTCCAATATGCTCTACGTGGGGCTGCCCTTGATGACTGTTCAGAAGCTTCAGCTGTTGCAGAATGCAGCAGCTCAGCTCCTTTCGGGGGTGCATCACTGTGAGCACATTACACTTGTGCTTTTACAGACTGCACTGGCTAAAGCTTTCCGGGCACAATTCAAGGTGCTGTTTTTGACCTTTAAAGCCCTAAATGGCCCGGGCGTCCACATATTTGAAAGACCACCTTTCTACAATGCTCTGTCATGATCCTTGTGTTCGACCTGGATCTCTGTCATGTGGGTACCACCTGCCAGTTTTGTTCATACGACAAAGACCTGCAGAGGGCTGTTCTTGGTTGCTGCACCGGTGTTGTAGAACTCCCTTCCTCTGGAGGTTTGTTGGGTGAAAACCTGAGCATATTTTGAAGGCAGTGTAAAATATTTCTTTTTTGCAAAGCGTTTGGCAGGTTAGGATAGGGGTTGGAGTGCGTGGATTTAGAAGTGAGGGTGTTTTCTGTAAAAAGGATTTTAATGTATTTTGTGTTTTTTTTATATATATTGTAAGCCACCCTAAGCCTTAGGGGAAGGGTAGGATAGAAATTTAAATAAAAATAAAATGGTGTCAAGCCAGTGGTCTATCTAACCTTGTATTCTGTCTCTGGAAGTGACCACTACCAGATGCTTTGTAGAAGAGTAAACAAAGCAAAACAAATGGTATGATCCAACCCCTCTTTCCCACTCCCATCTTCCAGGAGTCAGAAGTTTAGAGTTACCTTGTGCCTGAGGCTGTATAACCTTGTCTAGTAGCCACCGATGAACCTATCTAACTCTGAACCCTGGACCTATACTCTGACGAGACACTATTGCAATATAACTAACGGGGGAAACTCTAATCCATCTTGTTTATCTCTGTTGATTTCTTGATATCTAAATGCCTCATAAGTCTATTGGCAGTTCTTCTAGTTTGTATGTTAAAGGCTCCTTAGTTTTTTGGGTCCATAAAGGTCATTTTAAAGGGAAAAGAGAGAACAGAATCCCCATCATGGATTATGTGTTTCTTCATTGAAGAATCCTACTCTTGTGATTTCATTCTCTATAAAATCAAGGAGGAAGCGGTGCGGCCCCTGTTAAAGAAACCATCTTTGGACGTTGACACCGACCAGTTTCCTTTTTAGGGAAGGATATTGAACGGGTTGTGGCCCAGCAGCTCCGGGGTCACCTGGATGGCATCAGTTTTCTAGACCATTTTCAATCGAGGTTTCACCCAGGATAAGGCACCGAGACTGCGTTGGTGGCCTTGGTGGACGACCTCTGCCGAGAGATGGATTCAGGGCGTTCGACACTACTCATCCTGTTAGATCTCTCGGCTGCTTTTGATACAGTGGACCATGGGTTATTGCTGAGACGATTGCAGTCCCTGTGGGGCGTGGATGGGACGGTCCTTGGATGGTTCCACTCATTCCTGGTGCAGAATGTGGCGACCCATCATCTGACTGTGACGGGCTGTAGGGAGCACATAACACCAGTGCTCCGAGCTCTGCACTGGTTGCCTATAGCATTCTGAGCCCGATTCAAGGTGCTGGTTTTAACCTTTAAAGTCCTACACGGCTTGGGCCCCTCCTGTCTGAGAGACTGCCTCACTCCTCAGGTCCTGGGGTGATCCTTGTGGTCCACCAGGGGCACCTTCTTGGAGGTCCCTCAGGTTAGCCGGGGGGGGGCACAATGGAGAGGGCGTTCTTGGTGGTTGCACCGCGACTGTGGAACTCCCTCCCGGAGGAAGCTCAACTTGCCCTGAGTCTGCTAGCCTTCCACTGGGCCTGTAAGATCTGGCTGTTCATCCAGGCCTTCGGGGAAGGGAGTGGGTGGGGAAGACTGGTAGTGGGCAGGGGGTTGGGTTGGGTTAGGGAGGGTTTGGGTATGGGTTATTTTAATCTGGGGGTTTTAGGTTGTTTTAATTGTATTTTACTTACGTGTTTTAAAATGCTGTTAGCCGCCCCAAGATGCTTGTAGCAGGAGGGGCAGCATATACATTTTAATAATAATAAATGATAATAAATAAATTGTAAATACAGTGATTTGACAGAAATATAGATTACCTCACTGTACACTAATTAATTTGCCAAGAAGTGAAGAATTGTGTTTTCAGCTATCCAGAAATGTGTATTATTGAGCTTATTGACTTCTCCGGCATCTATCAAGCAGCTTGCTAGAAGCAGCAGAGGCAGTAACCAGAGCATGTTGGAAGAAAATAGTTCGCCATGGGAATAGTTTAAAGTCGTTGTGAAGAACTGTTTTCAAAAGACATCAACTTGCATTTCTTCTGGAATATTAGAGATGGGGGAATACCTGTGAGATGGGGAGCTCTAGCTTGAAGATGCCTCTGCTGCGTATTCATTGATAATCCTTAACTAACACTCAAGCAACTCTCAGTTCTCATACCATGCTAACCCACAGTATAGAACCTTACATTTTTTACAACTTTGTTTCTGACAAGACACCTTTTTAATTTTTTAAAAAGTGAAGTTTTTGAACAATGTCAACAAGTGGATCTTTAGTATACTACTCCCCATATGTGAACATTGCCTTTAGCTTTATTTAATCCATACGCAACAGTGGTCCCCAACCTGTAGCCTATGAGCAACATGTTGTTTTCAGCATCCTTCCATGCTGCTTGCAACAGCTTAATAAACAAATAAGAGGGAGGTAAAAGCAGAGAGAGGGAGCATCTTGGAACCAGGAAGGAAAAATGCTGCAGGCTCTCTTGTGCTGCCCTGGGTGTGGTACTGTACCAGTTGCTAGTTTTGCTGCTCTGTCCACAATCACTAGCCATAAACCTTGAACACAAAGTGTTTTGTGACCACAGAACGTTTGGTCACAACTGATGTACAACATGGTCAAATGTCATCACAAGCAGTCTACAAAAGTCTGTAATTCAAATTGGAGAAGTAAAATCTTCCTCCTGTTCCTTGGTGTCTTGACTTGGCATCTCCTTCCTTCGCTTTTTTCCCCATGGCTGGCAAGTATGAGTGATGAGTGACGAGTAAAATGAGTGACTGGAAATTAGAAATACTGCACGGTCTCACTGATAAAAAGAAGAGCCACGCTCTATAGATCTAACACTGTAAAATGTTGTGTATGCTCATGTGTGGAGTCCTTTAATTAGCAGAATGCAAAGGCATGTTCTGGGACAAATCTTGTCCTTGGCATTGTAAGAATTGGAATCGCAGGTCTTGCCTAGTCTATTCTTGGCTCCAGAAATCCTACAATCTGAGAAAAGGATTCAGCAGGATAGGCTACAGCAGGGCCCTGTGGATTCTGCATTTCCACCATTGCTGCCAATGGGGAAAATGCAGAATCCACAGGGCCCTGGGCTAGAGTAATGCCTTTCAGGGTGCACTTTACTCCTCCTCCAAACAAAAGTAACTTCCATACCCACTAAGGGCTTGGACATATGAGAAGATGAAAAGAGGAACAGCTTCAGGGCTATAAACCAAAAGTTTGCAAACTGAGCATCGGGACCATACTATGGCTCTGGCAATGCGGGGAGGGGAGGGATAGGTGGAAGCTGCGCTGGGTGTGTGGCACGTGGGTGGCCCATTACACGGACACCCACCCATCTCCATGCATGGAGGCACCTCTGTTTATTCCAATGTCTCCATGCGTGGGAAATGGGTGGAGCACGGGAGCACGCACGCACCCCCACCCACCCGCACCGGCAGCCACATGAATGCCCCGTCCCTTCGGCCACCCAGTTGCCCACATGGGCGAGGGGAGGGGGCATCTCGTGTGAAAAGGGCCTATCTGCAGATGGGATCGCAATCCCAATTAATATTTTATATACTTTACAGGTCTTTGCTGCTGTCTGACTTCACAGAATTATATTTGTCTCAAAATGGGGTCACAGTTTAGGAGTCACTGCTATAACTGCTGCCAGTGTATCAGTTCAGACAATCGTAGCTGTTAGCATCCATTCCCAAGCTACCTAGTACATGATAAAGCTGTGTTCTGACAAACAGAGGTAAGCTGAAGTATAATTACTTCTGTTTAATTAAATCAAAGTAACTACTGCACTTTAGTAGCATATTGGGCTCGATCCCAAACCCTGTGCGCTGCGCAAATAGCATGTGCATGCATCTTGTGTGCAACCCCTGTGCAGACTGCATGCACAGTCATGCAGGCATGATTATGGCCTGTGCACAGGGGTTTGGGATCGAGCCCACTGTGTTAACAGGAGACCCCCCTCCCACTCGTGACCTCTCAAGGCAGTATACCCCAATAATCACCGTTCCTCTACTACAGGGGGGAATTAGCTTAATTACTTAAACCGGGGGCGCCACGTATTCAAAAGGATCAGGCTGAGGACAGTACGCGCTACAGGCAGTTTATGTACCTTCCCCAAATAGAAAGAGAGAGCGAGAGACAGGTGTACAATAACAACAAGTTTATTGCTACACAAAAACAAAGAAGTACAGTCCCGGTCTGGTTGGCGGGAATTCTAAAGGGGAAAATTACGAGTGGCGTCTGGAAAAGCGAAAGTAAGGTAGGCTAAAGGGGGTGTGTGTGCGGAAATCCGGAAAAGGCTCAGCAAAGGGGCACTGTGTGAGTGTCAGAGGACGCCCCGCCCGGGGAGCCATAAACAAGTGGGCCGGCGTGCGCCCGCAATAAGCGGGCGGATATCTGAGCCGGCAGAGGGTTGATCGGGCCGGCCACAAGGGGGCGGAGCAACGCCACGTCCTAAGGTGAAGCCCCGCCCTGACGCAGGGCACGCTAATGGAATCACTGGGATTGGAGCTGGCCCTTGTTTGAGACTACAGCTGGGTCTCAAACAAGGGCCTGTAAAGGTTACCGGCGGGGCCTGAAGCCTCTGCCGGTAATCGTGTTCGAGAGACTGGCCCCCTGGTTTGCCTGGAGATCTTGATTTACCCGTGGATTCCTGGAAGAGTGGTTGTGGTTGTGGCTGAACTCCCCGTGTAATTCCCCCCCCGTGTGATCGTCGTGCGAACCGTGGAGAGAGTGGGTGAGTGTTTGGCTATGGGTGAGTGTTTGGCTGTAAGAGAGTGTTTCGTGTCTTGTCTAGGCTGCTTGTGAGTGCACCCCATTGACTCCCTGTCCCTCCTTCCCTTCCTTGCTCTTGGGACCCTA
>QEPC01011071.1:74178-84450 GCA_003113815.1 Sphenodon punctatus | reverse complement strand
CAAGCCCCTCTTTGCTATGGGGGCTATCCTTTCAAGCTCCCCTTTTCCACGTTTGCTGACCCTTGGTCACCAGTGAGGCCTGTCCCTTTAAGCCCTCCTGGTCCAAGTTTACTGGCCCTTGATTATACAGCGGGTGGGGGGTGGGGGGTTGTACCCATTTTAGGGAAGACTGAGGCCATCATCAACAACTGTTTCTGTCTAGGTATTCACATGAACAAGTCCTAATAGCAAAGTGCAAGATTTAAACTGATGGTGTTAGAACAATTTATTTATTTATTTAACTAAAGTTATACCCCATTTCTCCTGCCAAGGCAGCTTGGGGCAGCTAACAAGTCATAAAAAATATAATAATAAATATAAATATAAATACATCATAAAAACATCTAGCAGAAAATTGCAAATTTCTAGTTTAAAGGAATGCGCATGACATACAGGCATTTCCTAACAATTTTTTTCTAATTAAAAAAGGTGTTACATGTAAAGTAAAAAATAATTTGTGTAGCGAACTACACATGTAACTTCAAAATATTCTTCTTATATACTGTGGTTTTCGTGAAGAGTAAGGATGTCTTCCAGTCCTGTTACAAAACATCTGTTTTATACAACTGAAGCTTGATCTCTTAAACAGGCAATACTACAGTGTGAGAATCATGTACCATCAGATAGACTTCACCAATAAACTTGTGTTAACTGGCAAAAAAAGAAAGAAAAGAAATACTTATGATTTGGTGGAACATGGTTAGTGTTATGATATAATTTAACTGAAATTAAATTGGTTGGATGTCTAAAAATACCATGAACATCAAAGCAAGGTAAACCTTTCAACAGCAGGAGCTGTCTAAGGTTTTAGTAGGATAAAAGACAATAAGGATAATGACCAGTTTTCATCCTTTTTATTATTTGAGACAGGCCCCTGCCTTAAGGGGACTTAAAATATGGAGGGGAACATGGGGAGAGTTGGAATGAAGACACAGAATACAATAGCCCACAGTAGCCTGCAAGTCACATACCTGTCAAGTGGCTGCCAGATGTTAACACTTGGCTGCTATGGGATGTGTTTGCTGGAGAAGGTCTATGATGCAGTGTGGGCCCCACCCAGGCTAGGGACAAGCTCCCAACTGGTCAGTCTCTGCAGCCCCACTGCTAGATGAGGTCTGAGGATTGGGCTTGGAGGGCACGCTCACCTGGGATGCCAAACAACTGATCGGGGTGCCTGGAAGAATGCGCTCACCCCAGCCACCAAACAGCTGATTTGGAGGTGCTTGGAAGAGTGATTTGGGGGGGCCTGTTTGGTGCAGCCACCAAACAGCTGATGGGGGGGGAGGGGACTGGAGGAACGCACTCACCCTGGCTTCCAAACAGCTGTTCAGGGTGGGAGGCATGGATGAGCATGCGCACCCCAGCCACTAAACAGCTAACTGGGGGGGGGGTCCCAGGGGAATCCCCTCCCTTCCATCTGCTCTTTGGCAGCCGGTGTGAGCGTGCTCCTCCAGGTCCCCCATATCAAATGTTTGGCAGGGAGGCTGAGCCTGCTTCTCCAAGCCACCCTTATCAGCTCTTTGGTGGGAGCTTCTCCTGGGGGCCCGATTCTGCTGCACAGAAGGGGTCTGGAAGTTCTGTCCCATGTGGATGGCTCCTCAGCCAACCTGTGGCATGGAGGTACTTGTGATGGCATCCCCCCTGCCCAGATTCCACGGGGGAGAGGACTGCATGTTTGGACTGCTGGGCCAAAGTGTGGTGCCCAAGGTGGCCCTTCCCAGGGCAGGCTGGGGATCTAGCTTGCCCCTCCTTTATTTTCACCCAAGGATACATTCAAGAAGTAGAAAATTTGCAGGTGCACATATTTGGCTTACTTACAAGGGGAGGTACTGGCCAGAAGCCCTTTAACAGAAACTTGCTAACAGAAAGCAGTGGTGAAAATTGACGTAGAAATGACACTAAGAAAGGTTGCCTTACAGCTTGTTGAGGCTTAAGCCGATAAGAAATAGGCATGTATGACATGCGTATTTATTTAAGCCCAGTTTAACTCCTTATGTGCTGCTATGGACTTAATGGGAGTTGAAATAGGCCAATAGGAAGGAAGGTTCTAGTTGTGCAAATCTTTATGTAAGTAGACCATACTTGTGTCAGTTGTCTCATTGCAGTAGAGAATCGTAGGGCTAGAAGAGACTTTAAAGTCCATGGATTATATTTAAACTAGCCTTAAGCTGTCACTTATGAATATGTATGTGGCCTCTACTTAAAAACCTCTAGTGAAGAAGATTCTACAACCTCCTTCGGCATCATATTTCATTGTTGCTGGTTTGTATTTTATATAGTGCCAGCAATGTGTCTGGCACTGGAAAGTCATGGCTAGAGACAGATCCCTATCCTGAGGGGGGCTTACAGTCACGGAAAGGAGGGACACATACAGAGATGAAGCTGAGAAATTGCAAGTGCACATGCTTAGTTTAATTCCAAGAGGAGGAGGACTTGAAGGATGAGACTACTAGGAGGAGAAGCATAAGTGAGCAATCTCCTGGGGTGGGAAGCTAAGGAAAACCTTATCGATGAGGCAGATATCTATCTAGGAAGGATGTGAAGGTCAAGAGGGAAGGAGTAGAGTATATGTGCTCAAGGAATGAATTTGTGGCATAGGAGGCAGCATGGGTGAAGGAGCAAAAACTACTCGGGGAGTAGGAGACATTGCCCAACTGTTCTCAGAGTTAGGAAATTTTAGTTACCTTACTTTTGGAGAATCTGAGTTTGATATGAACAATCTGGATGCTGTTCAAGAACATCCCATTTGTGCAAGAAAATTACTAACTTTCTGAATCGAAGCAAATCTCAAATTCATAGTTTTAGATCTGAATTAGGTATTCAAAAAGTGGAAACACATTTCAGGTTCCTTCATTTATTTTTAGGATGGTAGCATTTGGTGCCAAATGGGGCATTTAATCACCTTTTTAATGCTGAAATGGCTTGTTTTTTTGTGTTGTTTTTTTTTGTTAGCATCCTACATACACCGAAGTGAGGTAATTAGAGAGAGAAAAAAAAGATTAATTTATATGCCTAAAGGTGCAGTTGAGTAGAATGACATTCAAGAATATTTTTGGAAATATAAGTTCATATTAACAATGACTGCAAGATTATTTTTTTCAGGACAGCACCATATGTATGGTGTCATGCTGGTAGTGAGTTCAGATTTGTGAGGAAGGGGGAATTAAAAATAGCAAGCTTGCTTCTGCACTTTTTGACTCCAGTTTTATGTTTGTATGAGTCCATTGATTTAAACCACAGGAGTTTAACTTTCCTAATTCAATTGCTTACCATATTTTTTTAGGGCAGATGCATCTCTTCAGAAAATTTAACATGCTCGTGTTAATTTACTACAGTTTGAAATCCTTTGAATTAATTTATTTCCTTTGACCATGGTTTTATCAGTGGTAGAAGGAAATGTATGCTAAACTCTTCATAGAAAGAATTAAAACTTAGAGGACTGGCAAAAGTTCTCATGGCAGCTGGCTTTTGTGGGCCCAATCAGGGTAGTTCTTGAAGCTAAGCTCTTTAATATAGAAAATCTAAGACTAGGATTCTTTCCTGCGAAAACCTAGATTTTTGCTTAATTTTGTCAATGTCTTCCACAGCTATACACGCTACGTACCGTGTGCACCATGACCTCTTGATGGTGAGGGCCATCTTCTCCTTTCAGTTGCCCTGTTCAACACATTCCCTTCTCCTGTTTCTGCTACTGACTAGTCCTGTCAAGTAGAGGGCTGGCCATGGGGAGGCAGTAGCAGTGCCTTCCTGTAGCTGTTATAGTTTGAGATTGGTCCACACGGAAGTGGAAGTGCTGCCAGCGTCTCTGTGTTGTCAGTAATACTCCACATTCTGTGCCTGACCTGTAGCAGGAGAGGGAGAAGCTCCTGCTCCACTTCAGGACCCAGTGTTGCCACCACTGACCTGGGGCAGCTGCTGGACCTGCCACCACTACTGTGGGACTGAGCAACAGCAGAGTCTTGCTGCGAAAGGGAAGCAGTAGCACTTGATGCTTTTTGGGAGTAGAAGTGAGGCTTCTGTGGCAAGGGCATTAAAGGACAGATGTAGCCTGAGAGAAATTTCTGGGGATGTTCCTGAACTTTACCACCCTAAATAATGCCACTGAAGTAAATGGGGTTATTCACTGGAGTAGTTAAATAGGAACGTAGATCTTTGCAGGGTCAGGGTCTACGGGATTTCATTATCCTATGTAATGAAAGCAACAGAGACTGTGTAATAACAGGAAGTGTGGCATCAATCTAGGGTAGTTTTCCAAGCCAGGATGCTAGAAGGGGAGACGCAAGGCCATGCTGGTGGGGAAGGGTCTGGGGCCATAGTTTATTTGGAGCTGTGAAGTCAGAATTGCCTGTAAAGTTTGCTGCTGTTCTTGCTATCTTTGTTTGAAGTGAATTGATCTTGTGCATATACTGTTACTATACGTATGAGTAATACCTCAAATTTCTGTGGCACTGACTTTCTCTTAGCAGTAAAACCAGCTTGTTTTAAAAGACCCAGTGAGGTATTTACATAACCTCCCATACAGAGATCCATCTCCATTCTACATCAATATGGTAGGAACTTGTACGGATATCCAAAATTAAGCACATAAACCCAAGGCCAGTGCAGCAAAGTACTTAAGAACATGCTTAACTAAGAATGTGAGGCATGTTAATGTGCTAAGATGAATTGGGATGATTATTACACCATATCATATATTTACAAATATACAAGGTTTGCAGCCTCGGGGTGCTTCTGGACCACTTGTTGCGCCTGGATTGTCAGGTTGCAGCAGTGGCCAGTAGTGCTTTCCACCAACTCCATCTGGTGGGGAGGCTGCAGACGTTTCTTTCCAATTTGGATCTGGCCACTGTCATCCATGCTTTCATCACCTCGAGGCTTGTACCTTGGGAAGGCTTGGTCAGAGCCTGGGGCTTTGAGGTCTGGCTGGATGAACTTTGAGGGTTGATGTTCTAGATTGCTCCTGCACTGTGGAGAGACTGACCTGGTCCTGCAGGGTGAAGGCAACTGAGCCGGCAGTCCCAGGGATTGTGGATACTAGGTAATAAAGATTGTTGAGGCTGTCTCTTATACACATCTAGATGTGTATAAGAGACAGGGACTGAATAGGCGTGGCAGTGAGGTAGAGCTAATTCCCTGATTGAGACCCCAGTGCCTGCGTGTGGCCCTGGGAAGACCCCTTGCTACAGGGATAGTCTCGGTTGCTGTGGAACTCCCTTCCCCCAGAGGTTTGTCTGAGCCTGAGCATCTTCTGGAGGTGGTAAGACCTTTCTTTTTGTTAAGACATTTAGCAGGCAATGAAAGGGAATGGGGTTCTGGTGGGTGTTTGGGATAGGGGTATGAACGGGTGGTTGGGGAAGGGAAAGGCTGGGAGTTTGTGTTTATGCTGTTTTATATGTATTTTTTATTTGTTTTGAAGCTGCTCTGAGCCATTTGGGAAGGACAGGGTAGAAATCGAAATATAAATAAAACATTTTCACTTGGGATGTCAGCTGGCTAATTAGCCATTTGAAACTATTTGATTTGCATTTACAGCTCACACATTCCTCGTCACCTTTAGCGTCTTGGCAAATAACTCCATTGAAGGCTTAGCAGAGAAGACTCTGATGTCACACACAGAGTGGTATTGTGGACATGTGTGGTATTGTGTATGTTGACTTTTGAAAATCTGTCCAGGTTTATATAGAGCCACCTCATTCTCCTCTTCCTCTCCCCTCCCTCTGATTTCCAATGGGCACATCCCCCACCACTGTATATCTCTGCTTTGGCTTTGTTTCTTCATTTTGTAACCCCAGACCTGACAAAGGACCCCGTGAGGTCCAAAACCTTGCATACCTCTGTAGTTGGTCCAATAAAAGATATCACTTTACTACTTTGTCTCTGTTGCCTGTATTTGGGACCAGCATGGCAAACCCTACTTTCTTTACACAGGTTTATATAAATATACATATGCAGCATCCCATAATTGTTAAATGAGGATCATTAAGTATATTTATGCTCTTGAGGGATAATTTATTATTAGAATTACAGGATCACATTCACATACAAATGCTCATGAAAGGTAGAGTTAATGACCACCAGCTTCACTCCTGACACTATTTTGATGTAACCATATCAATTGGTTTGTCATTAGTATGCATAACTTGTGTATTTTAATGAAACAGTAAATGCAGCTGGCATTCTAACTCCTGTTGCAGAAGGTAATATGAAGTCTGTCAGAACAGCAAGCAAAAGTATTAGATGTCTGTGGGCTGAAGTGAAAGATGAGGAATTTATAACTAAAGAAACTTTTTGCAGTGAAGCATGAAGAACAGCAAAGATACTGACAGTATTAAGTGCTGGCGTTTCTCTTTCCTTCATTGATTTTTATTGTGTTTATTATTTTGCTTCCAGGCATATGTATTTTCATTTTCCATTTGTGCAACCAGTAGTCTCTGGAGAGTCAGCCTGACATAAGTAGCACCCATTTCATTAAAAATGGCTTCCTTTACACATAACGCTGTCTATGATTATTAAAAAATAAAAATAAAAAAAGACTTGACATTTGCTATCCGCTCTCAAGGCTATTAAGTGTTTAAATGCCATTTGTTTTTCATTAAATGGGCTTTTCTTTTTAAAATCCTTGGCTCATTCACAGTAGAAAAGTTTGATCAGCTTTTGATTTTTGAAAACATTATTGAAGCCAAGTGTGTCAACTCAATACTGCATTATAATCCATTGAGGAAAGCATTTTTAAACTGATTTCTTTCATTGGCTTCTTTTTTTCCTCTTCCTCTTGGTTTCTGTCTTGTCCTGAATTTGTTTTGTTGTTTGTTTTAATTTTTTTCCCCAAACACAGCACTAGAAACCTAAAAATCGTGGCGGGGACAACTGTTCTTTCGTTCTCTGCACCATTAATGATGCTATTCATTTTACTCTGCATTGATGTTCCAATGCATTTATATGAATAAGTAACTTGTATTTAATATGTTTTATTTATTTCGGTTACACCCAGACACAGTAGCAGTCTTCTATTAAAAGTCAGATAGATGAGCTGTCTGCTGGAGGAACACGAGGGTTGTGGATTGGTTGAAACATGCAGTTTATCAGCTTTGCCCCTGGCTAATGGTTATCATGTCAGCTGATGAATATCACAAATGTTTGGCAAGAATGGGGGGTGGGGAGGAATGAAAGTGATAGGAAAAAAACTAAAAGCTGTATGGACTGGAGTAACATTTGGGGTAAAGTAAAATCAGTTGAATGATAGTTTCAGTGCACTAAAATAGGCAGACAGCAATTGCTGCAAGAGTTCCTCTTTTGGAGAAATTCACCCAGAGTGCAAGCAGTCTTCACAAACCTGTATTGGGAAAGCCTTTAGGGTAGAGTATCATTGCAAAGACGTCTCTGCACTTTTTGCACAATGTACAGAGGGGACTATATAATCCAGTTGGAAATCTTAATTTGGCAAAGTATGCATATCCCTTGTTCTGTGCTTCTTTGTGTATTCACTGGTCAATGCTGCAAAAGTAAACAGTAGAGATGGGCATTCCAGTTGCAGATTAATCCATATGCATGATGAATCCATGCTTAAAGATCCAGATTCCCCCTCATCTTCTGGGGTCCTGAAGTCTACTTACTGGCCTCAGAGTGCTTGATTGAAGCACTGCTACTGTTGTACAGTCTCTGGCAGGCTCCCTCGCCGCCGTGTACTCGCTGCTCCTTATCACACATTGTCGAATGGCTGCTGGGGCAATTTTCACATGCACAAAATGGATACTGCCCTTACACATGTGCGATAAATAGCAAGGAGGATGTTACAGAGGAGCAGCCTGTCGGAGGCCGCACATCAGCGGTGGTGCGTCAATCAAGCCCTCCGAGGCCAGTAAGTAGACTCCAGGGTCTCAGGTTGGGGGCATGGGGGGAGGTCGGACTCAGTGTCCCGGGGGCTAGGCTAGGGGTGGGTCTTGGACAGGCTACAGATCCGTTTCCCATTGACTTCAATGAGAAAATCCAAATTGGTCATCCATAATTAATCTGCAAATTAAAGATCAGAGTCCATAAGGAATCTGAATCCATAATTCAGTTTGAATGCCTATCTCTAACAGACAGGTCTGCAACTGCTTACAAACATCCTGATCCTCAAACTGCTATGTCAAATAATCAAAGGATCACTAACACAATTCACAGTAGCACACAGAAGATACTATCCTTAATTGACTACGTATCTCTCCTTCAATTAAATTTAAAAAAGACAAAAAAAAAAAAAAATGAAGTTAGTGGAAGGACTCCTCTTGACTTGAATGAGCTTTGACTCAGGGGCATGGTGTCTAGAAATTGAATTTAACACACAGAGAAGTTTTTCTCTGGAAAATAGACTTCACTATGAAGAATTCCACTCTATTCCTACTGATCTGTAGTAAGTGCATTCCTTTTCCTTGGTGATCTTTTTTAACATAAGAAAAATAGGGAACACAAAGATGTCAGTTTATTCAATAGCCTTCTCAGGTAAAAATTATTGATGTGTCTTCTAGTTGCACAAATAAAGGTGATGTAAAAAGGGAAAAGAAGAAATAGAGGGAAGGTCCCTTTTATGGAGCCTTAAGCTCAGGAGGAGAACAGAAAAAGCATAGCAATAGCATGTTCCACCCGTTCATATAATATTATATTTCAAGATTACACAAAGAAAAATAATTAGTTTGTACCTAAAATGTTCATGGCCTTTATTTTAATTATAGTACATGGGCTAAGGCATAAATTTAGCAATACGTAGTCCACTTAAGCCACAGAGGAACTCCCACTGATGTCAAGAGAAAATTTGCACAGACTTCATTACTAAATAAAAGCCATGTTTTAAACTTGATTATGGAATTTTTCATTATGATTGCAGGCTGCTTTTCCACTTTCACCCTCACTCGTTGAGAAAATGTTCTTCTCTTTCTGAACTTTGCTGTTTCCACCATAGACTTTTTTTCTCTCGTCTCCATCCTCTTTTGTTTCTTTATCTCTTTCTGTATCCTTCTGCGTTTCCTTACTTTAACTTCACTCTCACCTTCTCTATATCATCTCCTAAAATTATAACCATGAAAAAAACTTTGGAAAAGTGAAGCATAGGAACTTAATTTTGTAAAAGCTAAAATTTTAATTTCTGTAGAGTCGAAACATATAATGTATCTCTCTCAAGTGGTCAGATTCAGTCTGCTGACCCAGTATTTGATACTGATCTACAATGGATAATAACTCTTTCCCCTCTAATTCACAGAACGTTGCTTCATTTGTCCACAGAAAATATGCACACCTCCGTTTTCCACATTGGAAAAGTGGCTTGGCATGCCAAATATTGCTAATGTCAGGGCTTGCCGCCGCCACTTCCGGCCGTATAAGGGATGGGGCCACTGCCGGAGTGTGACGTGCAACAGCGGTGGGACACCTGAAGTCGGTGACTCGCGCTTGGGGCGGTGCCAGCAGAGCTGGCTCTGCAAGCGGCTGAAAGTGTCGGGGAGGGGCTCCGGCCTGCGCCGATGGGAGACAGCGTGACTGAAGGCCCTGCCTCACCACGCCGCTCTGTGCGCTCGGAGGGGCAGGGCTAGCACCTTATAGAGGGAGGCTGGGGACACAGCAGGTTGCCGGTGATCAACAGTGCTGTGAGAAATTGGCCCCCTGCTTGGATTGTGCGGACTGTGTACTGACCGTGGTAGCATAGTTGTGTGTATTGTGAGTGTGGTGTGAGTGGAGACTGCCTGAACTAGTGTGCAAGGACTGTGTGGAAGTGTGTGTGTGTGTGTGTGTGGTTGTGGGGAATCAGATATTGTCTTGCTAACCCTAGTGTGTATTGTGTGGTATCGTGTTCTCACCCCCTCCTCCTCCGCTACGTCTGGGCCTCTCCTGACCCCATGATCCTGGGTGAGAGAGCTCTGCGGGTAACCTTCTCTGTTTTCCTTGGTCCTGCAACCTCATTCCCCTCACTTGTGCATGCACCCCTTTCCCCTCTGGTCACTGTGTGGGTGAATACGGGTGTGACTGGTGTGTGGGGTACCAGTAAAGAGTGCAAGGGTTCCATTCTGAGCCCGCTGTCTCCTACCCTTGTGATGATCTGGCCTCTTCCTGTCCGGGAATACTAGGACCATATAAGATCCGGAGAGGTTGTTTTCCTCCAGTGAGCGCGTGGAGCCCGCTGATATGTGAGTGTGTGGTTTTCCCCGAGTGGGGTCTGTGGTCGCTCGCTGTTCTGTGGTCCCTCTCTGTTCCCCCCCCCCCCCA
>QEPC01011071.1:22035-32610 GCA_003113815.1 Sphenodon punctatus | reverse complement strand
AATATAAAACCAAAGTAGGTGGGGGAGCTAAAACACCTCACCCTCCCCACCCTCCCTCCCAAAGGCCTGGGCGAACAACCAGGTCTTACAACTTCGCCGGAATGTTAACAGGCTGGGGGCCAGGCGAGCTTCCTCTGGAAGGGAGCTCCAAAGCCGCGGCCCAACTACTGAGAATGCCCTCTCCATCGTGGTCCCCCGCTTAACACGGAAGTAATGAAGTCTGTAACAGTATCGCTTCCCCAGCCCCATTGTTAGGTGTGCTGGTCCCTTAAAAAACCCCTTCCCGGGTCCCAAAGTACCTTTGGGCAGGCGAACCTGTAGCTCCCAGCCTGAGCTGCAGTTAAAGTGTCAGTGCCTGAAAAGCATAGATAATTCCTCTGATAAAAAGAGACCCCACCATTCTGAAGGGGCCAGCACCGAGACCCCTGAGAAAAAGAAGCGACACCAATTACCATCCTTGAGATTCTCTCCAGGGCTATTGGTTTTGCCACAGTTGTGTGATTCCCCTTCTCCTCCACTGACTGTGGGAGGGCACTCACTGTTCTTTGACACCAAGGTATCTTTTGACTCAGAGCTGCCCCTGATGCCAAGTTCCAAGCAAAACAAGGACACAGCAGTACCGAACATAAAAGATCCTTCTCTTGAAGAACTAGATGTAGTCCTGCACCTCCTGCAGCATTTTCTGGAACCATCCATTCAAGAAACTGTTAAATCTGCAATCCGATCCTATTCTAAACCAACGGTATTGCTACCTGCCATATCCATAGCACTGACAGCCTTTTCACCCTCTGCTTCTCGGCATCAAAATCACTTGGTCATAGCATCACCCGTCCTGGCCTTGTCTATAACAGCACCATCACAGATAGGGGAACTATTCCTGAAGCCCACAATACCGAGCTCTGAACCTCGTGCCCTACCTGGTGCCTTTCTTTCAAGAACAACAGGTCTTGCAGATTTGTGAAGAGACCCAAGGATGCATAGATCATCCTGACCCTGACTTTGAAGCCCTGTTTTCAAAAGATTGGAACTCCTTGTCCCCACAGATAGAAAGGAGCTATAAAAGAATTTTGATACCTGATCAGTCAGTACCAGAGAGGTACTGGCTATTCCGCTTGCCAGAGTTCTCTCAGACTGCCTAGATGAGATCTGGAAGGAGCCAACTGTAGTTCCTCCAGTGGTACTGAATTAATTGAGAATGTACCTGGTACCGAACGCAGACCATGATTTCTTGGTCTGGCACCCTGGGCCAAATTCTCTAATAGGCAATTTGCCCTTTCGTAAGATTCCCCTGTTCTATGAAACAACCAACAAAAAGCTTAGACAGCTCAAAACTGAGAACAACTACTGAGTAGATGGGACTTTGACCCCTTTTCCTCTTTGCCTCAGGGATCCTTTCAGAGAAAATCCCAAGTTTCTTCAAAACAGCTGAGACATGCTTGGCACCACCCTCCAGGTAACCTTCACCTAGACAACTATAGGCTATTCAACACCTGGACATTCTCACCCAAAGGCGCAGAAGCAATCTACTACTGCGGTGACAGACATTTCAACCAAAGAAGCACTTTTTACCGGAGCTCATCCTCTCCTGGCTATCTCTCAGCACCCCGCTTCAGTGACAGACTTTCAGACCATATAAATCACTGGAGGGAGATAACATCAGATAGATAGATGGGTTTTAGACATTGTACAGTATGGTTACCCTACCCAATTCCTTGATGCACCACCACAATATGTAGTTCAGACACCCACCCCTCTGGACCCAGTCAGTACTGAGCTGCTTAGAAAAGAGATCAGTGAACTCTTACCTAAAGGGGCTATAGAGCAGGCCCTGCCTGCTGAGACGAATACTGGCTTTTATTCTAAATATTTTGTGGTCCATAACATTATGCAATTGATTTAGCCGTCCATACAGACAAATAGTTTGGCTGTTCTGTCTTTGTTTTAACTCTTTCCCCTCCTCCAAGTGGTCACTTGCCATTCTAACTTCTGTGTGTATGTGGAGAGACTCGGGCTACTCAAAGAAGAAGGGCACGTTACTTACCTGTAATGCTGGTTCTTTGAGATGGAGCCTCTTCACATACACATCACCTTCCCATCCTCCCCTAGAAAGAATTTTTGTTTGCCTTGACATTCTCTGCATTGGAAGAAAGGACTGGAGACTTGGGGAGCAGAGGGGTATTTACAGAGATTCTGATGACCTCTTTCCACTTCTCNGGGGTATTTACAGAGATTCTGATGACCTCTTTCCACTTCTCATCTTGATCCTGCTTGGATAGTCTGCCAGATTTCAGCACCAAAGGGTGCCAAACTATCGTCTGTGTGCATGTGAAGAGGCCCCATCTCGAAGAACAAACATTACAGGCAAGTAACTTACCCGTGTGGCTACAGTGGGGATAGGGATCAAGTCCATAATATTGGGGCGGGAAGGACCTTGCTTTCTCCATCTTCAGTGTTGTCCTCAACCTGCAGAAGAAGAGGATTGGGGCTGAAAGACCACAGCAACGTGTGGGTGCATGAAATCAAAGTTGTAAGCGAGCACAATATGTAAGACTGGCCAAAGTCTTTACTGCTTACATGGTGCGCATGTTAAGGCGGGAGCCTTAACTTACAATTACCATGCTTTTGGGAATACGAGTGAATTTGTAAGAGTCTAAATCCCTCTCTTAAAACATAGGTTTACGTCTCGGGTAGGGGGCAAATTGATGAAATGCTACTTCAGTTTACGGTGTTTGAATGCTACCAAAGTGGAGTAGCTGCCTCAATTTAATTAAGTCAGAGTATTTAACAGTGTAAACTGGATTTACACTATTCATCTGAATGATATGAAAGTGGAGTAGTTACTTCTGTTTATCTCTGTTTGTGGAAATGTGGCCTTAGAGCAGGGATGGGGAACCTCAGGCCTCATGGCAAGTTTTTATGTGGCCTCTCTCCATTTCCTGGATACAGATCTTGCATCCAACTGTTGAAAAAGTGAGCCCAGTATAAGGAATTAAAGATGGGGAACAGATCCATGGCACAAATCCATGATCTGAGCCCCCCTTTTCTTAAGTTACACCCCTTAACTTGTATTCAGCTGTTGGAACTTCTACTAATTTTCAAAGTCAGTTTCATCAAGCCTCTAAGCTAACTCTGAAACCTGGCTGCTACCAGGCTTGGGAGTGAACAGAAAAATGCCTTACCCTCTCCTCCCATGGGGAACAGTGTGTGCATGTGCACACATACAGTTGACTGACTCAAATATGTCTGTGGCTCCATGTCCTTAGTGCTCCTGGGTATTCAAATATAGATATAGTAGCTTCCTTCCTTGATGTTTTTTTTTTTTAAAAAAAATTCAAGTTTTATTTAATAACTAAGAAGAAAAAAAAAGAATAAAACAAGCCTACCAATATCAACATATTCCTGTATCACTAATACACAATTGCATCTTTCATTCTTTCACCTGCAACCTCCCTCACCTCCCACCCCACCCTATTCATTGCGCTGCCAACCAAACAGTCTTTCGTTTATCTTTCTCATTAGGGTTCAAATGCTGCTTAGTCTTGTTTTATAAATCCAATAAGAAAGCCTGCTGCTTCCCCGAGTACTCATCTTGCAATGCTTCAAAAAGCTTTGTCCACTTCTCCCCAAACTTGCCACCTTCACCATGGAGCTCAGCCAATGTCTTTTCCATTATAAAGTTTTTCCTCATCCGGTTTTTTACAATCCATTTTTAAAGTAGACCTATCCCCTTTCCAATTTTTTGCCAAACCATAAAAATCCGCCACCATGCATTCCTTTGCTATCAACCATTGACTCTTCCCTTGTAGCCGATTCAACGAGTATCCTAAAATGGCCACCTCTGGTTTAAATGAGAGGATTACCCTCGTGGCCTGTGTGACGCATTTCCATATCCACCTCCAATATTCTCTAATATGAGGACAACTCCAGCAACAGTGTAACATATCCCCTTTCTGTCCACATCCCCTCCAGCAATCACCCTTATTTACCTTCACCCAGTGACTAATTCTATTTGGGGTTAAGTAATAACGAAAAAATATTTTCAAAAGCGTATCCTGTGTGTCGAACGATTTGAATTCTTGAAAAAATATACCGTGTAGTCCAGGCTCTATCTGTTTTCTCTATTTTAATCTGTAACTCTTTCTCCCATTTTCCCCATATTTGCGTAGATTCTTTCAAGTATATTTCCTGGAGGGCCCTGTATACCTTACTAAGTATCCCTTTATGTACTTCATGATCTAGTAAAAAAATTTTCAATACCCTTGGGCTTGTGTTGACATTCAAGAATTCTTTTTTTATGTGTAAAGTAGCTTTTCATTTGCACATGTTGCAGAAAGTCCACCCTCTCCTTCATCAGTGCTTCTAGATACGCTATGTTCCTAAACCCCAGTGGTGTAAAAAGTTGCTCTGCTTTGGTTATCTCATGTTTTTTTAATTGCCGTCTCAGTGTGTTCGCAATCTCACTTTTTCTTAATTCTACCATGTCTATTTTGGAGTATGGGGAGATTGATTGTGTTATCTTTGCCCTTTGAAGAGCTTTCTGCCATTCCTTTAGAGCCCCGCCCGCAAACCGGTGTTTATTCCATCTGTTCCTATCCACTCTCCACTCATCCAGTAAGTAATCTGAATATGAGTCAATGCCTAGGTTTACCCGCTCAATATTTATCCATCTACTGCTTTTTGGGTTGAAGTACCATTTGTTAATCACCGCCAATTGAGCTGCTTTATTATATAATCGCATATTTAGTACATTCAACCCACCTTTTCCTTTAGCACTGTATAGTGTCACCTTAGCTATTATTGGGGCTTGATTTTTCCTTATTAAGTTCTGGAATATCCTTTCCAACCTTCTGTGAAAGGTTTCTGGTAAAGTTAATGGGAGCGCAGACATTTTATATAACACCCTTGGGAGGAATATCATTAGAAAAAGGTTACATTTCCCTAGCCACGAACAAGCTAGTCCCTGCCATGTCTTCGCGTCTCTCTCTACCTGATCCAGGACATCTACAAAGTTTTCCTTATATAGGTTACCTGTGGATTTAGTCAAATTTAATGCCTAAGTATTTAATGCCCTTTTCAGTGATCTCAAACAGGACTAAGCTCTTTAAGTGATCCTCTCTCTTTTAATCCCCAGCGTAAATCATTTCCATTGATTTTTCTAAATTAATGTTATAACCTGACACCTTGCTGAACTCCTCAATCACACGTAATAACCGAGGATTCCAGGTCCGCTATGAACAACAAGGCATCATCCGCGTATAACGCTATTTTATGCTCCTCCTCCCCCACCCTTATGCCTCGTATATCCCTATCTTGTCTAAGAGCACAAACTAAAACTTCTAACACCAGGTTAAAGAGAAGCGGGGACAGAGGGCAACCTTGCCATGTGCCTCTCTGCAGCTGAAACGCCTCCGTTACTTGCCTGTTGATCAGCAACGCTGATTCTGATTTTTTATAAATAGCCCTGACCCCATTCAGAAACGTCCCTCCAGCCCCAACCTTTCCAACGTATATAACATGAATGGGACTTCCACGCAGTCAAATGCTTTCTCTGCATCCGCTGACACAATCGTGGCCTCCATCTCTCTCTCTTTGATAAACTGTGTAAGGTTAACCGCCCTTCTAATATTATCCTCTCCATGTCTCTTAGGGATAAACCCCACCTGATCTGGATGTATCAGATCCCCCACTATATCCTTTAGTCTTCTAGCCAATATCCAGGTGAATATTTTAAAATCCACATTCAGCAACGAAATTGGTCTATAGCTGGCTGGTGACTCAGGCTATCTTTCAGGTTTCAATATTAATGATATATGTACTTCATAAAATGTTTGTGGCATCTCTCCTGTAGCTATTATTTCATTGTAAACTTGTTCTAGGGTGGGGACTAATTGCATAACAAATCCCTTATAAAACTCTGCCAGAAACCCATCAGGCCCTGCTGCTTTGTTGTTGGGGAGTGACTGGATCACTTGCTCCACCTCCTCTCTAGTTATTGGTCTATTTAACAACTTGACTAGATCTGAATTTAGAATTGGTAGTTTTACTGCGTTAACAAATTATTTTATTTTGTCAGGTTCTGGTGCTTGAGAGGAATATAACTTCTGGTAGAAGGCAACAAACTCCTCTTGTATGTCCCTCCGCTCCGCAGAAAGTAACCCATTCTGCCTGCGCACAACTGGGATGATTGGTTTAGTCCTTGGACTCTTTGCCAATTTGACCAACATTTTCCCTGCCTTATTATTCCCTTCAAAATAAAAACATTTAACTTTCCTTAATTGTTGAACTGTTTTTCTGTTTCCGACAATTGTGCACGCCCCCCACCCCCCCGAAAATGCCACCCAAGGCCCATGTCTAGGGGGCCTGCCCATAAGTCCGGGCCTGCCCATCCCTACTTCTAACTTAATTTCCACAATGTGCTTTAGCTGAGGATAACAATAAATCCCATGAGATGGTTCAGCTTATTCAAAGTAGCATGTCGTATCTAATGCATCAGGCAATCCAACTGTAGTATATTACCCTGGTTTAATCTGTGCTATGCTGGATCTGGTTTATTTGATAGATCTGTGTCAAGAACCTAATCTTCAGGCTGGTTTAGCTCACTTTCTATTGCTTCCTGACCAGCTACAGTCACCAGGGGCACAATGACTGAGAGAGTGCAGATAATACTCTGAGGAGCTAGAGCCAGGTTTTTCTAAACAATACAATATTGCCTTATCCATTCCAGATGAGGCTGGAATTTTTACTGTCTGCAAGATGAAGTAGAAGGTACGTCTCTTTGCCCAGGATTTCTCACCCTAGAAAATGTCTAAAGGGTGGCTTGGTAGATTCTTCCGGGTGACAAGCAACATAAATAACAATCTAAAAAATAAACCAAGGGACCTGCAATCACAAGCAGTGAAAAACAGAGGCGTGGAAAATAATTATGCTTAGAGTATTTTGCTTAGCATGCACTTATGTAGTAGTACCTTTCATCTCACAGAATTTTTTATGCTTTATAAAGCTGAATAAAGTATTTTCATTGAGACAGAGATGTTTAGTGACTTGCCCACTATTGCAGGATGTAAATGGGGAGAGGTTTATGTCATGATAATATGCTGTATTTAGAAAGACTCTAAAGGAAAAATAATAATGTTTTCTAGGAGTATCCAACTAGGGTACTCATTGAATAGTTTCAGACAACATCTGGTGATTTTAGAAAGTATTTTAGAAAGAAGGTAGTAATTTAGGAAAATTCTATATTTATTATAAATGACTCCCTTATTTGCTTGATAAATATTCTGTATTGGAGAGAAAGGATTCTCTGGTGAAAATAGGGCATACAGCTGGGCCTTAGAAGACCTAGATTCATTGCCAAGATCAACTGCTGACCTGATGTGCAACCTTGGGCAAATCACTTTACTGATTTGGGCCTTCCCTACTTTGAAGATCCTCAAAACCTCTCCCTGGTTTGAGCCATATTTAGACCTTCTGGAGAGCCCAAGCCTCCAAAGGCAGTACACGCTCCTGTGTTTCCATCAGGTCCAAACTGCTATGGTCGAGGATAGACACAAGCATTCTCCTTGTGCGTCAATAGTGTGCTCCTGTCGAATGGGGGAAATTGAATCCCTCGATCACTTCCTTTTTCGGTGCCCTTACTACATCAATCTGAGGGAGGCTTGGATTCTTCCCTTGTTGGTGAATCGCCTCTCCCTTGATTCAGAGAATTGTTATAAGTTTCTTCTCTCTTTGCCCGGGAAGGAGGCTATGGGGGCTCTTGCGGCTTTTACTCTCTTGGCATCAAAAAAGAGAGTTAAAATCAAGGAGCGCATACAGCACAGGGAGGTTATTTAGTGATGGGTTGATCATTCCTCCCTTAAATGTAGTAGCCTGCGCTCTTTTCCTCATGGGTCACTTTACTTTGTTCTTTTGTTTCTGCTTCTGTTCTTGTTCCCCATGGTGATGGTTTGACAAATCTACTGCCTTGTGCTTGCGCGCCTGGGGATTATATAAGATTGATTATATTAGCGTTATTTTAACTATTTAAACTTTTTTAATGATTGTGGGATACTACATTGCTTTCTTGGATATCGTTAATGTTTGTTTTCAGTGGCATATTTGAAATTGTATCCTTGTCTTGCCTGTTTTGTTTTGTTTCGTTTTGTGTGTTGTCTTTTTGTGGGACAGAGCGAAAGCTAGTGCCCCAAACAAAATAAAATAGAAGATCTAGGGCCTTGGTTCCTCTCTATTATGGTAGAGATTATACTTCCCTATGCCACAGGGTTGTGTTGGATTAAGTCCAATCATGTTTATGAGGCACTCTGATACCACAGTGATGAGAGCCATGGAAGTATCTCCATAATCGCAATCTGTTAATTTGGTGACATCCTCATTTTCTGCTAAATCATTATTTTGGTTGAGAGAGAAATGAAAGTATGTGGGGGCAGGACACAACAGTTAATGCCCACTGAGTAACTCATCTGTTTTGAAACGATTTATTCATAGTGTTGGCTTGGATTGTACAAAACAAATGAAAGAGCCCTCTTCATTTTTGCAGGAAAGACCGTAATATAAATCTGAATGCAGGAAACCCTCTTTGAAGGAGGGTGGCCGCATGCTGTAAGGATATATTTTTTGTACAGCCCGATCCTAAACCCTACACAAAAAATGTGTACATAATTTGTGTGCAACCTTCATGAAAGCCCTGTGTAAAGAATGCAGTGCATATGCAGCCTGCTCAGAAATTGTGCCTGTGAGAGTTTAGGATCCACGCTCATAATCTTCTCCTATTTCATAACTAGAAAAATAAAACTAATTTAACTGGTTGATTTATCAACAAGGGGGGAAAAATGGAAGCTGAGAAATTGTAAGGTTAAACCATGAAAGATTGTTGTTTTATAAGTTTGCTGTATCATACTGCTCCTATTATAATTAAACACAGTGAATTTGACTTGTTCCTTGTTGTTTTGGTATACAGCGGGTCTCTACAGTATTTCACATTTTCAAGACTTTGGAAAGGGTTTTAATTAACCAGGATTTGTAGGTAACAGTTTTTTGTTGTGTTTTTTTGTTTTGGTATTACAGCAATTGTGACCTTTGAACCAAGGGGCCTTTTCTCATGCTCCACAGAATGAAACACAGATAACTAAGTCCAGCATAATCATGTTCTATAAAAAGTAATAAAATATGCATCTTTTATATGTAAGATTCTATAATACATGAAAATATGTGCTCAAAACCACATTTTGTTTCCTGCAAAATTAGCCATACATATTTTTTTGTAGCTATAGGGTTACTCCAATTTCAACATGTGATGACAGTCTTTCCTTCCTCCACTCCATGGCCTAAGAGAAGATTTTCTATAGGAGAAGGGGCAGAGAAGGGGCAGATACTGCTCTGTGGGGTGAGGAGGTAGAAAGAGCAGTCTGCAGGTTTGATATGAGTCTTTTGGCTCTTTTTGTAATAGCCTCAACAGCAAGCAGGGCCTTCCTCTGTTTCACTGGGAGGCTCCTGATGGGGGTGGAGAGAACTGGAGTTTGCCCAGGGATAGAGAGTACAGTGAGAAAAGAAGCGGGCAATGGACAGGGGAAGGGGAGAGGAGAAGTGAAGCGGTACCAGAAAGAGAGAAACTGAGGGAGTGGTTAGAGATAGGAAGAGAACCAATTCAGACCTGAGCTCTGGAAACTATGGGCCTGATCTTAAATTTATGTGCACACAGTTGCACGTGTTCTGTGCATAGCAATACTTAATTTGTAAGAAGGTACGAATTGCCAGGGCCCAAGCCTGCCCCAGAAGCCATGCCTCCTGGCCCCAAAGTTTGTCAGAGCAGGAAACTGAACCCTTGTTTCCAGTTAGCTGCCCAACCAATGGACCATCCTGCCTCTCGACAGCTAAGTATAAGACAGGGATTCTTTTGATTTAATCTATATTATGAGCAGCAAAGGAGGTGGGGCAGGAAAGTCATTATTAAAAACCAAATAAACCATCCTGTATTTTTTTCCCCCCTCTGACTTTCTTTTCCAACCATGGAATGATCAATATCAACCTTTTCCTGGTCTTTCACATTTTGGGGTGCACAATTCTACTGAGAACATTTCCCAGGGCTCCCCCATGTCCCCCCTCCCCCCATGAATTTAATTTCTGGGGCTGAGCCCTGGCAAGCCCCTCCCCAAATTAAGCCCTGGTGTGTAGGTTGCATGTGTTCAGCATTCGTTACATAGGGGTTGCATACGCATTACATGTTCATCCTTTTGTGTGGTGTGCAAGGCTTAGGATTGGACTTCAAGAACGAAGAGAAATTGAGGAGAGTTGATGGAGATTGATAGTGCCAAAGCGGCAGAGTGGTCAAGCAGGTCCTTGGATTTTGGTGTGAAGAGGTTGTTAGAGATGTTGGAAAGAATAGTCTCATGTGAAAACAGGTGTAAACATGTATGAGCAAAGTGTGATCTAATGTATTTAAAACTGTGGCATGTAGTGCAAGCAGTAACATAAAATAAGTAATTGTGAGGGTCTCGGGGAAAGGGATAAGGGAAACCCACAGGCCTAGCATCTAACCTCAGCCACTCCACCCAAGGGACTCCTGTGGTGTGGAGGTGCTCA
>QEPC01011062.1:435598-506814 GCA_003113815.1 Sphenodon punctatus | reverse complement strand
TTAAGTTTTGAAGGTTGCTAGGGTGATTATTTTATGTAGTGCCATCATTTGTACAATTTTTAATAGCTTATCTGTTGTGCTGTTTTTTGTTTAATGCTATGAATAGTATGTTTCTTTGTGTGGACTATCTGTTATGGCCTGTTGGCTGATATTGGAAAGAAAGAAAGAAAATTAGTACACAAGCTCTGGCCTCATCTCTGCTCCTTTAACCTGAGTTCGGTTTTCCAGTGTTTGGAGGTAGGAACTGAATTCAGGAACTGGAAAGGGGCAACATTTTCTGGAGGCAATTTAAGACTTATTTATTTGGCTGGAGTTTTAGTGAGTGGGGATAGGGTTCAGGGTGTGTGTGTTTAATTGAGGTTTTATATAGTCGATATTCGTACTGGTTTTTATATTTTTGTATGCTTTTATATTGGGAGCTTCCCTGAGTCTTTGGGGAAGGGTGGGACATAGATCCAAATAAAATAAAACAAAATAAAATAAAATAAAATAAGAACTAGCCACCGGCCGCATTTGGTTCCCAGGCCTGAGGTCCCCCACCACTAGTGTAGAGCCACCCACTGATGCCAGATACTGGAATGGGTCTTATCACTTGTAAATGCTGATGGAATTTATATTTTGGGCTTCTTATAACTAGAAGAATTTTATTTATTTATTAAAAATTGTTACAAAACAACATAAAGTGAAAGGCAAAAGCAGGGAAGAGGGGGTAGAGGAGAAAAACGGTGATGGAGGGAGGATGTCAGTATTACAAGGCCAGGAAAGGGGAGACCAAGAAGGAGAAACGGAAGTCTAAGCCTAAGGTATCAGCACTTCCTTTCTTCCTGACAGACAAGGAAATTCTATTTTGTTGTTGGCTCATTTATCGCAGTAAGAGGAAAGCTGAGCAGCCAGCGTCATAAGAGATGCTTGAGCTGAGCTAAAATCAGTTTTTTAAAGGCCAGAAATCTTTAGGCAGGGGCACAGATTCTATCAACACCTGGGTGAGCTGTTAGTAGCTATTTTTGTCTTAATGAAAATAAAGGCAAATAATATTATCCTGTGGAAGCCTGAAGGGTGCAAATGAAGAGCAATATAAATTAATCTTACATTTTTACTACATTTTGAAAACTATTATGTGGTTTGATTTAGAACATCTGCAAGGTTATTAACTTTCCTCACATTTTAGTCAAGAAACTCTAAGCAAAAAGCACTACTAGTCAAAAACTGATGGAGATGGCATATTAAATAATAGAGGAATATACCCAGATACCAAATGAATCCATCCATTTTAATACCAATAGATGACAAAGACAGTTCAGGGCAGATAACTGTGGAATAATGATGACTTAGTCATCACTGCAAACTGTAGGTCTCTGTGTGTCATAAAATATGAGAAATAAAAAAGAGATTCATAGGGCAAATCTGGGAGAGTGATTAATGAAGAGTGGAAAAGAGGGAAGAGGAAAGACTAAATTCATTGGCTAGAGCAATGATTGTTTTGCTGTGTCTATAATGCAAGTGGTCTACTGCATGAGATACGAGAAATTACAGTCAAATCAATTAACAACTAATAGCCAGAAGGGCAAAACAGTTTTTGCAAGGAACACTGGGTGAAAACAGACATGANTCCCCCCCTACATAATGTGGAATTTTAAACTGTTTAAAATGTTTTATTGTTTTTTATAGTTGTTGTTCACCGCCTCGGGCTGCCCTTTGGGCAGGAGGGGTGGAATATAAATTTTATATAAATAAATAAATAAAACAAATCTTGGTGGTACTGCTGAACAGATAGCAAAATGGTTAATATCCAGTAGAGGTGGAACTTGGGCAAAATATTGGTTCTTGGGTTTTATCAGTATTGGATCTCTGTCTACCAATTCTTGGTTCTCCCCGTATCAGATTTTTAACATTGCAGTTTTCCCTATTGACTTCAATGGGAAAAACCACAATATAAACAATTTGATAAAAAAAACCAACGCAGAAAATCCGATACCGAGAAAGAACTAAGATATCGAATTAATCCGATATAGCCATTATCATGTGCTTTTGGTTCTCGGCAATACTGAAAGTCTCATCCCTAATATCCAGTATTTGGAATAGTTTTGCAGTTATTTGGTAACAATCCAGTAATCCAGAGGTTAACTGCCAAGCACTGAAGGGCCAATGTGTTGCAATGCACTGTTCAGCTGCACAACAGAAAGAAACCCATCCAAGGGACAAATAGGTCATCAAGAGGGATAAACGGTAGGAAAGTCTCCCTTCAGCAATAAACTCTCCATCTGCTCCAGTGACCCCATCCCTTTTCATCCCCTGTTCTCATTATCCTCCTCCACTTCCAGCAGTCCTCTGGCTCTTCCTCCTCATAATACAAGCGGTGCTTTAGTCTTTCCTAGCTTTAAAAACTCACTTGCCTCTCCAGCTACTATTTCCTTTTGCCCTTCATATCTCAGCTCATTACGCATGCAGTCTGCAAATGCATTTGGAACAACCTCTCCTCCATTTCCAGTCTAGACCCTCTCCAATCTAGTGTCCTTCCTCTGCATGCTACTGAAGCAGCCTTCCCAAAGTCTCTAGTGGCCACTTCCCGTCCTGCTCTTCCTGGAACTGTCAGCCACCTCTAACACTGCTGATCACACTCTTTTGAAAATCTTGCCTTCCCATGGAGTTCGCAGCTCTGTCCTCTCTTGTTTGTACTCCCATCTCTCTAGTCAATACTCTTTCCGTGCATCATGGACAGGCTTTTCCTCTTCTCCACTCCAATGTTTTGTGGGAATTCACTAGGACCCTATCCTTGACTGTAACTTCCCCTCTTTTCATAGACAATGTACGACCTGGCTTTTCTGCCTGGCCTTTGGGGAGGAGGAAAGGGAGGGGGGTTGTTAGATGGGGTATTATTGCTGCTTTTATGTATTACTGTTTTAAATTGGTTTTAGATGTTTTATGCGTTTGATTGTTGTATGCCGCCCCGAGCTGCCTGTGGCAGGAGGGGGTGGCATAAAAGCTGAATAAAAAATAAAATAAGCATCTTTGAGTGTCACAAACGAGAGCTATCATCTCTATGGAGAGAATTCACAGAATTATCTCCCAACTCTAAACCTGCCAAGCTAAAATCTTGGCCGGTCTGAGACATCTTTGTGACAATCCAGCTGTCACCTTAACGTCAACATAGCCGAAACTTACCTCCTTTCTTAACTTCTAATTTTTCAGTCATTACCCTTCTCCCTGATACGCAGGACCATAACACGGGAGCCATCTTTGACTCAGCTCTGTCTGTAGACCCTACCTGCCAGGCTGTATTGTCTTGCTATTTTTCCTACAAAATGTCTCAAATTTAAGGTATGGCTAAATCTTGTCCAGGCCTAAATTCTTTCACATCTAGACTATTCTAATATCTACTTCGACAGCTTTGTTTGTTTCTGAGCTAGTGGAAGATATACACATTCATATATCCTCTGTGTGCTATGTGTCTTCTTTTGTTCCCAAAAAACACAATGATTAGTGGGCAGTGCTGAGTCCAGGGAAGTGGGGGCTGTGTGTAAAGTGGTCAGGTAGGCCAGGTGTAAAGGTAGGAGGGAGATGAGGGTCCGTAGGGACCACGGAAGGGAAAAGGGGGAAGAGGGGGAAAATAACAAGGGGGAAACGACCCCCTGACCGGGGAACAGCGAGGACCGGCAATCTCTCTCCCAGAGGTACGATAGGCTCCCAGTAGTCCCCTCAGGTTATAAGGTGGGCTTTCCTCGAAGTCTACGAGGCAGCCCGTGTCATCATAGGGGGGGAGAGAGGTATTGCCAACCAGAGNGCCAGCCCCCCTCCCCCCTGTGCTCATTGTGCTGTGTGTGTTGTCTGTCCCACTGTGTCCCCCCTTCCCTTCCTTTCCTGTGCGTGTGCGAGTGCACCTGGGCGTGTGTGTGTGTGCTGTGTGTTTCACTGTGCCCTCGTCGTCTCTGTGGCTGCTGTGTGTGTTGCCTCGGTGGCTCTTCTCCCTCTTCCCCCACCCTTCCAGTTTCCCTTGTGTGGGCGTTCCCTGTAGGCACTTTTGGCTTCCTCTGCCCTCATTCGGCCATGTCTGCCTCCTGCCCTTCCCTGGTGCCTTCTGGGTGTTTTGACCACGGCCGGGAATCGGCGTCATGGCTGTTGCACTGCCCCGGCCCGTGGTCTGACGGCCCAATTCCCTGCCATGGTCCTGCTCCCGTCACATCTGTTTGGGGCCTTCTTTGACCACGGGGGGTGGTTGCTCGGTTCACCACCGCAGGGAATCCACTGTGGTGAATCGGGACCGCGTAATGTCTGAAATTACCCTTGGTTAATACAATAGTATGTTGTGGATAGGACAAGAATAGGGACCCTTGGCGCCTCCTCCCCCCTGCTATTCTTGTGTGAGTTATGCTGGGGACGGAATATCCCGTGTGTTATTTATAGTGGAGAAGGGCTGTGGAGGTGAAGGAATAGTACAGTAGGGACAGGAGGGAGGCAGAGGACATTTTGTTATTCCTCCACTTCTACACCCCTTCTCCCTTATAAGTAACATGGGAATAAGAGGGGGGCAAAGGGCAACAAATTTTTCCTTCCTGTCCCCATCACACCATTAACCAATTGTGCCCCTTAGTGCACAAATACTTTATGTAATAACAAGCTTCCCCTGTCCCCCGCCTATCCCCTTTACATCATTAACTAAGTCTACCTCTTTACACATCAACAGTAGAGTCAGAGTCAGTGATCATGATATAGATCTGCAAGATACAGATTAAATTTAGGATCCAAAACTCACAGATCTGAATTATGATCTGTATCAGTAAGAACTGGGTTTGAACTGACACCATTAGAGTCCTGAAGCAGGTGGTGGCTGGTTTCTCAGCACCACTGGCTTACTCTGACCAGGGCCCAGGTCTGGTGCTGAGGCTGGTCAGGCCACATCCCTCCTCAGCCTTGCTACATGCCCCCAGCATCCCTGTTGGCTGCCTTCCATATAAAAGGCAGGCCTGCAGACACAGGAACTTGAGTGGATCATCAGTTTCCCCTTCCTGGTCTTGTCCCTGGTTCTGTTCTCCTTGTATTTGGACTGGTTCTGCCTTGTTCCCTGTCTTGGACCAGCTTGCTCTGTTTGGTCTGAACTTTGCTTGTGCCTACCTGACTCTGTTCAGAACGGATCCCAGCTGCCCCTTGCCCTGAAACCAGTCCTTTTGCCCTCTGTTCTGTCTTCCAGCACATCAGCCTGCCTGTCCCACTCCCTCTGCTCCATGTCTTGGACCCCTATGTACCCAGGATATTCTGGACCCCATTCCTGCACAGACTCACCCGCACTCCAATTCCCAACGTGTTCCTGACATCAACCCTATGAGATATGCTCATCATTATTAGAACTTCTGCTTCCGGGGCCCAAACCAAACAAACTCTACAAAAGGTCATAAATCCACACTGCCTGCAGCTGTCTGCATGCCAGATTTCATTCATAAATACTGTTCCCTGCAGTAGTTATCCAAGAGCAAGAAGAGTGTTCTTCTGCCCCTTATCAGTAGAGCTTTATTAAATTTTTATTATTAGTCACTTTGCTATTTACAAGGCTAACCTATTTTTAAAAGAAGTATATTTTAGACGGCCTATCCCCAATACTTGAAATACTTGAACATAAAGGGTATTAACAAATGAGACGATAGCCCACAATAGTCCACAACAAGTGGGTGTTCACCTGAACGTTAATAGGTTTTAACAATACCCACCCCCCCCGCACTGGCCACACAGCCCCCACTCACGGCACAGTCTGGGAGAATGTGGAGCCCGCCATGCAGGTGAATGTGGGCTAATGTGCACCCATGTGTCAGCATCCCTTCAATTAGGTTGCATGCAGCATAGAAGGGCGAAAGTCCTCAAGTGTTTGGAAAGCGACTCTGCTTCCTGCCCCTCTTTCCACTCTCGCTCGTCAGTGGGGGCTGCCCACAGGCACATGAAATAAACACAGAGGGCTGACTGTTTATTAGGCTGGACACACTAAACATGAGCTGCATTGACTGAACATAGACTCCAGCAGGTTGTCATCTCGTTTGAAAACACCACAAACTGCATATTAACGTCTTCCTCTCCAAAGAGCTACTCTTTCATTTTAATATGTAAGCCTGTAGCAGGCTGGCAGCTCAGCCCACTTGGTAAGCCCTTGAAGGACCAGCGCCACTCATGTTTTTCCTCTGGCTGCCTTCTTGATTCCACGGTCCTCTGACTGTTCCCATGTAGTCTCGGGAAAGGTGTTTTAAGCACTCGCTTGCTTCTAGTATTTACGGATGTCCCTGTTGCTGGTGTAGACGTTTCTGGGGGGATTAGCTCCCGACCATAGTTAGTTCCACTCATGGGCATCCACCCATGGTGCACCTCACACATAGTTTGGTGTCCCCCTTCCAGAGGAATGGATCTGTCAACAATCTCCATGTGCCTTGCCTTGGCTGTCTCTCATTTGGGGTTCTGCTTCTTTCTCTTGAGCATCTGGAGTGTCACCCTTACAAATCTCCCCCAGTCTTTGCCTCACACTCATCTTCTCTGCTAGGTGCCTCCCATCTAGAACGCTAGCCTTGTGAGCCCGCAACAGTTCCTGTTGCTGCCCTGATGACTTGTGGGTCCCTAACCATAGCCTCTCAGGGGGCTATTCCATATTAGATTTTCTAACCACTAAGCACCGGCATATAAACTAGGCCATTGAACCTGCTAGAACTTCTTTATAATGTGAAGGCAATGCAGGTCACAAAAACCAGCCAGCTAACTTATAAAACCTGTTGCTATGCAAACATAGCACAGGATTTCTTCAACCACAGATTTGCGATCAAAGCTTTTTCCAGGTCCGGGTCTGGGACAACTCCCCAGGCTTCTCTTTCTTCCATATGCTCTTTCTTCAAGTAGTGCTCTATAGGAAATAGAATGGGACTCCCTCTAGATCTTTTAGCCAATCAGGGCTTTTTGTGGTGATGGAAAGGCTGACTCTCTTGCCTGCCAATCCCAATCTAAGTTCCAGAGATAGAAGAGGCCTAACCCAGTGGGCTATGAATGTATTTTTTAGCTTTTGCGAGGCCTTTGAGTGAAAAAAGGTCTGGGATCCATTGTCAGAGAACTCATAGCATGCTTTTAGAGCAACCATGGAATGGCAGCCATTGGCTTTAAGAACAGATGGGGGAAAAAACCTCTCCCAGGAGAGGAGCAAAACCATATTGATGGGATGTTAACAGACACGGATAGGATGTTTTCAGACAAGACACTCCACATCCACCTACCACCCACTATACATGTTACAGGGCACCCCTAGGGCAACACTGCAGCCCTGCAGCATGTATATCAGGTGGGGAGTGGGTGGGTAGTAGGTGGAGAGTGTCTTGTCTGAAAACGCCAATAGTTTCCTGCGATTCCACTTTACTAAAGGACCCCATAGTAGAATTTACACAGAACAAGTATAACTAGCGAGATGACCAGGTGATTTCTTTACTTTTTAAATATAAGACATTTTTACCTGAAACAATAGAATTAAGACAGGAAGGTTATTTTAGACACAAATTTCATAGCTCACTGAACATTTTTCACCTAAAAGGAAAGTATTATTGAGCAGACACAGTTCTGGAAGAGAATGAATTTGTTTCATTACTGCCAAAATTTGCTGTTCAAAAAGATAACCTTGCAGGCCCAATTTAAGGAACTTTTCTGGCTTCATTCATGCAGCAATGGGTTTGGAATTCAGAGAGAATGAGAAAGTAGGAAAGGTGCCTTTAAGTTTTTATTGGTAACTAATATACTGTCCTTCTCATTTTATGGAGCTTTTCTTAAGATAGATTCATTTAAAGAAAGAATGTAGTCACAAAACATGTTGGCAAAGGAAAGACACCAGCTCATGACTGCCAAACTAAAACAATCTCTTAACCACACACAGAGAGTACAGACCCAAATATAACATATCTGCTTATTCTTTTTAGACACTGGAGCTGCAATTCACTTACTCTATAATAACCCCATTGACACCACATTCCCCAAGCTTCAACAAACCTTTTCCTCTTTCTTGTCTTCGCCTCTCTGTGAAGCCTCACCCCAACCACCAACAGCTCTTATATTAGGGCGATCCCAAGCACAAGCCTATCCCAGGTGTTCCTAAGTGTGCTCTACTTAGGGATATCACCCACAACCATGCAGCTAAGTGCAATATTGTCAACATGACCCAAATTGTCCAATAATTACCTCAATGTTCAATGTTTATATGCAAAATGAGGCCATTCACACACTGTTCATGTAATTCTTCATGCTTGCCAACACATGGAAATAGAGCGCATTTCCCCTACTTTGTGGCTTTATGACCCTAACGTTACACCTGGTAAAGAGAGATTCATTATTCAAGACATATAGAATTAGTGTCAGCAAACTTCTGATTGCACCCCTAAGGGGAAAGTCTATAACCTGTTCCCACATAAACAATGCCCCTTAATATTCCTTGCCCTGCCCTTGCCTGCCCACCGGAACATGGAGACAGCCTTGACATAGAGCTGTTTCCCTCTCTGCGCTCTGATCCTCTTCATGCCCCTTTCCTGTTGCTATCTGCCCTCAGCTCCATTGAAAGGCACAGCAAAGGAAGGAAGGGACCTCCAGAGTCCTCTCTCTTCCCTCATCTTTTTGTCACTGCTCCGGTCTCTTTCTCTACAGCAGCACCAAACAAGAGGAAGAGGAAACATTAGCGTACACTGCTGCAGGCTGGGTCCTGGAGTATGTCCATGATGACTACGGGAGGAGTAAATTCCCAGGGTCCCGCCTCCTCAGCTGCACAGCTGTTTGGTGTAAATCAGCATAGCTAATTTATCTGAAGTTTACATCCAGCTGAAGATCTGGCCCATAACAGGCTTTTTAAAATGTATGTCATACTTTTCTATCTCTTTATGTTGGGTGGCACTACTATCTCCTTACTGAAAACTTGTGCATATTGTCTTCCCACCACAGGATTACAACTAGATTATGGTTAAGTTGTGAGGTCTCTCCTCATTGTGCCCCTGCAGAGAGGACATAGCTACCACCAGCGTGCAGGGCCCGGGGGAGGTTGAATTCTGCCAGCAGCACTAGAATCCAAACAGGCAAGAGCAGTCCCATGGCTCTGTCTTCCCTACAATGCAGTCAGCAGTGTGCACTGGCGGACGTGCGTGTGTGTGGTGTAGTGCAGTCATTCATGGTACGCATTGTAAAAACTTTGACTAGAACAGAAGCTGTTGCTGCTGTGCATGCTTCCCTGGCACTTGCAGAGGCTTGTGCCTACCTCTGGCACAGCACAAAAGGGAGCTGCTGGTGATGTGGCATAGACCCTCTTCACAAAGCAGGCAGTGTGTGGTTTAAAGCCGCTATCTACCACTTAATCTGATACTGCAATGCAGCGCTGGACAGTGACAGCACTGTAAGAGGTGCTTTAGACTGAGGCCATGCTAAACTGAAATCCCATCTTCCAGAGTCGTTGGGTGGAAGTCAGCAATGCCACTTGGAAACATTATAATCCGTGAATTTATTAGACCAGTGCCTAATCTGACTTTGTTGTCACACTATTTGTGTAAGTGGAAAAGTTCTTTCTTAATTGATAAGGTGCTTAAGGTTTACATTTACAGTCTTTTTTGGATTTATTTTTTTCTTAATGGGACAGCTGCAATGAGTATCAGAAAACCTACGTTTCTGCATGGCTTAAGGAGAAAAATGGTCACGTTTGGGGGTGAACAAGGCTGTGTAGAAGGAGATCCTCCCCATCACTCTGTATGTTCAGCTCAATGTTTTCAGACTAGATTAGGCACTGGTCCTGCAAAGACATAACACATTGGTTTAATTTTTACATGCCGAAAGCAGTCCTGTTGAAGTCAGTGTGCCAATGTAAGTTCATGAGTAAGTGTTTTTTTTCAAATTGCTTATCTAAGGTCTTTATCTGGGGTGGGAGGGGAGGTACCCGTTTCACTAATTTTCTTCTGTTAGCACCAGGCTGTAACCTAACACCCTCTTCCATCCAGTCGGTGCAGAAATTCACCCTAGCTGGCCAAACAAATGCATATTGTTTTCCTCCCCTCCCCCTTTTGGGCTAGCCCTTGTATTAGTCCTAACTGGCCACTAAGCAACACCAAATCTTCCCTCTCTTCAGTGGCTCTTAAAACAGGCTGATTTGGTCTATCCCAGAACAGAAGTATCTCTTCCAAGATTAGAGCCACGCACACACACAATTCCTCCCCCCGACACATGACTTGCAAAGTGTCTGATTTTCCCTCAAACACCAGCTGCCTATTTTGTCCTAGCCTTCCAAGACTTTATGCTGTTCATACTTAGGGCAGTATTCTACTCGTAATTAACATAGCATTTGTTATACAGAAGCGACCTCTATACGTTACAGTTAACCACAGAAAAAAATCAACCTCATGGTACTCACTGCAATATCCCATCCCAAACATGCATGCTGTTGTGTTTATGCTGCCACCCTATGGACTGACCAGCAGGGGGAGTCCATTGAGTGGCAGAATAAATAAATAGGCAAAGCCCAAAAAGCCCTGCTGGAGAAACCAACCAGGCAAAACTCCCTGCTGGTGAAGTTGACATGATCAAAGCTGTCAAAACTAACCCTACTGCTGAAACTGACAAGCCTGTGAACAGAGGTTTATTCCATGGCCTGTTTTCTGCTGCTACGGGGGTGGGGGGGAGGGGGCATGTTCCCTCCATGTGTTGTGTGACCAAACACAGCGCTTGCCCTCATGTTAGGCAGCGGGAATGGTGGCAATGTTACATCTAAAGACACCCATGGTTACACAACAGGCAGCTGAAGCCAAAGGCCATGATAAATCACATACTCCAGAATAATTCAATTGAAGTCCTCAGTAAATGGTCCCAGTATGGAACTACGTTTGAATAAATGGTTTGAAGCTTACAGCCAAAGTTGTTTTCAAGTGACATGTCCATGATGGATAGCCATGACACTGGGGTTTATGACTGAAAGTCATAGCATACACTTTTATAAAACTGATTTTAATCTTATTCATCTTGCTCATTATTAGTTTTAAGTTTTTATCATGGTTAAAAGGAAGAAAGTGTAAATGATTTGTAGAATGCAGATGCACATCTTTTAGATTATATTGATTGTATATTTTATTCTGACGTAAATGTAGGACTTCACTCTCTAATAAAAAGTTAAAAATAAATAAATTATAATGTGCTAGAGGTGGGTCTTATGCGACTGAGAGTAGGGGAGGAAACCTGGAGAAAAGCCCTTGCCACCTTTGTCCACTCTCAGAAGGCTGCAGAATGAGCCCGGAGTCGCACAGACATCTTTAATGATGGAGGATTGAACCCAGAGTTTGAGAATGCTTGTAAAACAGAGAAACTGCTGGCTGGCTAAAGCTGCTCAAATGAAGCCGTTTTTGCTGGGGTTCTGAGCATGCAGTGGTTTTACAGAAAAGCCACTGTGCGCAAGATGTGTGCATATTGTAAATAAAAATAGACAAAGCTACACTTTCTGGAGGCTAATAATTTCTCTCACTTCCCCAGAAAAAACACACTTCTTTGCACAGTTTGGAAGACACGATTTACAATCTTGTCACCAAGTGCACAACAGCAATAATATTTTACACTACTGCTAGCATTAAGTTATCACCTGGCAAAAATCTTTTAGGTGTCTCGGGCATGCTTTTATTTACAGGCGCACTGGATACAGCTGGGGTCAAACAATGTAACTTTAAAGGGAACGTGACCCTTTGAACATAAAAGATGTTTATAAGATGGAATTCTGTCCTGCTGTCAGAACACAGTGCAGAAGCCATCCTGTTGGTAGCAGCGTGTGGATCTATTCTCAGCACAGAGGCTCTGTCACCTTATGCCATAAAAAGGCAATATGTGGAGCATAATGGATATGGGGTAATCATGCCACGGAATGTTATTAAATATAAAGTGAAGTCGTGTTCCTGTCATCCCCTTGGGATGTGATTATCCATAGTCACAGCCTGCTGAAAATACATACGGAGACTTCAGAAACTCTTTCTAACACAAGCAAATCTATACTGAGTTCTGCAGCTACAGGAAGATGAAGTTGGTCATTTACCGTTATTAAACTGCAGCTTCAGCTGAGCTCAGTGGTTTAAAGAGCTTAATATACATACCCACATTAAAGTGCTATTCAGAATGACTGCTTCATTCTGAGCAAACTTTTCTAAATCACCCTTACATGAGAGTGCAAATAACTGTTTGCATTTGAAGGATTTGATCTTTTATCTTTCTGAATTAAAGCTTTGGAGATGTAATTATTCGAATGCGTTTTGAATTTCCTTTAAAAAATTAAAATACTTATTTGTCTTACCATATTAATGAGCTCCTCAGAAGGCAAGCTGCATAATAATGTAATCCAAATATAAAGTAAGAGTGTGCTCCTACAGCCCTGCCAGCAACTGTAGGCGTCCAGGGCCACAGATTGCATTTCTGTTTTATGGAGAACTGTACGTTGGCCAACTCTAATATTATTAAGACTGAGGCTATGTTCTTTTTTCTTACTTTTTTTTTTTTTTTTTTAAGTCTCCTCCATTGATTTTTTATTTGTGCATTCATTAGATTGAAAGCCTATGGAGTGCAGTTGTTAATCACCAGAAATGGGCATTTCCTGAACTTCATTATTTTTCAGGCTAAATGTTGATAATTTTTCTAAGTACCTAGAAGACTGAGACTGGTAAATATTACCCTTTGGTTTGTCTTCATTTTATCTCTTTCAGACCTTTTGCAAAGAAATGAGATCTCGCTGACACACTCATTACTATATTTCAAAGAGTACGGTGGGGTTCCTTTTCTTTTGCATTAGGATGTTATGTTTCCTTCCCTGATGTTATGTTAGGATGTTATGTTTCCTTCTACCAAACCTTTACTGCCAGATGTGGAGCACTCTGGACAAATGCAGTAATTTTAACCCAAATGCAAGGTTTCTCAAATTTGTCACAAAAATGACTTCAGAACATATGCCTTGGGAACAGGGCAGGTTGTAGGCAGGCAATGGGAAGCACGTGGCCCAGATGCAAACTCCAACCTGTGGCTGTTTGTTAATTTGGTCCCTTTCCAGTTTCTGATCTGGCTTTACTCTGAAGAGCAAGTTCAGGGGAAGGAAGTGGAGGTGAGGTTTAGGGATTAGATCTGTGGCACAGACCTGCAGTCTGTACCTTCCTCCCTTCCTTTCCCCCATCCTGAGCACATCCTTTCAGCACCTCCAGCTCCCCTATTCATATTCCCTGTTTCAGGTGGTGCAGTCCCTTGTAGGGCTGGATCGAGAACCATTTCCGGTTCTCGCAAGATTCTTATGAGAAGAATATTCTCGGACTATAACTGGTATTCTCGACAAGATCTTGGTAAGATCTCAGTAACATTCTGAGATCTCATGAGAATCTCAAGAAAATTTAAAAACCAGTCTGTGCATGCTCAAAATGGTCACCGTGCCCCTTAGTCACATGTGCAACCAATTCCCAAAATGGTGTTGATGCTGCCGGTGCTATTTTGGAAAAGGGCTGTGCATTTGCAGAATGGTCCTAGCAATCATTTTGTGTATGCACAGTGGTTTGTTGTTTTTTTGTTTGCTGTGAGGCAGCCACCACCTCAGCAAACTCACCTCCTCGCCTGCCCACGCAGAGAAGCGGCGAGGAGTCCCAGAACAGCCCTGGACTCAGAGAGAGGCAGGCAGCTGAGTACAAGGTTTTATTTTTAACAAGTGAAAGGGAGAGCGAGATTCCTGCTTTTCTCTGCAAGAGTCAGGACAATTCTTGGCTCGTTCTCGTTTGCAAAAATTGAGCCGAGAATCCTGATTCTCATCAAGAAAAGCAAGAATCCGAGAAGTGAATATCAGCTCTAGTCCCTCTTTGGTTGCTAAATCCCACTGTCCCTTTTTCAGGGCGTCAAAGTCTCTTTTTCATGGAGGAGAGACAAAAAGAAGACTGGTATTCAAAGCCCAGATACCTCTTTCCTGGCATACGTGACTTTTTCAGGAAAAGCACTTGAGAAGACAATGGGGAGATGATGGAACCACAAGAAAACAGTGGAGTGATAACCGGGAGAATTTCTGTCCCTCTCTATGCATGTAGATGTTGTGAGGGGTGTGTGTGTGTGTGTGTAAGTGTATGGCTGTTTTTACATGGATGGCCCCACCCACCTCTGGGTGTTCTGGCGGATGTGTGGTGGTGGTGACATCTGTGTAAAGGGGGATGTGCTGGGTGTACTGTGTAAATACCATGGTTGGTGGGTGTTTTTGCGTGCGCACTCCCAGCACAGACCCATCTACAGCCATCACCCACCCATTCCACCCACGGGGCCATTTGGAAAACTGGAGGTGGCCCATGGGTGGAGATGGGTGTGTGCCAGGAGCACACACGCACAAACACCCACCACCTGTGGTGTTTCCATGGGTGCACACCCATCCCCCACCCACCGCTGGCCTGTTTCCACGGATGCCCCCTCCCTCACACCCACCAGAACATCCGTGTGAAAGGCCTAAAAGGACACCCACCCACCTCCACCCACTGTACAAGCACACCCATCCCACCCACCCACCCCAATCCGTGTAAAAACAGCCTATGAGGCTTATTTGCTTTGGGGAAGAGTTTATTGGTCAGTGGTGTGGGTGTTTCCCTTCTTTGGCTACTCAGAATGTCAGGAGGTATGCACGCAGCCCACAAATGTAGTAATCATTTTCAAAGTGACTCACAAGAGAGAAAAGCTTCCCCATCCCTGGCTCAGGCTGTGCAAGGCCCACGGCTGTGATGAAATGTAGGATTCACAATATCAAATGGTAACAATCATATCTTATGTTAGCATGCAATGGATGCCTATTTGAATGGGTAAAACAATCTGAAGGATGAGTAACACAAGGATACATGTTAATAAAAACTAAGTTAACAGTGACAAATCTTAAATTTACACATTGGGAGTGAGATTTAGAAGTACTAATATTGCTCTTTTTTATCACAACTACCATTGCCCTTGTGCCACTCTTGTTAAACAGAAAAAGTAATCCCATCTGCTACAAAGTCATGCTCCAGCTGCATCAGCCATGTCTGTACTACTGTATGAGCAGTAGAACAAATGCCCAAACAGATAACTTAACTTGACCAACAAATAAGCAGCAAGATACAAATCACTGGGGAGAATAAGGCAAAATCACAATACGCTGACTGCTAGAGATTCCTATGCAGTACTATGGCGTTAGACTATGGCACCACAGTAAAATGGGCAAAACTAAGGCAGACACCAAGTAAAAAAATAATGATCAGTTACTGTTATCTTAGTTTACACTTTAGACCCCATCCCATTTCTTTCACACACAATACTCTCCCCCTACACATTCTCCCCTTCACACAGTCTCCCTCTTTCACACACGTCTCTTGCCCCATCTCTGACACACACAATCTTGCTTCTCCTCAGTGTCTCATCCCTCTCTCCGTTCCTCTCACACAATCTCTTCCTTCATCTGAATCCCATACAGCCTGTGCTGGCAAGGGCAGGTTATTTTATATATTCATCATAACTGGGAATGTGGCTGCTGCTCCCCTTGGAATGACAGAGGGTACTTTTCTCCCCTATCATATGATGGGGGCTTTTTCAGGCTGCTCAGTAGAATGGGATTCTAAAGTCCTCACCTTCTACTTCAATGGGATTTGTAATGATTGCTTTAAGGTTTCATGAATATTTTTTTTTTTAAATCCTCTTGGTAATGTAAACAGAAGAGGTGAAAAACTGTGACTTTGGGTGTTTCTAGACGAGACATCTGAATGCATGGATAATTACCGTCCATGTGGGAAAGGTCTCATTTGAATACGGGTGCGTGGGGGTGTGTACTCCTGTGACTCACACACACACCACCCACCCAGGCCACTCACGGGGCATTCTGGGAAAATCCAGAGTGCCCTGTGCATGGATAGGCTGGCTGTGTAGGGGTGTGTGTGTGTGCTCAATTGAAGTGCTTCCCCACGCATGCACCCACCCCTGCACTGATCACAGACCCACAGTACCCAGTCTTGTTTAAAAACACCCTTTCTTTTTTCCATATTTTAATCATATTGATTTTGTTTTGGTATTGTACGTATTTGTGTTTTAGCTTTGTAGTATGCCACCGTGAGCTACTGTGGTAGGAGGGGGCAGCTAAGAAATCTACTGAAATAAATAAATAAAATATTATATGTACATTTGTGCCAATCCACAAGGTATCACTGGGAAAGGCCAGTACAAATTGTGTGATGGTTTCAAACTGATGCTGTACAATTTTGATAATAATCTGCACTTATATGTATAACCCATATCATCTAGGGATCTCAAAGCAGTTAGAGACCTGAATTGTTGCTATTCATGAAGAGAGAAAAGTTATTACCATAATTATAGCAACTAATGTGCCAAAATTGTGTAAGAAATGGAAGTGTGAATTATTTTTACTTTTAACATCCACTTAAAATTTTTATAGACAAAGGGGACAATCCAGGGGCCTGCTTATGCCAACCCTGACGCGCAGCCAGAAAGTACAAGCTCAGCCGCGCGGGGCAAGAATGCAGCCCCAGCCTATGCGACCCGCCCTGCACGGCTGTGCTCAACACACAGCACCGTGTGCGCATCTGAGCAAGCGCGTTCTGGCTGTGCGCTGCGTGGTGGGGTCAGCTTAAGCAGGCCGCTGGATTGTACCCATGGTATTTTTTTTTAAAAGAATCTGATGTTTTAGATATTTTTCTGTCTTACCACATACAAAGCAATAAATAATGAGCACTGAAGAATTTAAGATGATTTGTTATATAAAACATTTAATTGTACTAATTCCTTATTGCATTCTGCATCTCTGCTGGGACATAGTAATTAAAAGAGCCACGTGCACATTTTATTCATGGTAATTAATATGTTACTGTGGGTGATTTCAGACGTTACGGGCCCCCGATTCACCACAGTGAATCACCAGCGGTGGCAAGCCGAGCCGAGCAACCACCCGCCATGGCTCAGGAAGGCCCCAAACAGATGGGACGGGACCAGGATCACGGCAGGGAATTGGCCCGACAGACCACAGCCCGGGGCAGCGCAACAGACATGACACCGATTCCGGGCCGTGGTCAAAACACCCAGAAGGCACTGGGGAGAGACAGAAGGTAGACATGGCCGACAGAGGGCAAACGAAGCCAGAAGGGCCAAAAGGAAATGCCCACACAAGGGAAACAGGAAGGGAGGGGGAGGAAGGAGATGAGATGCTGAGACGGCACACACAACAGGCACAGAGAAAATGAGGTTACAGCGGAACACACAGCACAAACACATGCCCTGGCACAAACACACCTGCACAGGAAAGGAAGGGAAAGGGGGAACACAGCAGGATGGCCAATACACATGGCACAATGGGCAATGGGGGGGGAGGGGGGACCCGGGGCCAGGGAAGTGGGGGGGGATCAGCCCGGGGGCAGGGCAGGGGACAGGGGACAGCAGCCAAAACCCCGACAACAGCACAGGCAGCCCCACAGCTACACAGGCAGTCCTGGCACAGGGGAACCCCTCAGGGGCAGAGCACAGGCACAGGGGGAGGCCACACGGGCAGGGAGCAGCACGGGAACAGTCCAGGAGGCAGACAGGACTCCACGCACTGGCGAGGGTGCGATGGATAGGATGGAGGCGAGCCGGGGAGCAGCAAAGCCTGTCCAAACCCACCCCCCCGGAGGACATCGGGAGCTGCAGTCCGGGGCCCCAGAATCCCATGGTCACAGTCACCCAAGGGGGGTGGGGGTGGGACCATGGGCACAGGAGGGATTACGGCTGGACTATGAAGGACAGCAGCACCTGGGGTGCTGGGTGCCGGCTCGGAGACCAGGACACAGCCACAGGAGAAGGCAGTTGCGGAGGGGAACACCAGTTGCAGAGGCGGACGGGGGGGCCTGGGGAGGGGGCCCAGACGAGGCACAGGCAGGAGCAATGGAACCCCAGGAACCAGCCAGCACAGCAGCGAGCCCGGGATATCATGGAGGGAGCGGGTAGCAACCCACGATGTCAGGGCAGAGGTGGGAGCTCAAAGCGGGGTCAGCATCCAGGGCCCAGAAGGCACAGGGGGCCTCACAGCCAGCTGCAGGGGGCCACAAAGGGGGTCGGGTGGCCCACCAGGTGCACATAGTGGGGCCACTGGAGCATGCCCTGATGGTAGCCCAGTGCAGACATGTGGTGCACGACAAGGTAGTATGCCTCGAAGGGATCATGCATGGTGAGCCCCACCTGGACATTGGATCGAGACCACACACTGGCCAGCGCCCCCAGCTCCGCCTTGGTGGGCTCCAACAAGCCATAGTCAGAAGCTGGGGGCCACGGAAGGTGACCAAGCTCCAACAGGCGGTGATAGACCATTCCACACAACCGCTGGTACTCACGGGCCCCGTGAATACAGCCAAAGAAGGACACGGCCAGGGCAGGGGCCCCCTTCGCCAGACAGGCCATGTAGGTGGCCAGGCTGTACACAGAGAGGGCAGACACGGTCTCCGCCGTGAACCACCCCACATGCGAGCACCTCATCTCTGGGATGCACCCATCAGGAAAGGGATGCAGGCCCAGCGTCTCTGCATGCAGCCAGCAATCGCGGATGCTCACCGCATAGCCAAAGTAGCGCAGGCCCAAGCTCAGACTCGCATAGGCACCTGTGAGGCTGTCCGGGCAGCTCAGGAGCAATTGCACGGCCGGGGAATGCCACAGGTCACACAGGGCCATGGTCTCGCAGAAGGTCCAGCTATGGGGGGCACCAGGGATGGTGGGGTCCACGAGGCCTGGGGAAGCATTTCCAGCCATGGTCCAGCAAGTGGCCGATACTAACTTCAAGGAAAGAGGGGCCCCACAAGCCTGGAAGGGATGGGAGGGGAAGCATGGGGAGCTCCAAGGCCAAGCAATAAGGCCACAGGTCTCAACATGGCACTGCAAACGAGCGAGGCATGGGGTGTGGACCCAGCCCAGCTGCTGGAACTAAGCACATATACAGGACAGCCTACACACTAATCAGGGTGGTGAGGACAACAGGCAGCCAACACAGAGAGGTGGGAGGTGATGACAGCAGGAATGCAGCTGCTGCCCGCATGCCTGGGTGCAGGCTGGACCATGCACCAGGCCTCATGCAGGGACCGCAGGTGTGCGCAATGGGGTGCCCACTGCCTCCCCGCCCCGGTCGCACTGCAGGAGCCGGACCAGCCAGCTGGGGGGGGCAAGCAGAGGCACCCCCAGGGACCCCAGCTCAGTTGCCAGGTCGCGATCTGTGGGTGGGGCTACACAGGCACCAGCCTATAACGGGTGCGGCTCCAACCCACCCAGGGCACCGCTCACCATGGAGCTGGGACAGTTGGGCGCCTGCGGGATACACCTAGCAGTCTGCGCAGAGTGGTACCGCTCGCACATGGACCTTTTGCACATCCAAACCACAGAGGTGCACTGGCTCAAGGCCCAGCGGGTGTCCGGGGTGGCCCAACAGGCCTTCCTCTGCGCCCAGGAATGGGCTGCTGCGCTCCGTGAGGCGGCCGGCCGGCTCCAATGGTAGAAGGAGACCATGGGGCACACAGCCCTGCTTGCAATGCCCACTGCCTGGTGGGTATGGGTCACAGAGAGGGCACGGGGTGGTGGGCCAGGGCACTGACTCACTACGATGAGGCCACCTGGAGAGCGCACTTTGGGATGGACAGGTGCATCCTCCTGTGACTCACGGAGCTGTTAATGCCCTGGCTGGAGCGGCAGCACAACCCCATGCAGGCCCCCATTCCCATGGTCCAGCGGGTGGCCATCAGGGTCTGAGCCCTTGCAACACCCGACTCCTGCCGGTCCGTCTCGCAGCACTTCGGCGTTGGGGTGAGCACCGTCGCCGGGATTATGCGAGACATCTGCGAGGCGGTTGAGGGCGTGCTCCTGGACTTTTATTATACATGTTGCAGGGCTGCAGGCGTGCTCTATGGGTGCCCTGCATCATGTATACACCCATTTTATTAATGTTAGAGTGTCTGTGTGAAATGGATCCATGTAAAAATAGCCTAAGAGGAAACCCAACACACTGTACTGGCTGCCTGAATGCAAGTAGGAGGATCAATATGATTTGCAGATATGTACAAAAGTTAATCTACAGCAACAAGCTATTTACATTGATGCCAATCACAGGAGGTCAGAAGAATATGGCTTTTGACTTCTATTATTGCTCAACTTTGTTAATGTGTAATTATAAGCCTGTCAAACTCCATCTTTATCCCACTGGATGTGACAATATAGAATAAAATGAAATATTCATTGTGGCCACAGTGTACTTAGCATATTTGTCTTGAATAGAAATGACACTCTCATACATCATTGCATTTTCCTTATCATAGTTATTCCCTTGCCATTACAAATTCACCACGTTATCATTTACAACCTTAAACATTCTGTTTGGCTTAATTAAATTCCTCTCCAACATACAGGAATGTTTTCTCAAGGAATGGCTTGAAGCTGTAGGCTGAGAGTGTGTTTTCTGCATAACGTGGCATGTGCCTTATAGTCCTTGAAATCACCTATGCTACCGTACTCTCCAGCTTTTTAAAGTACTGCAGTGCTGTTTGTTACTAAATGGGGGGAAAAATGGAACACGTTCTTTAAAGCAGGGTTTTGCTTCTAACAGCAAGCTGTACTGTCTCATAATCGTAATTGTTTTCTAAAGTACTGGCTTAGCACATTGCACATGAGAGCAGTTTACTTACTTTGCAATGTCTTCTTTACATTGTGTCTCAACATTTCTGGAAGAAAGCCCCTTATCGTCACAATTTTCAATGCCTTTTTTTTTGTTCTGTGGGTACACATATTGCTTTTGCAAAGGTGTGTTTTAATCAGACCAATAGAATTTTAAATAATCACCTATGATTTACTTAATGCTTTTTAAGCCCTCAGATAGATTTTTGGGTCAACTGGGCCGCAAAAGGGTACAAAAAAATTCATAAAACATTTTTTAGCAAACCACTTCATACTCCGTGTATTCCTCAACAGTAATGGGATCATTTGTCTGTGTTGGTTCATCTCCCGCCCCATTGTAAAAAAAAATATTAATGGATAATTTCACTAAAATGGATTGGGGTAAATTTGACTTCAAGTGTAATGAATGCGGAAACGAAAGCAATACATGCCTAAAGTACTGGGGGTCATATTCACCCTGAAATACTGTAAAACAGTTTTTCTTATTTAAAAAATGCTTAAACCAAAACCTGGTCTTTCCATTAAGTGTTCTCAAAGTAGGATACAGACAACAATTTAGCATTTTGTCTGTTTTCATAAATGACATTTTCTGTATATACAGAAAACAATCACTATAAGGGCATTGGGGTAGTTATGCCCCAGGGTGAAAAGTTCACTTACCAACAGCAATTTTGTTTTATGTTTACACAGCAGTTAACACCTTGATGTGTGAACCTTCAATACTGTTCTTGTCAACATACCCATGTGCAGATTTGTGTTGAAAAACACCGATCCAGGGGAAATATCGTTACCATGCTACAGGGTTGGTCAGTAGCCATAACAAACGTGATGTGGGGTCATTTCTACCCCTCCATTATTTATTATGACTTGAGGCTCTTGACCCTGTCAAACCATCTACAATTAACCTTAACAACCCTTAAAGTGTTGTGTATATGCAGCAGTTATCACTTCGATGGTATTGAATCTTTTTAAAAACAAACAAACAAAAAACCCCTAAAAGATTACTCTGCTTGGGACAATATGAAGAACAAACCAGAAATTCCCTGGCTTGTTCCTTCCCAACAAATCCAGATCTATCAACAGCAGTGTGTTTTTATTTCAAGGGTCTTGAAATAAAAACATACTGCTGTTGATAGATCTGAATCTGTCACTTGTCAGCTATGTGCCTAAGAAAGGAAATGCAGTAATTCTGCTCTCTTCCATACATGCACTCAGATGCTGCAACATCTGATTCTAAATCAAAGCCAGTGATAATCCATGATTACAACAAATCTAAAGGTGGCATGGACACCTGTGACCAAATGGTGTCCATATACAACACCAAATGAAGGAGCAAACAGTGGCCAATGATGGTGTTTGTTAATATTCTAGACATCACCTGTCTGAATGCCTTCCTTGTTTGGAGTATTGGAATCCAAGCTAAAGAGGCAATGTCCGTAAGAGATGTATGTTTCTATGGGACCTGACCTTAGAAATGATCACTTCCTGGATTCGTACCAGGAACATACCCAGCTTGCCAGGGCCTTCCAGAGGCTGCTTCTAATCTGGTAAATCCTGTCCCTGACACCAAGAAAAGGGACCGGTATCATGTCTGTACTCAGCAAGATGACAGGAAATTACAGCAGTAATGTGTTACCTGTAATTTTTTTGGTCTGTTCTGAACATGCAGTAGTCAACTGCTATACTTGTGCAAATGTAGCTCACAATTAAGAGGCTGCTTGGATTGTAGCAAGTGCTGTTCCTGACACAAGGAAGTCTATTTTTCCCTTTTATTCATTGTAAGTAACTGTACTGTTCAATATTTAGTTTAAAATGTAGTTACTCCTGCAGTTTCTGTACATGTTATGTTCCAGATATTGGGGTGGGGGAAGGGTGTCAATTCAACCCCCAGTACATAATTGTGGAATGTTACTGTTAACATTGGGTGTACTGTTGACCCCAAATAAATTTTTGTTAGTATTGTTTCTGTACCACAAACAATAACTCTTAATACAATTTAAAATGTTTATGTTAAGCTGGAATCATTTTCAAATCAAGCACATTTATTTTTTCCAATTGTGACTTAGGGTGTTTACAGATGTGATGATGGGGAGGGGCCACCACCCTTAGCCCCGATCTGGGGGAAATGTCGCTACCATACTACGGGGTTGGCCTGTACCCATAACAAACGTGATGTGGGTCAAACCATGACTGGAGGCAGGGAGGCCCCCACCGCATGTTGATGGCCCTGTTCCATGGTAAACAGCTCCTGAAACCACGCCCACCACATCTGTGTGCAAACATGGCTGGCTGAGGGCAAATTAATCCAAAGCTGCCATGTGTCCCCGCCCACAGCCGGACACAGGGTGGGCGGGGGAGGAGGGAGCAACAGGCGAGCAGCCCTGCCAAGGAAGGACATCTGCCAGCTCCAGCAGTCCCGGCCAGCAAGGCAGGTCACAGCTGCACACTCAAGGCCCAGAACAGCTAATGCAAAGGGCAGGTTATCAAAAGGCAGACCACGCAAAAGCAGCATCAACCAAGTACACAAAATAAATGGGTGAAAAGAGCAACAAGCTCAGCCACCAACCATACAACAGGAACCATGGAGAAGACAAACAGGAGAAAACCAGTACAGGGCCCAGGGGATGTTCTGGGGTCAAATGTCTGGGTGGTCAAAGCACAAGGGGAACGCAGGTGGCCCACACAGCCCCCCCACCGACAGAAGGGCACAGTCACAAGGGAGGGGCAGAGACCAGTCAGCAGGAGCGGAAGTGTATGATGCGGTACAGGAGGCTAATCAGAGAGTGCACTAGCTGGCACATGCCCAGAGTGCTCGATGGAGCCGGGGGAGAGGGCACGGGCCGTGCCTCCCTAGAGCGAGCTATCAGTAGCAGCAAAGTGCCTGCATGCTGCCGTACAGTCCATGGACAGTTAATATTCCCAGTAAAGTATGTCATCAAGCAGAGCGCAGAAGTTCATGTACAGGGCATGCCCCCTGGAACCAGTAACCTCAGGCTGGGTCAGGAGCAGTCAGGTCCAAGGTGTCTGTGACCGAGAGGAGGAGGTGGTGGCAGACCCACACACTTGACATATGAGGGCCACTGGTATATGCCCCTCCAATACCCCAGCTCCCCCATATGGTAAGCAGCCAAGTAGTAAGTTTCAAAGGGGTTCCCAATGGCCAAGCCCACCTGCACATCTGGCCATGTCCACACATTGTAGAATGCTCTGAGTTCAGCCTCTGAAGGCTTCTCCCACAGGTACAAGCTACTGGGGGGTGGCCCAGTAGCTCAAGATCAAGCAGACGGTTCAGGCAGGCACTGCGGGACCGCTCATGGCCACAGGCACCCAGGAGGCTGTGGAGAAACAGCCCCAGATATGGCCCCTCGGTAGCAAGGCACCGGTGATAGTTCGGCAGATCACAGATCTGCCATAACACAAGGGTTTCAGCAGGCTCCCAGGGAGTCCCAGGGCCACGGATGGGGGGCGGTGCAGCATTTACAAACATCTGGAGCCCCAGCTCATGGGCCCGGCCCCAGCACTCGGGCCCACTAGCAGGATGGCCGAGCCAGTTGAGCTCAGTGCTCAGAAGATCATAACCGGCTTGGGCAGTACCAGGTGACCCCAACAGCTGCTGAATATCCTGTCTGTGCCGTAAGTCCACCAGTGACATGTGTCAGAGCGCAGCCCCAGGCTCGGGGGTGGAGGAGGAAGAGGCGAGCCCCCCAACCGCAGCGGCAGGAACAAACCCCGCCGCCGCATAAGCAATTGGAAGCGCGGGCGGCGGGGAACGAAGGGGCGGGGCTGGTGGAAGCACCACGCCGCTTAGCATGCCCCCAGGAAGGGGCGGGGCCAGCAGAAACGCCGCGCCGCTCAGCACGCCTCCAGGAAAAGGCGGGGCTGGGCGCAGACAGATAAAAGGGGGCCCAGAGGCTGCAGAGCGACGCCGGTGAACAGCGTTGCTGCAGACTGGCCCCTTGTGCTTGACGGAGTTGTAGAGCTACCAAAGGACTGTGTGGAGAGTGGACGGAGTGAGAGTGCGTGGTGCGTGGGTGTGGTCGTGGCGAGTGAGTACGTGTAGGCAGTGGGAATTGTTGGGTGTAGAATTGGGGGTGTGTGAGAAGGGGAGGTGCGGGTGGTGGGCACTGTTCCGTCCCCCGGGGAGCTTGGGTACCCTCAGCCTCAACCCTTCCTTGATAGTGTGTGTGACCTATCCTTTCCCTAGGACCCCCGCACCCACAGGGGCCCTCCCCGTTTCCCGCACCAGTGGGCACTCCCTTTTTCCTTGTGTGGATCCCTGGGGCACGTGTGGCGTGGGTGAATTCGTGGGGGCTAAGGAGTTGCCTTTGCAACAGCACGCACGAGTGGGGGCTCACTCAGGGCCTTGCTGTCTCCCCCCCTATGATGAGATAGGCCGCCGCTTATTCCAAAGCCAGCGGCCCTATTACAACCTGAGGGGTGTCTTTTCCAGTCAGAGTGTTGCCCCCTCGCGAGCGTGCAGGGGATTCCAGAGACCGTCTCGCCGTTTAGTCAGGTCCACCTTCCCCCTGTTCCCATCCCCCCTAACAGTTTCACCGGCCATGGACCTGGCCAAGCGGTTGGAGGAGATGGCAACGGCCATCCAATCCTTAGCCATGGAGGTAAAGGATATTAAGGAGCAACAGGAAAGAACGCGTGAATTTGGGATAGGGGCCCCGGCGCCACCGTTAGTGCCAGACCCCCCAGAGCCACGGTGGGGCGTAGTGGCGGGGGCCAGGGAACCCCGACACCCCCCAATCATGAAGTTTAATGGGGAGCGAAAACAGTTCCAGGGGTTCCTGGCACTATGTAAGCTAGCTTTTCAGGTACAACCCTTGACCTACCCCACCGATGAAACTAAGGTGGCGTTCATTATTGGTCATTTGGAAGGGTTGGCGCTCGATTGGGCCACCCCCTTGCTGGTAAAAGAAAGTCCATTGCTACGGGACTATGAAGGGTTTTTGCGGGAATTTCAGTTCCTTTTTGACTACCCGTATAGAGTCAAAGATGCGGAGGCTGCGATAACAACCTTGAAACAGGGTAGAGGCCCGCTGTTGGAGTACGTGACGCGTTTCCAACACCTGGCGGCAGAACTGGGATGGCCGGACCATGTACTAAAGGTGCTGTACCGGAAAGGGTTAAATGAAGAACTCAAGGATCAGTTGGCTATGACGGAGATGCCCGAGACCTGGCCTAAACTTGTCAACCTTACATGCCAAATTGAGGACCGCCTGTCAGAGCGACGACGGGAACGACGACAAGAAGGGGCAAGGGCATGGGCACCACGAGCCCCCGTCTTGGTACACGGGGTTGGGGAAACCCGACTTCCTGAGCCCCCAGAGCCAATGCAACTTGGGGCGGCCCGGGGTCCCCTCACCACACAAGAGAAAGAGCGGCGGAGGACGGGCCGGCTCTGCTTCTACTGCGGAGGCCAAGGCCACTTCTCTCGAGAATGCCCCCAACTGCCCCCTGCACGCCGACAGGCGGGAAATGCGGACAGCCGGGCTGGCCAGGGGGGAGCCCGGCTCGAACAGTAGGCCCCCTGACCAAACGAAGTGCCCCCGTGGGAGACAGCCCGAATCACCTTTGTGTGCCCCTAACCTTGCACATTGCTGAGCAATGCGCAACAGTGGTATGGGCCCTGATTGATTCGGGTGCGTCCGGCAATTTTATTGACGAGCTCCTCGTACGCCAACTACGCCTTCCCCTGCTGCCCAAGGCGCGCCCGGAGACCATCTATTCCATAGATGGCTCGCCGTTGAGCTCGGGGCCGGTGCGTTACAGCACCCCCTGCTTGCAGGGGACCATAGGAACCCATTACGAAGGGTTATCACTGGATGTCGTCCGTACCCCCGCCTTTCCCATCGTTCTGGGCATGCCGTGGTTGCAGTCGCACAACCCCACTATCGACTGGCAACGGCGGTGCATGAAATTTGACTCCCCGGCGTGCCAGCAACATCATCTTCAGCCACCCGTGCGGAAGACGGCGCTTTGTGCCTATGGTCCCCCCAGCAAGGGAGTAGTGGGGTTACCGGCGGTGTACCAAGATCTACACAAGGCCTTCCAGGAGCAGGATGCTCTCGAACTTCCCCCTCACCGAAGTTATGACTGTCCCATTGAATTGCTTCCAGACGCCGTGCCCCCATATGGAAGGATCTATGCGTTGTCGGGCCCCGAGCTGCAAACCCTGAAGGCATACGTAGAGGAGAACCTCGCAAAAGGTTTTATTCGCTCCTCGACGTCCCCTGCCGGGGCCCCCTTATTTTTTGTGCCTAAAAAAGACGGGGGCCTCCGCCCGTGCATTGACTATAGAGGGTTAAACGCGCTGACCATAAAAAATCGATACCCCTTGCCACTCATCCCAGAACTCCTGGACCGGTTGCAAGGGGCCGCCATCTTCACTAAGCTCGATCTCCGGGGGGCCTACAACCTTTTACGTATTCGAGCGGGGGACGAGTGGAAAACGGCCTTTCGCACCAGGTATGGCCTTTTTGAATACCTCGTGATGCCCTATGGACTTGCAAACGCCCCTGCGACGTTTCAACACCTTATTAATGACATTTTTCGTGATGTATTAGATATCTCTGTGGTTGCCTACCTGGACGACATCCTTGTGTTTTCCCAAAACCTTCAGGAGCACGTGCAACACGTCCGCCTCGTACTCAAACGCCTGATTCAAAACCGTTTGTATTGTAAATGGGAAAAATGCCTTTTTCACCGACAGGTGGTGCCCTTTTTAGGGTTTATCATCTCGCCAAAGGGGATAGGGATGGACCCGGCGAAGGTGCAAGCCATCTCTGCATGGCCCCCACCTATCGCTGTTAAACCCTTGCAACGATTCCTCGGGAGTGTCAACTATTATCGGCAGTATATCCCGCATTTTGCACGCCTCACGGCGCCCCTAACACGATTATTGAAGAAGGGGGAGCTATATCGCTGGGAGGCAGAACAACAAGAAGCCTTCGTCGAGCTAAAGAGAGCCTTTACCGTCGCCCCCATCCTTCAACACCCTGACTTTTCCCAGCCCTTCCTGGTAGAAACAGACGCCTCCAGCGTCGCTCTCGGTGCGGTCCTCTCCCAACAGCACCCCGGGGAAGGTATTCCCTTACCCTGTGCCTTCTTCTCCCGCCAACTCACCGCAGCAGAGAGGAACTACACGGTGCTGGACAGAGAACTACTGGCGATTAAAGAGGCGTTTGAGAGTTGGCGACACTATTTAGAGGGCGCTCCGCACCCTATCCAAGTCAAAACTGATCATAAAAACCTGGTGTACCTACAAACCGCACGCATCATGAATGCCCGACACGCACGGTGGGCCCTGTTTTTTGCCCGGTTCGACTTTCAGATATCTTATCGAACAGGGAAGAGCAACACGATTGCCGACGCCCTGTCCCGGTACCAGGAAACAGCCCCCATGCCTGCCCACCAGGGGGAGACTATCTGTCCGCCTCGGGCCTTTGCGGCCACGGGCATGACCCTGGCCCAATTCCAACGCCTCGCCCGCCAAGAACCTGCTCCTGCAGAGGGGGCATCAGTGGTCAGGACGACAGGGCCACCAAAGCAGCACGAAGTTATTGTAGTCCCGACAGAGGCCCGTCAAGAAGTGCTTCGAGCCCATCATGACGCCCCCCTTGCCGGACATCCCGGGCAACGGCGCACGTTGCAACTTATTCAGCGGCACTTCTGGTGGCCAACCGTAAAACAAGACACTCGGGCCTACGTACTCGGGTGTGCAGTATGCAGCCGAACTAAATCTCCCCGCCGGAGCCCCGCGGGGTTATTGCAGCTGGCACCTCAAGCCCAAGGCCCTTGGCAACGAATTAATATGGATTTCATCGTGGAACTCCCCCCCGCACGCGGCTACACCACGATCTTGGTAGTAGTCGATCAGTTCACCAAAATGGGGCACTTTATTCCCTGCAAAAAGCTCCCTACAGCACAGCAAACCGCGTTGCTGGTGTTGCAACACATCATCCGACTGCACGGCCTCCCCACCGTTATCGTCTCGGACCGGGGCTCCCAATTCATTGCACGTTTCTGGCGCGCGCTGTTCTCTGCCCTCGAGGTAAAGCTGGCACCTACCACCGCGTACCATCCGCAGGCAAATGGACAGGCCGAGCGCACGAATCAGTCACTGGAACAGTATCTACGGTGCTATGTATCCTACCTCCAGGATGATTGGGTAGATTATCTGGCCCTCGCTGAGTTTGCATACAACAACGCCCCCCACGCTTCCATAGGTACGTCCCCATTTCATGTGAACTACGGGTACCACCCGCGACTCTTCTTACCGGAGCTCCCTTCCACCACCGTCCCGGCCGCCGGCGCAATGATCCAGACCTTGCACCACTTTCATGCTTGTGCCCGTACCTTACTCCAGAAGGCCCGCCAACAGTATAAGCAATATGCCGACCGCCATCGCCGTTCCCCACCTAAATTTGTCCCAGGGGACCTGGTATGGGTCGATCGCCGCCAGTTCCCATCCCGACGCCCATCAGCCAAACTGGACTCCAAGTACATGGGACCCTTTCCAGTCCTTCGCCAGGTGAACCCGGTTACGTATCACGTTTCCCTACCACCTCAGGTTCGCTGCCATCCCGTCTTCCATGTCTCCCTCTTGAAGCCTGTCCACCCCCCACTTTTTCCTGACCCCCTTCCCCCTCCTCCGGTGGAAGCGGTGGATGCGCTCCCGGAATATGAGGTTCACGCCATTCTCGATGCTAAACGCCCACGGGGCGTACTAAAATACCTTATCGATTGGAAAGGTTTTGGCCCCGCTGAGCGTTCCTGGGAACGTGCATCGGATGTCCATGCCCCCCGCCTTGTTCGCGCGTTTCACGCACGCTTCCCTCTGAAACCCCGACCCGGGGGGGGGGCTTGGGGGGGGTACTGTCAGAGCGCAGCCCCGGGCTCAGGGGTGGAGGAGGAAGAGGCGAGCCCCCCAACCGCAGCGGCAGGAACAAACCCCGCCGCCGCATAAGCAATTGGAAGCGCGGGCGGCGGGGAACGAAGGGGCGGGGCTGGTGGAAGCACCACGCCGCTTAGCACGCCCCCAGGAAGGGGCGGGGCTAGCAGAAACGCCGCGCCGCTCAGCACGCCTCCAGGAAAAGGCGGGGCTGGGCGCAGACAGATAAAAGGGGGCCCAGAGGCTGCAGAGCGACGCCGGTGAACAGCGTTGCTGCAGACTGGCCCCTTGTGCTTGACGGAGCTGTAGAGAGACTAAAGGATTGTGTGGAGAGTGGACGAAGTGAGAGTGCGTGGTGCGTGAGTGTGGTCGTGGCGAGTGAGTACGTATAAGTAGTGGGAATTGTTGGGCGTAGCGTTGGGGGTGTGTGAGAAGGGGAGGTGCGGGTGGTGGGCACTATCCCGTCCCCCGGGGGGCTTGGGTACCCTCAGCCTCAACCCTTCCTTGCCAGTGTGTGTGACCTCTCCTTTCCCTAGGACCCTCGCACCCACAGGGACCTCCCCCGTTTCCCGCACCAGTGAGCACCCCCTTTTCCCTTGTGTGGATCCCTGGGGCACGTGTGGCGTGGGTGAATTCGTGGGGGCTAAGGAGTTGCCTTTGCAACAGCACGCACGAGTGGGGGCTCACTCAGGGCCTTGCTGTCTCCCCCCCTATGATGAGATAGGCCGCCGCTTATTCCAAAGCCAGCGGCCCTATTACAACCTGAGGGGTGTCTTTTCCAGTCAGAGTGTTGCCCCCTCGCAAGCGTGCAGGGGATTTCAGAGACCGTCTCGCCGTTTAGTCAGGTCCACCTTCCCCTTGTTCCCATCCCCCCTAACAACATGGTGGCCCTGGCCCACACACTCCAATTCCTGGGAGCGGACAGTCCCTGGGAAGGGGGAACGGAGGAGGAAGCACTGGCAGACATGGCCAGGGCAAGCCAAGCAGGGATAGAGTGAAACCTGGGGCAGCTGTGGGAAAGGAAGGCAGACGGTTGATGCCCCCACATCTCCAAGGTCAGAAGATAACGGTGACATGCAGACACCAAAGGCAATGCCAAGGGGGTAGACAGGAGACCAAGACCAGGGGGGGACACGCAAGCAGGCTATAGCCTCCCAGTCGCACCATGCAACTGGTGACAGGGTTGGGGGGTGATATGCAAACACTGTACAGAGGAAAGAAACAAGGAGGGCTATACACCTGCCCAAAGCAAGGCCCTGCGCTCAGGCACCCACATATCAAAGGGAAGGGTTCCCCCACACAGCAGAAAGGTAACGGTTCCCTACAAAAGCTCTACGATACACAGAAAGCTGTTCCCCACCCCCCGCTGTGAGTGGCAAGCCAGATCACATATGGCAATGGCCAGCACCTGATTTGAAAGGACCAGGTCGGTGGTAGCAATGGAGTCCTAATCAGCAGCAGCGCTTGCGTGCCTATTTAGCCTGACTCCCAGGAGCTGCAATCTGGCACTGGTTTGCCTCAAAGCAGTACGGTATACAACACCCCTGTGGTCGAGTTAGCCTTCCTGCTCTTCCCTGAAGACAACCACACCATGGATGCAGGGCAGGTTGCTGTCGATTGGCTCCTCCTGCACTGCATCGTGCATGTGTTGATCAACCTCAGCTGTCCTGCATGCGCGTTCAGTACATGACTGAGCTGCAGGCCTTCATCTACAGAGACACCTGTATTCAAATAATTTAATATTTTAAAGGGTACAAGTTCTTGTACATGAGAGAATAGATTATTCACTTTGCTAGAAACCTTCCCAACAGCAAGTTCAGCCAATAAATACCTGCCTAGAGTTTTTCATGCTATAGTCTGGCCACTGTCTTGAGACAGGCTATTAGATTAGGTGGATCATTCATGCAATGTGGTACACATTAGAGTAAATGACACAAGCACAGGAGTATCTGTGCTTGTGTCATTTACTCTAATGAAATTCTGGACTAACAGCATTGGGTTCCAAGTCACCAAGATCAGAAGAGCAACAAAATGTATTTATTTATTCATTCAAATTCTACCCCACCCTTCCCATGAAGGCTCAGATCAGCTCACAAAAATATAAAAACATAAAACATAAACATCTAGAACATATAAAAATCCTCCCATCTCTAAGGTTGCTAAAACAAAGAAGACACTAGTTCATATTAGCCCTCATCAGGTGTGTGTTCACTTGCCCATTTGTAAGGTGGTTGCCAGATGTTTGTCCCCACTGGCCATCCACCCAACACAGAGCCCCCACTTATGGCGAGGTTTCATAGACTGTGGAGCCCAACCTGTGGACAAGTATGGGCTGCTGTGGGCTAATGTGTGCCCACGTGACTACCTCCTGCCTACTAGGGTGCACACAGCCTCTGCACACACACAGACCCACCATGACCAGAGTGTCCCAGGCGCAGGGTCTAGAGCAGTTTGAGAAGCAAGCGCTCTCTCCACTCACTCTCTCACTGGTGCTTTGAATTTTTGCTTTTGGAGCACTCCAAAAAGGTACTCAAAAAGTGAAGGGGAAAAAGAAAACAGAAAAACAACACAGCAGGTGGTGGGGGTCATTTTTGTCAAGTTCAAGGATCTTTCATCAATTCCCAGGACTTTTGGGGACTTTCCCCACCACCATTTGTTAGGCTGGACATGCTAAAATGTGCATGGCAGCTGCGTGGGGGCTCCCTGGACCGAACACGAGCTCCAGCGGGCTAGCATCTTGTGTAAACACCACCCAGAGCCTCTATTCTTCCACTGTTACAGGATGGAAAAATTAGCAACTGGTTCTGCACAGGTGCACTTTTTTACTGCCTGGAGCCCCATTCAAGCGAGTGGCACTTTGAGCTAAGGATGCCCTAAGGGTTCTTGTTTGAGGATTTGATCCTGTGGAAGTGGATCAAATCCACTTATAAACAAATTTAAAAAAAAAACATTCAACATAATGTATTTTATGGAAGGTTTCCAATTTGGTGTGTGGGATTGTTAGGACACTTATGAGGTTTTACATCAGGGCCCAGCCAGCCCCGTCTATTGTACAGTCTTGGACAAAATGGACTGTGCACTTTCTCTGTGCATCTCTTCACTTGGGATGTGGGGAGACGTCAGGGCAAGGAGTCAAGGGCAAGGCTGGGCTGCAGGGTAAAGAGCAAGGCCAAGAAACAAAGGCCCTTTTTACACGGGCCGTGGCTGCATGGGGGGGTGGGAGTGCGTGCTGCAGCGTGGGCAGTGCATGGGTGCCACTGCACATGGGCGCCCCACCAACCCCCATGCATCCCCATGCATGGAGCAAACTCCGTTTCCCCTGGTTGCTCCGTGCGTGGGGCGAGAGGGGATGCGTGTTTTGCAGGAGTGTGCCCGCACCCCCAGTCACCAACCACAGGATTTACACGAGACGGTACCACTCACACCCACACAGATACGCTGTGCAGGCATGAGCGGTACTCTCTCATGTAAAAAGGGCAAAAGTGTGCAGCTAAAGGACAAGGCTGGACAAGGCAGGGGGAACAAAGGGTCAGGGCTTGGGAGAAGAGCAAGGGGTTGTGAATGCAGGAAGTCAAGAACAGGGGTGGTATCTGGTGAGAACAGGAAGCAGAGACACACTGTCAGTGTTATTCCACCCAGATTCCTTCAGCTGCTTTATATCTGAACAGGCAGGCAACCAATCAGGGAGCAGGGTGGACATGGCAAGGGCTGGAGCAGTGGGGTCTACATAGCAAGATCCAGGCTGAGCCAGAACCCGAGGCAGTGATTTGAGGCCTAGCCCTGACCCTCCATCTCCCTCACTGCGAACAAGCCCCAGGCAGAAGGCTAGGTCATCCCCCACCCTGGGCTCCTACTTGCTACCAAGAGCCTTTTCACACGGGTGCCCCCCGCCCACCGCATACATGTGCAGTGGGGTGCGGGGAGGGAGGGCATCCATAGGAATTACACGGGTGGTGGATGAAGGTGTGTGTGTGTTCCCACGCTCCACCCATGCACAGAGCAATAGGTTCCAATTCCAGTTGCTTCGTGCATGGAGATGGGTGGAGCATGGGAGTGCGCACGCACACACCTTCACCCACCGTGGCCGCACATCCATCCCCACCCACCCACCACAGCCCGTTTGAAAGGGGCCCAAGATTAGCAGGGAAGAGAAACAGTCCCCATCATCCATTATATAACTCGGAGTGCTGCTCTTGTTCTCCACCGAGATTAGCAGGGAACTGGACTGCTACCCAAAAAGCAAATACTGATGCTTTCAATCTAGGAAAGGGGCCCTTCTGCCCCCTGCTAATCCGTTCTATTTAAAAAGGTGCTTTGCAAACAAATAAACCCCCTGTTTACTCATGCCCCTGAACTGTGTTAATCACTCATTTACCAATAGTAAAGAGACTTTTTTGATGCTCATAACTTTTTTTCCTTTTTAAACCAAACAATTAAATAACTTAACTGGTTGTTTTAGTCACAGACTACATACAACAGGCTATGCTAACACATTTATTTTAGGGTGAGTAATCAATCTGGAGAGCTTGAGAAATATTTTTGTCAAGCAAACTTGCATGATGTTGCATCTCAGGTTTGGTTGCCATGGCATAACAAAGATTTTTTTTAAAAAAACAACCCACATACATAGGCAAGTCTGCCTCACAAGCTCTGTGCTTCTGTTTCCCCCTAAAGCAACACCCAGACTTCCAGTTCCCTCAGGCAATAGACAGGCACTATGTTATCCGGTGTTTTCCAAAACTCCTCTGTTTTCCGCAGGATCCCATCCAGGGGTTCCACCTGGCAGTGGATTTCTGCTTTTTCTGGTAAAGATTTTGTAAAAGCAGACAACAATAGAACCATTTTCTGTGACATCATATTTTATTAATTGAAGCTACCAGGTCTTGGCTATTATTATTATTATTATTATTATTAAACATTTATAAAGCGCCAGTAACAACCTGGCGCTGTACAGAACATATAATCAGCTGCGGTCCCTACCTGTGGCTTACAATCTAAAAGACAAGGAGGGGGAGACAAGGAGAGGGGACAGCGGGAGAGACATGGGAGAAGACAAACAAACATTCAGGCGGATGCGAAGTCTCAGGTGCGTGTACTTGGCTTGGTTACAAGGTGGTCGGTAGCAGCAGTCAGCAGAGGAGGGCTGACAGTAAGAGCAAGGGGAAAGACTAGAGGGCATTGGGAAAGGCAGCATGGAAAAGGTGGGTCTTGAGGAGGGATTTGAAGGAGCGGAGGGAGGAGGCGAGGCGGACGTCGGCAGGGAGGGAGTTCCAGGCATGCGGGGCAGCGAGGGAGAAGGGACGAAGGCGGTTGGGCGAGCAGGAGAAGCGAGGGAGAGCGAGGGAGGGGACAGCGGAAGAGCGGAGAGCGCGCGCAGGAGCGCGTAGGGCGATTAGGTCCGAGAGGTAAGGGGGAGCTTGGTCATGGAGCGATTTGAACGTGAAAACCAGGAGTTTGAACAGGATACGTTCAGGAAGGGGGAGCCAGTGAAGGGAGAGGAGGAGAGGCGTCACATGGTCGAAGCGACGGGCAGAGTGAATGACCTTGGCGGCAGAGTTTTGGATCGCCACAAGGGGGGACAGGTGGGAGCGAGGGAGGCCAGCAAGGAGGAGGTTGCAGTAGTCGAGGCGAGAGATAACCATGGCATGAACAAGGATTTTGGCCGAGGAGACAGATAGAAAGGGGCGAATGCGGGCAATGTTGAGGAGAGCGAATCGGCAGGATTTGGCCACAGAGTCAATGTAAGGTTTAAAGGAGAGGTGCGTGTCAAAAATGAAGCCCAAGCTGCGGGCACGGAGAACAGGACGGATGGTGACCCCATCAATGCAGACGGTCAGGTCAGAGGGAGAGGAGGGGGAGGGAGGAAAAATGAGGAGTTCAGTCTTGGCCATGTTCAGTTTGAGTTGGCGTCGGGACATCCAGGCGGAGATATCAGAGAGGCAGTCGACGAGGCGTGAGCGGACAGAGGAGGAGAGAGAGGGGGTAGAGAGATAGAGTTGGGTGTCATCAGCATAGAGATGGTATTGGAACCCGTGGGAGGCAATAATTTCACCAAGGGACCGGGTGTAGATAGAGAAGAGGAGAGGGCCAAGGACAGAACCTTGGGGAACCCCAACCGAGAGGGGAAGGGAGGGGGAGGTCGACTCGGGGAGGGAGACATTAAAGGAGCGGTCAGAGAGGTAGGAGGAGAACCAGTCAAAGACAGAGCCACGGAAGCCCAAAGAGTAAAGGGAGTCCAAGAGGAGCGAGTGGTCGACAGTGTCAAAGGCGGCAGAGAGGTCAAGGAGGACAAGAACGGAGTAGTGGCGCTTCGATTTAGCGACAAGTAGATCATTGGTGATCTTGGCCAGGGCAGTTTCAGTAGAGTGGAGGGGGCGGAAGCCGGACTGGAGAGGGTCGAGGGAGGAGTTGGCAGAGAGGAGGTTCAGGCAGCGGGAGTAGACGACACGTTCCAGGAGCTTCGAAGCAAAGGGAAGGAGGGAGACCGGCCGGTAACTAGAGGGATCGAAAGGGTCCAGGGTAGGCTTTTTGAGGATGGGGGAGACAGTGGCATGTTTGAAGGCAGAGGGGAAGGAGCCTGTGGAAAGGGAGAGATTGACAACATGCAGAAGGGGGGGAGCGACAGTGGGAGCAATAGAGGTCAGGAGGCGGGAGGGGATCGGGTCAAGGGGGCAGGTGGAGGGGTTGGATGAAGAGAGAAGAGCAGAGATTTCCTGGAGAGAGGCAGGAGGGAAGGATGCGAGGAGGGAGGGGGGCGGGGGAGGGGGCGGGAGGGGAGCGGGGGGCGGAGGGGGGCGGGAGGCAATATCCCGACGGATCTTGTCAATCTTGGAGGTGAAGAACGACGCAAGATCCCGAGCAGCAAGGGAAGAGGGCGGGGGAGGGCAGGGGGGTTTGAGAAGGGAGTCGAAAGTAGAGAAAAGGCGGCGAGGGTCGCGGGAGAAAGATTCGATCCTAGAGGCATAATAGCGCTGCCTAGCTAGGGAGATAGCCGAGGAGAGGGAGGAGAGGGAGAATTTGTAATGGAGGAAGTCAGGGAGGGAGCGGGATTTGCGCCAGAGGCGTTCGGCAGCCCGGGCGCAGGAGCGGAGGTAGCGGATGGCAGGGGTAAGCCAGGGGCGGGGGTCGAGGGGGCGGACGGGGCGAGCAGAGGGGGGGGCAAGAGAGTCAAGGGTCGAGGAGAGAGAAGCGTTGAGAGCAGAGACAGCAGAGTCAGGGGAGGAGGAGGCGAAAACGGGGGGGAGAAGGGGGGAAAGATGTGCGGCAAACTCCGAGGGAGTAAGGGCCTGCATATTGCGGAAGGGGCGCATAGAGGGGGAGGCGGAGGGGGGTCGGTGGGAAAGGCTGAAGGAGCCGAGGAAGTGATCAGAACTAGGGAAGGGGTCAAAGGAGAGGTCAGTTAGAGAACAGTTTCGAGTGAAGACGAGGTCGAGGGAATGGCCGTCAGTATGAGTGGGGGAGTCGGTCCAGAGTCGGAGATTAAAGGAGGAAGCGAGAGAGAGAAAGCGGGAAACAGAGGGGGCGGAGGGCGTGTCAACGTGAATGTTGAAATCACCAAGGATAAGAGTGGGGATATCATCGGAGAGGAAGAAGGTGAGCCAGGATTCAAAGTCCGGGAGGAAAGAGGAGAGGGAACCCGGGGGGCGGTAGATGACAGCAACCCGAAGGTGTAGAGGGGAGTATAAGCGCACAGAGTGGGCCTCAAAGGAAGGGAAGGAGGGGGAGGGAGGAGGGGAGAGGGTTTTGAATTGGCAGTGCTTAGCAAGGAGTAAGCCCACACCACCACCCAGGCCCTCAGGGCGGGGGCGGTGAGAGAACGACAGGCCCCCGGAGCATAGAGCGGCCGGGGTAACAGAGTTGGAGGGCGTGATCCAGGTTTCTGTAAGAGCAAGGAGTTGAAAGGGGCGAGAGAGGAAGAGATCGTGGATGAAGGGAGCTTTAGCCACGGATGAGCGGCAGTTCCAGAGGGAGCAGGAAAAAGGCAATTGGTGTTTGGGAAGGCACGGGATGCGGATGAGGTTGGGGGATGGGGAACGGCCTGGTTTGCGGGGTGTGAGTCGTGCACTGGCCTCGTATTGGCCACAATGGTCTGTGGAACACCTGGGTGTCGCGGGTTTGGGCCTAGGGGGAATGGGTAAGGGGGGATGAGAGGGGGGAGGGGCGTGGGTGAGAATAAGGGGTAGGTTGGCTGGAGAAAGGCCGCTGGTGATGGAAGAGGGAGAAGGAGGGGGTGCGTGAGAAAGGCTAGAAGGAGGGAGGTGATAGAGAGCAGTCAGTTATGTTCAGTCCTATTATAATCATTAGACAGGACTACATACAATGCCTCATCATTATTATCTTGTAAATTTTTAACTCCAGTTTACAAGCAATAAATTATAAAGCATTCATCCAAATAGATCTTGACATGCTTGCTCTTTCTAAAACAAAAACAATGATTAGTAGAGTAAAACACCACGCACTTCCAAACTTTGCTGTGATCAATTTTTATTAGATTGAGCCTTCTTTCACGGAATTGCAAAACACAAACATTCCACATTCCACTTTTTTAGCCAGTTAACCTAAAACTGGATTAAAAGTGTTTATTTGGATGAGGGTTAGCCATGAATTCACTGGGCTGCTTTTGACAGGTTACTATCTCACAGCTTCAGTTCCCTATCTGTAAAATGTTAATAATAAACACAGAGTTGTTGTGAGGGTTGAGAGAACTGGGTATGTTTAGCCTAGAAAAGGGAAGACTAAGGAGACATGATATCAGTCTTCATATACCTAAAAGTCTGCCACCAAGGAAATGACATGCCAGTATGGCGTAGTGCCAAGTGTGCAGTATCTTGACTGGGAAGTAGGGTGGAGGCCTCAGTTCAAGTCTCCCCTTAGCCAGAAAGTCACTGGATGACCTTGAGCCAGTCACAATTTTCTCAGCCTAACCTCCCTCACAGGGTTGTTGTGAGGATTAAAAGTTGTGTTAATTAGTTCTGTGTGAAGTGCTCTGAGTGCCATGACAGAGGGGGCATTATATAAACATTATTGTTCATTCTACTTCATTTCTACAGAGGGCACAACTAGAAACAATAGGTTCAAGTTACAAGAAGGTTGGGTGAGATGACCCTTGGGGTCCCTCTTCCAACTCTATGGTTCTATCATTCTAGGATGAACTAGATAAGGATTGTAAAGCTCCTTGAACATTGAAAACATTAAGGTTATCAATGGTAGTCATCATTACAAGGTCTTTTCCCCCCTGCAACCGTGAGTGGTAGAAATATATCTTTAAATGAAGACTGAGATTGTTATGAAATTATATATGAAGTTATATGACTTGAAGAGCTGAAGTTTTAAGCAAAGTCCCAAATACCCAAGAACTTGTAATGAAATCACAAGAACTGGCAGTTCTGGGATGAAGTTTACTGTTTGGGCAATAGAAACTATGGCCCTTTTTATAAGAGATGCACCCACTCATGCCCACACAGATCCACTACGCGGACATGAGTGGGTGCCACCCATGTGACTGCTGTGGCAGGTGGGCGTCCGTGCGTACTCATACAAAATGCACATGCACACCTACCTCCACCCATCACCCACTCAAGGAGAAATTGGCCAAAACGGTGATTGCTCCGTGAGTGGGGATACAGGGGGATCGGTGTGCGCCCGTGTATACCACCCCCTGCACCGCCCATGCTGCCGCGTGCACACCCATCTCCCCGCCTCCCGCAGCCGTGTCCCGTTTAAAAAGGACCAAAGTAGTACAGTGATATTTTTTATTGGCTCAACTACATTTGGTGGAGGTATGCAAGCTTTTGGACCTCACTGGGTCCTTCCTCAGGCAAGGAAGTCAGGAGTACTTAGAAGTGGAGACTGAGCAAAGCAGTGTGGTATATACAGTGACTGGAAACAATGGCAAAGGGAGGGGAGGAGAAGGTGAGAACAAGACCCAGGTAGCAGGTCCGCAGTTCAAAAGGGTGGAATGCAACAAGGTCGCAAGAGTAAAAGCTGCTGATAGTAAGTAAACTTAAATATTCCTGTAGCTGTAGACAGTCAGACATACAGATTTCTGTATTGGCTTATGAAACCCGTCTACATTGAGTCCATTGTTCTTTGTATCTAGTAGGGCTATGAATATATATTTGGGACCAACACGGCAACCTTACTTTCTCTATACTCAAAATGTTTAGCCAGTACACTGTAAAGTAAATGTAATGCCATGGAGACATTGAATGTTTTCAAATGAGATGCTGCTTCCCATGGCCACCCAGGAACCATGGATCTAACCGTCCATCTGAAGGTGGAGCGGCCAGATGCGTGCTCCTGAGCCACGAAGCAGCCGTTCTAAGACCGTTTTTACATGGATGACACCTCCCCACCCGCTTGGTGTTTGGGCAGGTGTGTGGGGGGCCGTCCATGTATACGGTTGGCAGTGGGTGGGGGGATGGGTGTCTGCTTGGTGTTTGCCCGTGTGAACACTGAGCGGGATGGGTGGGGCGGGGTGTATGTGCTCCTGCACAACACCCACCTCCACCCACAGAGCCCTCTGGAAAACTGAAGTAGGGTCCGTGGGTGAAGGTGGGTGGAGATGGGTGTGCGTCCATATAAATGGACACACATCTACCTCCACCCACCGCAGCAAAACACCCATGCCCCCTCCCACCTCCATCCATGTAAAGAGGCCCATAACCACACACGGAGTACTGCTGGGAAATCCAGAGTGCTCTGTCTGGGGCAGGCCACATGGATGCACGGTGTCGGGCAGTCACAGAGCCCCTGCCCATATGAACAGTGGCAGCCAGCCACGCCAGCCAATCGGTCCGCCAACACAAGCAAAGCCATGCACCATATATTTTGTTCTGCTTCACTTCTTCCTTTTCTTTGGTTCCAATCCAATTCCTGAGATTTAAAATCCTTACTCTGACATTTAATTCAATCACCCCAACTGGCCTTTTTGGACTTTTACATTTGGTTACCTCTTCACTTCCTGGCCATGCCTGTTGCCCTATAATTTCTATATTTTAAATATGGTTCATTCTTTGACCAATATTACAAAATCTCTTCCTCTGGTTCTTTGCAACTCTCCCAACTTTGTTTTTCTGACTCTGTATTATTCTGAAATTGTATTTAGATCCTCTCTTTTCCTCCCTTTAGTGCTATTCTCCCTAATAAACAAATGTCTTTTCTCTTCCTTTTGGTGGAGGCACAATATTCTGTATTCCCCAGAAACACTTGCGTATTGATGTTTGTTTTGATGGCTATTGCTGTATTCTAATACTGCCTTTCACTACTCTGTTGAGCAAAGACCCTTTATACCCAGATGAAGTTATTTGATTCTTGCTCTTTTCTTGTTCGTGGTAGTTGATTTTAGCATGACATTAATATAAATACTTTGTGCTGTAAACAAATTCCAGATGGTCTGAGACAAGACAGTGAAATCTAAAAAGAAGCATTGTGTTATGAAACAAGATGCAAACTTAACAGCAAAGGCAGGTAACCAGTGGTACAACAGAGGGGTGTGGTAGACTCACCATCATCTGAAGTCTTTAAATCAAGACTGGATGAATTTAGGTATGCCTACCTCAACCAGAAGTTCTAGGCCTGATGAAGAAAGTGCTGGTTGAAATCCTATTATTTGTGTTATGCAGGCGATCCTAAGAACATAAGAATTGTGATATGGATCACACCAATGGTCCATCCAGCTCAGTGTCCTGTCCCAGTGTCATCAGATACCGCACAGGAAATGTCAAAGTAAGTTATCTCCTATCTCCTATCGTTCACTCCCACCTTCCAACAGTCCTTCAGGGCTTAAAATTGCCAAGTCTATGAATTCTTACCTGCTGGGCATGGCTTTTTGAAAATACCGAAGAATACCAGTTTAGCATTTGTTTTGTAATCCTTTCCCAGGGCATCAAAACCATCATAGTCTCCTCTATTGCAACATCACTTCTGCAAACTCCCAGGTTATGTGCTCGGCACTAGAAATGTGATCCTATGAGTGGCCTGAGATATTCTCTCTCAGACAATGTTGTTGAGAAACACTCATTCTCTGGCTGTGTGTGATAAACATGTGATGCAGCTGCTGAGGCATATTACACAGATGTGGCATTAAACAATCTTGGTTTCGTGCCAAGGTGTATATCTCTGCACTTCTAAGTATTATTCAATCTCAAGAATACTGCACTATTCTTTCTCCTACCCATTTGCCCAGTTGGCTGTCACACTCAAGAGACAGTGTGCTTGCTGTGTTGGTCTCAAATGCAAGAGACAGAGACAAAATAGTTCAGGTGATATTTACTAGACCAACTTCCGGAAGTTGGTCCAATAAAAAATATCATCAGAATGACTTCGTCGTCTCCATCGCTTGTCTCATCAAATTCCTCAGTTCAGCCACAGTCTTCCTTCTCAGTCTCACAAATGTCAGAATTCATGGTGACTTCAGCAGTCTCCATAAGCTTAAGCTTAGTCTTTGGAGTGCTGATTTTTAGACCCTTTGGCTGCTTCTTTGCTTATACAAGTAAAGAAGTGTCTTCAAGCCTTCCTTGCTGTTATCAAAAATTATTGGATCAGCAGCACAACCTAGATTCCATAACAGGGGTGGCTGGTGGGCAGAAATGGGAGGGGGGGCAGTGCCCCATTTGCTGTGCCCCTCACCTCGCTCTCCCGTCCACCAACTCCCCACAGCCGGCCCAAGCCGTCACTCAACTGCATCGTTCAGGCACATGAAAGGCAAGGGGATGCCCTCTGCTCCTACTGCCTTCTCCCTTCCCCTCGGAATAGCAGGACTGGGCCTCGTGGCCAGCCAGCCAGCAAGCCCAGCTCCACCTCACCCTCTCTCCAGTCACCTCCCAGCTGGCTGGTGTGCTGGCAGGGGAAGAAGGGGGTTTGCCAGCTCATGTGCAAAAGCACACAGGGCTGAAAGGCAGCGTGTACGTCTGGTGCCTACATCTCAGATCAGGTGCACCAAGACTGGAGGCCTTTCAGCCCTGTGTGCTTTTCCACATGTGTGGGCCAGCTGTGAGGCACTGTGGCTGCCCAGTTGGGAGCTAATTGGGGGGGGGGAAGCAAGGGGAGGGAGAAGGAAGTGGGGGCATGTCTCTCACCAAAAGCCTGGCAGAACAACCAGGTCTTACACATTCGTCGAAAGGAGGAGAGGTCCGGGCCAAGCAGGCCTCCTCTGGAAGGGAGTTCCACAGCCTACGTGCAGCCACCAAGAATGCCCTCTCCATGGTTGCCCTCTGAGCAACTTGGGGAACTTCGATAAGGGCACCCCCGGTGAACCGTAGGGGCCAATCCAGAGCATGGGAAGTGAGGCGGTCCTGTAGTTAGGTACCTGCAGTTAGGTAGGGCCGAGACCATGTAGGTCTTTGGAGGTAAGCACCAACACCTTGAATCGGGCCCGGAAGACTATAGGCAGTCAGTGTAGAAAATGTAGCACTGGTGTAATGTGCTCTCGGCAACCCGTCCCCTTAAGAAGATGGGCCGCCACATTCTGCACCAGCTGCAGCCTCCAAAATGTCACCATGGGTAACCCCACGTAGAGTGTAGAAGGCATGGACAATGGTGGCCAGGTCAGAGTCCAAGACGTACGGCCAAAGCTGCCGCACAAGATGGAACTGGCGGAATGCGCTCCTCACCACAGCCCCCACCTGGACATCCAGATGGAGCTGAGAAATGAGGAGCACTTCCAGACTGAAAACCTGGGGAACCAGTGGAGGACGGATCCCATCAATGACAGAGGATGCCTTAACCACCGCCTTACCCACCAGCATCACCTTCATCTTGTTGTAATTTAGCCTCAGTCGGTTCACCCTCATCCAGTTCCCCCACAGCTGCCAGACACTAAGTAAGCACCAAGACTGCGGGGTCTGGGACGGATGAAAAGGAGAAGTAGAGTTGAGTGTTATCAGAATATTGTGACACCGCACACCATACTGTCTCACGACCTCACCCAGCGGTTGCATATATACATTGAACAGTAGCGCTATACAAGTGCAATAAATGCAGGACAGGAGCACAGAGACCAAGTCAGCAAAGTAACGGTGGTAACAGAGGGCCTGAGGCTGCACATAGCACAGGACACAGATCAACTGCACAAGCAGCTCAGGAGACACAATGCTGGGTGGGTCAAGGCCACCAGAGTATCAGTTGCCCCCTGTCCCAAGACACACCACACCAGTAGCGCAGAGGTCCCAGGGAAGTCCACCATCATTACATGGAGGGAGCACACAAACATAGGAGGGAAGGGGGGTGGGGGAAGACAGTCCATGGAACAGAAGGTCCAAGGGGGGCATTGGCACCGAAGAAGGTCACCATTCCAGACAGACAGAACACACAGAGGACAGAAGTCCAGAGCAAAAGGTTCAACAGGCAGCTCACCAAATCCAGGGTCATGCACTGGGAGGTTACCCCCTCATCACACAGAGCGAGCACATTAGCAGAGTTGGGGGGGGGGAGGGCGGGAGGAGACCTTTCTGACAGAAGGTCTTGGGGGAGGGACTCAAGTCTGTGGGTGGGGTGGAAAGGTGAATCCAGCACTCTCAGCATATAGGGCCCAGTGATACCTCTCTCTGTAATAGCCACATGACAGCATAGGATAGGACAGCAAATAGTGGAGCTCAAATGAATCCCCTGCAGCAAATGCCATCCAAACGTCCAGGTGCGTCCAGACCTCATGCAGGTTACATAGCTCCATTCCGGACGGCTCCTCCTCCAGGTGAGGAGCACCAAGCAGTCATGAAAGGTGATTCAGCTGCATCAGGCAATTAAGGCACTCACATCAGGGCATGGAGCGTCCCCATGTGCACAGCAGGGCCATGGTGAAGGACACAAGGGAAGAGCCATCCATGACTAGGTAGTGGCCAGACTCCAGTAGCTCACAGATACCACACAAACCGTTGCTCTCATTGGCACCCAGAGGGGTGGGGAGATTCAGGGGGGCCCAACACCCTGAAGTTGAGCTCCCCTGCCCTCTGCATGCACTGTTGCCCACTCACATGATGTCCGAGCCTGCCCTCCCCCATATGCTGGCTAATCAGCTCATAGCCAATAGGCATGGTGCAGGGGTCAGAAACCAGTAGCCAGATATCACCCCTGATCCAAATGTCAGTAGGTGCCATGTTCAACCTCACATCCCAGGTTATGCCGCACCCGGGCCCCTGTCCTCTAGCAGGGAGACAATAGGAGCCAGGCAACGTTCTACAAGACCGCTGCTAACAGCTGCTGAAATGTCTCTGACAGTGCAGCAAGGCCACAAGATAAGCACAAAACAGAGTCTTTCACATAGTATAGCAAGGGATAACCACTCCCACACAGCAAAGCATGTACAGAGTAGGGCACCATGTGAGCGATTCAGAGCACGTGGCCCACCCCATGGGGTGGGCCCTGAGCACCCGTCAACAAACCCTCCTCCCACCGGGACAGGCCGTGTCGTCATCGGGATAGGGGCAGGCAAAAGTGGGATGTGAACACGACTCATTCATCCCAATCCTATGGCCTCAGATCCCCTCAACCCAGGAGTGGAACATACACCAATGAGGCACAACGACAGGCTGAAATAAGAAAATAAAACAATTTTATTGATCCGGTAAACAATCAAACAGCAAACAAACCAAATAAAGCGGTAAACAAAGAACATCGGAACTATAGAGGGAACAGGTTAGGTTGGCCTGTAGCCACGGGCCCAGCTCCACTGAGCGCTCTGGGCGCGTGAAAACGCATGAATGTGGTTTCAAATTTCAAGCAGGAGCTGGCATTATTCTGCCTGCTCCACCTCCATTGCCATCCTCAGCTCTCACACTGCAACAGAGGAAATGGACACTGGGGTCAGACTAATGGTGGGCAAGGAGAATGGCCCAGCACCACTACCTGCTCAGACAGTACGCCCAAAACGGGAGCTGCATAGTGGCTCCTCATGGCACAGCACCACATGGGCCCCAAGGGATCAGAACATGAGGGGGCATGGAATTGGGAGGCATAACAAGGAGGGGAACCCAGGCAGAATGTACGCATGAAGGGCCACATTAGTGGTCCCACCGGACCCCACCTAGCAGGAGAGGGTGGCCGGAATGCATAGAGAAAGGGGGAAGCTGCTCAGCAGCCCACAAGCCGGTTGAAGGGCAGGGCAATGGGTAGTGGGGATAGGTATTTGTGCACAGGCGACGGGGGAGAGGGGTGCTTGGGCTTACCAGTATTCTGGATTGCCTGGCTCGCAACAGCCATGGCTTCTGTGGCCTCACACAGGTCCCGGGCTATGTCCCTTATCAGGCCTAGGCATGTCTCCAGCTCTGGATGGGAGGAGATAAACAGGGAGGCCATCAGGGTACATGGGCCTGTGTTGCACAGAACACTAACATCTACATCTCCCCTCCCCCACCAGGGCAAACCCCACAGAGCAGCACTGTTCAACATGTTGAACATGGGGGCCCAGGGGCTGGTGTCTAGGGACACTGCAAGGGTGAAGCGCGGGCAGGCCCTCCACCCCCATAGGCCTCAATTAATATAGGGAACCACCATCCTGGACAATTTTGAGCCCCATGCACAAGATGTGCAAGCCATGGGTCATCACAGGGTTCACTGAATGGGCCAGGGAACACCTAGAACAGACAATGAGATGCACACGCAGAGACTACCTCTGCCTTGGTCCCCGCTGGCTGCCATTTCACTCCTTTGCCCCACAGGGTTGTCCAGCATGTGGAAGGGCGTGACCAGGGCTCAAGGAGGCTGTGTATGCAGCAGTGGAGGGGGGCAGGGTGAGGCAACATGCCTTCGTACACCTACGTGCTGTTGAGAAGCTATTCTGACTGAGCAGAGGTCCTGGGTGGTAGAGCAGGGACTGGTGGGAACATACCCTTGGCACCTGGGGGTGGGGATCGGCCATGGAAGAACCACTTCAGGATGCCCAAGAGCCTGCCGTCCCACCTCATGGAGATGCTATGGCCCCATCTAGAGCGGGAGCACACAGTCATGCAGGAGCCCTTACCCACTGACAAACGTGTGACCATAGCCACATGGAGACTGGCAACTCCAGACTCCTGCCAGTGAGTGGCACAGAAGTTTGTAGTGGGCACCTCTACAGTATTCACTATCCTGGCAGAGGTGTTCACAGTCATCACGGACATCCTGCTGGATAGGGTCATCCACATCAATAACCCGGCCGAGGCCATGGAGAAGTTTGCCCATATGGGTCTCTTTCACTGCTGCGGGCAATAGTTGGGACACATTTCCCCATTCTATGTCCAGCACATAGTCAGGATGACTACCTCAATCAGAAGGAATACTTTACCATGATGCTTCAAGGTGTGGTTGACCACCGAGGACTGTTCATTGACATCTTCACATGTTTGTCCAAGCAGAGCCATGACACCCAAATCCTACGCCAATCGCTCTTCTTTGCCCGCCTGTACACGGGGGAGACAATGCCACGGGCCATCCGGGTCATCAAGGTGATGCCCATGTGTCTGATCATCATAGAGGACCCTGCCCTCCATGGTGTTCACTGATGGGGCTGTTGTTTTCAGACAAATGAGGTTTTGTATTTCACATGCGTGCCTTTTAAGGGCTGCCGGCAGGGCTGTGAGCAGAACAAGGGGGTCAGCCATGATGCAATTCTCTTGGCTTTTTATTGATTTCAGATCCAGGAAAATGTTTTACAGAAATTTTTATGAATCCTTTCTCATCTCAGACTTGTGTTCACTTACAGAAGTTAAAATATCTTGGCTCATTTATTTTATTTTTTTTAAATCAACCTACTTAATTATAACATTGTCTTTTAACAAAATCCTGCCCAAGTTTGATCTTTTCAGTGCCAGCTTCTCTTTCAGAAAAAGCCCATCATGGTTCTAGCTGAGCTATCCATGTTTAAAGCAAAAAATAAATAAATGGGATTTATAAGAAAAAGTGATGGTAAGCTTCTTGGGCTCTTCTCTTTTCTGTCACACACATAAAAATCAAGACCACCAGTAGCAAAGTAAATGAACCTGTGACAACTAAAGAGTGTATCAGTGAAAAGAAACTTCATGCCTATTCAATGTTTATTATTGATCAGTTTGCCCCTTTTCATAGAAAAACACCCTGAGCTTATGAGCACTTTTATTGATAATCAGCGGGTCTAAAGTACATCAGTAGAAACATAGAAATGTAGAGTTGGAAGGGATCTCAGGGGTAATCTTGCCCAATGCCCTGCCATTAGGCAGGATATCCTATACCTAAAGCATCCCCAACAGTTGCCTGCCTAGGTCGTTCTTTAAAATCCGCATGGAAGGAGATCTGACAATGTAAGCTGACCTTGTGCTGGCCGAGTACTCCATGCAGCATCAGCCTCGGTCAGAGGGGTGGGGGGTGTAGCCATTATTTTTAAGGACTCATGGTCTGTCAGGAGGTATCTGGTACAGGCCATATCGGGGGTAGAGGGCCTCCATCTTGCGTTTGATTTGGCGGGGGCAGACTGGGGGTGTTACTAGTATACCATGCACCTACCTACCATGTAGCTACTTGCCCTGATGGAGCTGGTGTCGGATGTGGTGTTGTGCTTCTCAAAAGACACTAGTCTTGGGGGACTTCAACATACATGCTGACACCAGTCTCAGCGGTGCAGGAGTGTGAGTTCGTGGCCTCCATGGCAACCATGGGCCTGTCCCAAATTGTCAATGGCACAATGCAGGATGGGGGGCCAGACCCTGATATTTTGCACTAGCCTTGAGGCAGGGGGTTCATCGATGGGGGAGGTGTTAGTAGAACCCTTGTCATGGACGAATCATTACGTCCTGTGAGCATGTCTCCTGGTGCATGTCTGCCCCCGGGGGGTGTAGAACAGATTTGGATGGTTCACCCATGGAGACTAATAGAACTGCAGCAATTCCGGAAAGCTCTTGAGGAGTTACCCTCTGATCTTGACGACCACCTGCTCGATGACCTCGTGGCTTCATAGATACCTGGCTGTTGGAGGCCATCGATCGGATGGCTCCAATGCGTCTGCTCTCTCAGCGATGACTCCTCAAGCCTCCGTGGTTTACGGAGGGCCTGAAGCTGCTGAAGTGGGAAGGGCGGCGGTTGGAGCGACAGTGGCGCTGTTCACGTGCTGAAGTGGACAGATTGCAACATAGAGTCAGTTTACGTGCCTATGCTGTAGCTATAAGGGCAGCAAAAGAAATTTTGCTGCCTGTATGGCCTCTGCAAAATTTTGTCCAGTGGAGTTTTTCTGGGTGGTGAGAGGGTTGGTCGGTCCTCCCTCCCTCCCCCTGGAATCAGAGGTATCTAATGCCAGCTGTGACAAGTTTGGTGATTATTTTGCAGAGAAAAATCACTTGGATTCACCACAACTTCAACGCTGCACTTATTGCAGTGGGTGAACCAGAGGTTCTGGAAGCCCCGCCTTGTCTGGTTTCGTGGGAACAATTTCAGTTGATGTCATCCGCCGGAGCGGGGAATGTTCTTGGGGCTGCTAGGGCCACCTTTTGTGAACTTGACCTGTGCCCGTCCAGCCAGGAGACAATGGAACCGCTGCTGGCAGGGGTGATCAATGCCTCCCTTCGGGAGAGAAGAGTGCTGGGCTGCCTCAAAGAGGTGGTGGTGAGGTCTCTGCTCAAAAATCCATCACTTGACGTTGATTCCCTTGCCAGTTATTGGCCGGTCTCTAACCTTCCCTTTTAAGGGAAGGTTATTGAGCGGGTGGTGACCCAGCAGCTGCAGGACCATCTAGACTGCACTGGTTACCTGGATCCCTTTCAGTCCGTTTTTTGTCTGGGCTATGGCACGGAGACTGTGCTTGTGGCCTTGGTCAATGACCTTCGTCGTAAATTAGATCAGGGTCGTTCGACCCTGCTTATTCTGTTAGCTGCTTTTGATACTGTTGACCATGAGATGTTGGTGACTCACTTGTGGGATCGAGCTGGAGTGGGCAGAATTGTGCTTGACTGGTTCCGTTCCTTCCTGGCTGAGAAAACTCAGTGTGTAGTGCTTGGAGATTGTTCTTCATCTCCATGGAACCTCACCTGTGGTGTCCCACAAGGTTCTATTCTGTTCTCACTCTTTTTTAATGTGTATATGCAGCCACTTGGCGAGGTCATGAGACGGTATGGGGTGCGGTGTCATCAATATGCTGATGACACCCAACTCTACCTCTTTTCTTCATCTGACCCAGACCCGTCAGTCTCGGTGCTTACCCGATGTCTGGCAGCTGCTGGGGATTGGATGAGGGCGAGCCGACTGAAGCTGAATCCAGACAAGACAGAGGTGATGGTGGTGGGAAGGGCAGTGGACATGGTGGTTCCCATCACTGATGGGATCTGCCCTCTGCTGGTATCCCAGGTCTGTAGCCTGGGTGCGTACCTCGATCCGCAGTTTTGCCTGGATTTCCAGGTGGGGGCTATGGTGAGGAGTGCGTTTCGTCAATTACATCTGGTGTGATGGCTTTGGTTGTATGTTTCAGATAGTGACCTGACCACCATCATCCATGCTTTCATTACCTCAAGATTGGACTATTGCAATGCACTCTACGTGGGGCTACTTATGGTGATGATTTATAGACTGCAGCTAGTGCAGAATGCTGTTGTCCATCTCCTTATGGGGACGGGTCGCTGTGAGCACATTACACCGGTGCTCCGGGTTCTGCACTGGCTGCCTATAGTCTTCCAGGCCCGATTCAAGGTATTGGTTTTGACCTATAAAGCCCTATACGGCCTTGGCCTGACTTACCTGTGGAACTGCCTCATTCTCCATGCTCTGGAGCGGCTTCTGCGGTCCACTGGGGGTGCCCTTCTCGAGGTCCTCTGTGTGGGCAGGGCGTTCTCGGTGGCTGCACCTAAGCTGTAGAACTCCCTCCCTGTGGAGACGTGGGTGGCCCCGGATCTCCCTTCCTTCCATCTTATCTGTAAAACCTGGCTGTTCCGCCTGGCTTTTGGTGAGGGAGATGGGGTGTAGGGTGGGATGGGGAAGGGGGCAGTTTGGTTTGTGCCTTCCCTTTTATTGTATTTTATGGTTTTATTGTTTTTATGTGTTTTAATATTGTAAGTCACCCCAGGCTGCTTGAAGTAGGAGGGGCAGCGTATTAAATGATTTTATAAAAAAAATAATATTTTAAAATAAAATTGAATTCACTCCCCTCCCAACGCAAGACAAAAAAATGGGGGAAGTGGGAGAGTAGAAAGGAAACAGCTGCCTTGCTTATGAAAAGATTTGCCAAGTTTAATAGCTGGGTGTTTCGAGCCCTTGAGAGCAATGTAATTTGTGTCATTACATACGACTGAGCCTGGCTCTGTAGTGAGGGCTTCATTTTCATTGCCTAAAATGTTAAAGGAGGAAGTGACAACAAACATTAATATTGCTATAATAAAACGATAGCATGGCTTGCGGGGGTGTTGTCCACTCACACTTCTTTCCAAGTAAAATTTATGACAGTCATGAAGTTACCTCACTCGGATCCCTGGTTTTTACAGAGTGAGTCAAAAGCAAATGGCTGGAATGAAAGGTAAAAGAAAACCAAAGTGGGGCTTTTGCTTTAAAAGACATGAACACTTGAAGCTTTTGATACTGACCTAGTTTGCCCCGTGATGCTTGAATATGGGAAATTCTACATATTATTTTAAGTTTCATTCAAGGTTAGCTTAATATTTTTGGAAGGTGTTAAATGAGTCATTTCTATACTAACCTGGGCAGTGGCAGCTGGTGGTTTCTAAGGCTGGTGGGTCAGTGGTTGGGCCAATAGTGGTGGTGGTGGTGGTGAACCAATGGTAGGCGAGGCCAAGCAGAATTTTGAAATTACTATGAAATTTTACAGCCTCAGCTCCCCAGCTGTAAAAAATGGGAATGTGTGTGTGTCTGTCTGTCTGTCTCTCTCTCTCTCCCTGTGTTCCCCTCACACTTGTCCTTCTTAGATTGTAAGCCCACTGGCAGGGACCTGTCTCCAATAGCCACCAGCGGGCCAAGTGTTCAGTGGCAAGAGAACCATAACAGCTAGCCCAGATTTCAAACAAACCAACTAACAGGTCAGACTCGGAGCTTAAAGCAGTAATTAACCATTAGCCTTCAGTTTCTCAGCCAAACACTGCAGTCACGTTTTAAAGCTTCTCTCCACAACTTTAGAGAAACTTGCTTTCTTAGTGAAAGCCAAAAATCACAGGCTTATCACAACTCTCATCACTTATGGATTGTCGACGCACCCCAAATGAGACTCGGAGGCACGTATTGGTTTAAATGCTGGCCGCACTCACTTATTCAATAACAATTCAACTGTTGGTGGGTCATTGCAATAGCAATCATGGGTCCAGTATGCCAATTTACTACGAATAACTTATTAACACTGGTCCTGCCCGGATGTACCTTCCGTTGACAGTCCCTTATAACAAAACCTCACCTCTTTCGACAACACTCAGGCCGAAGGGGGGTGGGGGGGGGCAAACAGCCCATCCCTGGGCGCGAGTAAGGAGTGCGGAGTCCGCACGGCCCGAGGACAGCGCATGTCCCTGCAAACCGTGCTGTGGCCTCACTCCCAGGGGGATGACCACCAGTGCATGCTGTACCCCGCATTAAACTGTGTATCATCTCCCCATCTCTTAAGGAGAGGACTCTTTTTAACCTGTTCACCTACCTATTAATCCTATCATGGCATACTGGACCCCTGCCACACAAGGGGCGGTCGATCCCGAACCGCCCCGACACCCACCAGCTACCCCTCTAACAATTTTTCCAAATATCCAGCCATTACCGCCAAGTACATCTTGTTCCCTTTCTGAGAAAGGTGTACCCCATCTTCGCAGTATAGCTCTGGTCTTGTATGCACTATTCCTGAATGCCTAATACTAGATCCCCCTAACCCCTTCAGCCATTTAACGACTTCCCTATTAACATTTCATCTGGCCTTATCTATCCTCCCTGGGTTAATTGCCCGGTCCCATTTGATCCTGGGGATCCATTCTACCCAAACTAAGTGGGTTCCCTTGAACCAGTCTCTAATCCTTAATAAATCCTTCTTTATAGCGATGACCAAATCGAGTCCTTTCCTCATGGACAGGTCATTTCCCCCCAGATGTATAACCATTACCTCCGGGGGAGGGGTACTCCGTAAACTCTACAACAATGGCAGGAGTTGCTTCCAGCACAACCCGCTCCTGCCCAGCCATTTTATGCGGGCCTTGCCAGACAGGCCCAAATGTTCTCCCCATGCGGACGATGTTGCTGCTGCATTTGCCCATCGTACGAGGCTGTGACCGACGATCCATATTGCCCAAGGACTAACCCCGGCTGATCTGCTCCCTAGCAGAAGACAAGATAAAACACATTGTTAGACCTGGACGGAGCGGACATATTTTTTGTAAACCCCTGATTGCCATCTCCCTACACCCATAACTGCCGTCTCTGGTAGACCTGTGGTGGCCACTGTTGTGGCTGCCCCAATACGGAAGGAATGGGATCCAAAATCACGGGGTGACAATCCCACTTTCCTCAATGCAGCCCGGAGTACCACCATTAATTGGTAATTTGTAACACTTGCCCCGTTATTATGGATGAATAATTCCCCTGGTACTCGTGGTCAAATCCCCATATACCGTTTTGTTTGCCAAACTGGGCAAATCATTTGTCGCCCCACTTCGAAAATCTCTACTACTTGACCTTGGTGCTTCTGGTCCATTTTTGACCACCTAAGATGAATTCGGAGTCTGTCTTCTGCCACCTGTAAATCGTCTATACCCACGGCCCTAGCTGAGTAATCCCTAGATGAACTGCACACCAGTTTGCTAATCCTGAAACCACCGAAATACATGATGACGTAAATTGTTGTGAACAATTGTACTTTGTATGGGCTGTAACAAACTTCAGGGAGGGACTGGGTTATACTCATCAAAATTGGTGTTGTTATTGGCGCCTGTTTTCTGACCTGTACCGCACGCGACCTAGCCCAGGACTCCAGCATATGTTTCAAGAAGAAACCCTTATCAGGGGGCTGAAAACCTTTCAGCCTGCTGACAAAGGCAAGAGCCGCTAACTTTCCAGCAATGGTTCCTACCGCCAAGCCCCTGTTCCTAAGTGATTGTGCAAACTGGATTGCTTCGGGTTCGGTGATGGGAAACCCCGCCCCCCAACCTTTTCTTAACCTGAAGTCTTGGAATTCCCAGAAAGCCCTTCCGTAAATGGCCTGTGTTCTCGGAGGCAAGGATCCCTGAACGGTGTACTGCAGGTCAAATTGCCAAGGCTCCAAATACCCGATGGCAATGGGTTCGGGTCCACCAAGGCCTCTGGCGCCAACTCCCGAAAACGCTCCATCTGGAATAGAGACAAGGCATCAGCTATGCCATTGTCTATACCTGGGACATGTCGGGCTACAAAAAGGATGTTGTTTTGTAAACATTCTAAAACTGGAGATCGGACAAGTCCCATTACCCTCGGGGACCAAGAAGTCATGGAGTTCACAACGTGTACCACAGCCGCGTTGTCACACCAAAACCTTACGGTGTGATTGGCAAAGTGCCCTTTCCAAGTCAACACCGCCACCACTATCGGGAATAATTCCAAGAATGTGAGGTCCCGGGTGACCCCGGATGAGTGCCACTCACTGGGCCAGGGGGCCGCACACCAGTGCCTATGAAAATAAATTCCAAAACCTGCACCGCCTGCTGCATCAGATTGCACTTGTAGCTCAGCCTGCAGGAATAACTGCTCCCACCAGAAGCTAACCCCATTGAAATCTTCTAAGAATGCCAACCATACCACCAGGTCTAAACGCATCTCTCTCGAGACCCGTATCCGATAGTGGGGTCCCCCCTGAGCTTCTCATATAAACTTGACAAAAATGTTCTCCCCTGGAGCCACCACTTTACATGCGAAGTTCAGGGATCCCACTAATGATTGTAAACTGTGGATTGATGACTTCCTGGCCCTCACGCATTCTTTAATCTTTGCCCGTAAACTAGCCAGTTTGTCCACAGGTAGCCTAGATGTCTTACGTTCCATGTCGAGCTCAATCCCTAAGTACCTGAGTCGTGTTGTTGGCCCTTCTGTTTTTTGGGGGGCCAAAGGGACGCCCAATTCAGTCACCACTTCAACCATTACTTGTAGAGCGGCCGCGCATTCCCTTGACCGGGGGTGACCAATTATCAAAAAATCATCTAAATATTTTGTTATGTCTCCCCCTTTTAGTCTCTGACTAACAACCCAAGCAAATCAGGGTACTGAATCTCTCGAACATGGAACAAGAGATCGAGCAACCCATAGGCATGGCCCGGTCATAGTAGTACTTCCCTTGAAATTGAAATGTACTGGAAGTATCCTGAATGCAGATTTTACTTCGCACTTGGCTAATAGCGCCCCCTGACCCATTGCCCTGACTTTTCTTATTGCCTTATCCAACGTTGTGTACTTGATGGTGGTTAATTCCTTTGGGATGGCGTCATTCACAGAGGTGCCCTTGGGGTGTGATAAGTGATGGATTAAATGGTATTCTCCTTCTGCTTTTGGGGGGACAATTCCCAGGGGTGAAATCATTAGGTTATCCATAGGGGGGAGATCAAATGGGCCTGCTATCCGTCTTTCGGCTAATTCTTTTTGAATTTTCCCATCACTATTTCTTCCATACCTATTGTTGACCTCAAGTTGTGGACCTTCTTATCCTGCCGAACTGGACCCACGGGAATCACAAAACCAACTCTGAACCCCTGAACCATATAATTAACTTCATCCCTATTGGGGTGCCCCCGCAGTGCTCGTTCCAGCTGCTCAGTTTTGACTGGGGTCGGCCCCCTTTGCAGCACGTGACCCAGCTGGGGATCCCTGACTCCCTTTTCCCGGTCCACCCCCTTGATTGTAACCTGTTTTTGCACCTCTGTACTTGGGCCTGCAGCAGTTAATTGCGGGATGTCCCCCCCCCACACACAATTTGAGCACCCATGACGGAATTTACAAGTTGCTCTGTTGCACCACCCGGCCTTGTTGAATTCCCAACATGGGCCGGGAGTACCTTGTCCACCCCTTCTCGGGTCAGTTCGAAAGGACTCGCTCCCCCAGGCCACCCCACCCCGAACTAAGGGGTGTCCACTATCTGACCTTGGGGCCCTGGTCGCATCCACCATGCATTCAAGCCAGAGGTCAGGGGCATGTACATCCCACCGCAACCCCGGTGTAGTAGCAGCCCGATGACGAAAAGCTTCGTCATATCGTAACCATGCCCCAACTGGGCCTGTTCCATAAGCACGCCGCACTATATCGGCGTACTTGTGGAGTTCAAGACCTCGGGTGGGGTCAGCCTGGAGTATGACCCCCATATATACCGCAAAGGCTGCCGTCCAATTAGCCCAATTTCGATCAGCTTTCGGGCGCTTAAAGTTTTCCTTATCTTTACCATCTTCTGGCTCTGAGTGATCCAGGATCGGCTCACTAAACAAGAGGGCATAAATATCGACATATTCTTCCTTCAATATTTTTTCTTTCACCGCTGGAAGCAAAAGGGCCCCCAAAGGGGCGCCCACGCTTGGGATGGGGCCCCCTGGAGGAGGTGCTGGGTGGGTCACCCCTTGGGCTTCCCCTTCCGTACCACTAGTTGCCACTTTCTCCAAGTCCTTCTCCATAGCCGTCCCTCCTTCTATCCCTTCCGGGGTATTTTGGTTACCATTTCCCCACTTGTGTCTGCCCAAACTGGCCTGGCTCACTCCCAGGACTTGGCGCCATGGCTGGTGTTACCCAGACCGAAGCCCCATTCAACTGCATCAATTGGGGGTGACCAGCTTGGTTGACTGTCCTTATCCCAGCTCCTTCAGTCCCTTGAGCCCTACTTTCCCCTTGTTCGTTGGGGGAGCTTACAGTTGCCCTCGACCCTGCTGTGTGACCCCCTTTGCTCCATGCTGTCCACACCCTCTCTGGTGCTAGCCCTGACTTCTGTCCTTTCCTCCCCCCTGTCCCGGTTGCCCTGGCATCCCTGCTCACCTTGCCTTCTGCCCCCAGGGGGCTGCGGGGTGGGGGTGGGGGGGGTGATGTGAACTGGCTGGCTGTTCCTGGGAAGATCCCCCTTCCTCTCCACGGAGCTGAGACTCGATGGCCAAAATTCTCCGCCAGAGGTTCTCGTTACTGTTATCTTCCTCCACCTCGGTCTGTTCCATCCTCCTTCTGCTAGCTGGGGTCCTTCATCCTCTAACAGCATCCCCGTGCCGCGCCCGGCCTGCCTACCCCATCAACCCAACTGGGCCCCCCTCCCAGGTGCAACAAAGGGAGGGGTGGAGCCTGCTGATAATATTGTGCTAGCCCAGGGACCCCATATGGGTCAGTTGGGCACCAAGGGGGCTGTTGGGCTCCATCTATGTGCGATACCCCCCCCCCGCAGGTACAAGACCTGCAACAATGGGCCCATATCCCTGGCTTGCTCACGCCCAGCTGCCTCTGACTCCCGGCGGGGTTGAGTCCCCTGTTTCCTTTGCTGCGCTCCCTGTGGGGCTGCCTCCCCAGCCCCTTGGGGGCCCATGCTCCTTTGCTGGGGAGGGGGATCCCTCACCCTCCTTTCTAGATCACCTCCTGTCCTGTACCGTGCCGTTGGCACGACTACCCTTTTCGCCCTCCCCAAATCTTGTGGGAGAGGGCGGGTGTCCTCAGCACCCCCCCTCCGGGGGGCTGGCCCCAGTATGGCAGGGATTGAATCCTCAACTGCTGCTCGGTTGGTGGGTTCGCCCCCGCCCAAACCTTCACTAACTCCACACCGCCCCCCATCACAGGGGGGTAACCCCTGGCCCTCAACAATGCCTCACATTTGCGGAGGCGGGCCGCCATTGGGCCCTATTTGGGAGGGTCTCACCATCTGCCGGGTCTCCCCGCCCCGGTTGAGCCTCCTCTGGGTCTAGATGCTCTCTCCGTGGGGTGGTTCCTTTTTTCTTGCCCCCCGTCTCCTTCTTTTTCTTGGCCCGTCCCATGGTGCCCCAACACACTTCTTCCTGAACCCTCCCGCCAACAATGCAGGCCGCAAACTCAGCAGCAATCCTCCGTTGCTGCTCACTGTTTGGTCTTTCTCTCCGGAATGCCGCTCTGCGTGGCGGCCGGAGATCCCCCCCTTCTAGCAAGGGCAGGTCTCCAATCCAACGAGGCGTGCATGCGCCGCCTCGCTCCAGGATGGTTGCCACAGCAACCCTTTACTTCAGCGGGGAAGGCTTTCTAACAAGCCTCCCCGCAGCGGCACCATCTTGCCTCCCTCTTCTCTTTCTCAACAGTTGGAGGGGGGCGCAACAAATGCCCCGTCGCTGCCATTTTGGCGGCGAAGGGGACTTTTCAACACCCTTATATTACTCACCCCACTTCCCTGGGTGGTGGGAAGTTCCAGGGGCAGCCTTGCTGGGTCAGTGTCCCTTCGACAGGAGAGAGAAACTGAAGAGACTTAATGTGTGGTATAATAGTTCATTTATTTACAAATGTCCTAGTTCTTCCAAGTCCAGCACCACAACGGCTCCTGAAAAGGCACTCTCTGTAGCCCTGTGCCCCCAAAGTCCAGCATGCAATCTCCAACCAGACTGCAACTCTCTGCTCAGACACAGACTGAAAGTTGTCCCACTCAGTACTCAGCATCGCCCAGCCCAAATAATTGTTATAAGACATGGAACTGCCAGACAAGCTTAGGTGTGGCTGATGGCCCTATACAATGACTTTGCATTCCAGGGGAAATGAATCCCAACAGGGAGTTACATTCCATGGGGGAGCCCAAATCCATAACACTTAGAAACATGAGAGGTGGCAACACTGAAACAGGCAAACTCTTAAAAAACCCAACCCCCTCCCCAAACCTGTAATTTTAGAGCAATCAACCAACCCCAAAATCCAGCCCATGATGGGGCCACCGCAAACAAATCTCACCCCCTCAAATCTACTCAGTAACCTTAGGTTCAGGGGGCAAATGTGGCCAATGGTGAGGTTTTATGCTTTTTTCCAGCTGGCCCCTGGATCCACTTCCTACCCCCAAATACCAAAAGACTGAACTCAGGGTAAGGGAGCATAGATGAGGGCACACACAATGATAGAGGGTGGCAGATGCATGGCAAAGTTCCCCCACCCCCCAATCTGCTCAGGGGGGAAACAAGCAGAACCAAGTCCAGTGCACGTTGGGGCAGGAGGCAAAAAGCTCCCTTCACCCCCATCTGCCCAGGGGAAACACAAAAGGCAAATCCTCTCTCTCTCTTTTTAAAAATCACTTTTAGAAGCAGCAGGTTAGAACCAAGTCCCCCACAGTGCACATGGGGTCACAAATCTTAACCCTCCCATACCCTCAAATCTGCCCAGGGGAAACGCAAGCAGGGCAAAAATCAACAACCCTCTCTTTATTCACTTAAGAAACAGCACATTAGAAGCAAGCCCCCACAGTGCACTTGAGGGCAAGCAGGGGACACAATTTAATCTTAAAAGCACACAACCCGCCCCCCCGCATCTGCCCTCCCCACCCCAGGCTTCCAAACTGCTCAGGGGAAGAAAAACAAATATTTAATTTAAGTGGAGCCCAAGGGCCCTGAAACTTATCAGACAGGAGCTGGCAGCTGCACCCAGGGCCATGTGCAGAAAACTGGCTTCACTGAAACTGCAGTCTGGGTCTGCCCACTGAAGGGAGTGGGGAGGAGAAGCCAGAGGGTCTGCCCTGGGAGGCTTTTTTTGTCTTTCCAAGTGCCCTGCCAGGCTATTGATTCTAATGGCTGCTGGGCTCCCATTGGAACCCATTGCCTGCTGCTGACCACACCTCCTGGCTGTGATGCTCTGGGTGTTCACTCCAGACAGAGCGTGCCCTGCCAGCTGGGGGGTGTCTTCAGGGCAGCAGGCCACACACAGGTGCGGCAGTGCCAGAGGCAAGATAAGAGGTTTGGGGGATGCGGGTGCAGGCTGGGGGGTGCCATGGGAACAAGGGGGTCACTGTCCCCAGTGCCCATATGCACCAGCTGCTCTTGAACCTGGGGGTCTCCATAAAGCTTTGTAATAACGGTCTGGAAGCAGACTCTGTGTATGGGTAGCCTAGTTTGTTATCAATAAGTTCAGGGAGCCATACTAGATACATTATTAAGGTCCCAATTCAAACCACACTTTCTCATGAGTAAATGTCATTGGAATCATTTGGAACTGACTTGAGTAAGGGGAAATGGCTTGGGTAAGTTTGTTGGGGACTGGGGCCAATTGCCTCTTGTAACTAAGCTAAGCATGCCTCCTACTTCATGAATGTATCTTTTAGGGATGGGTAAATAGAACCAAGTTCGGAAATTTGGTTCGGTTCGAAAATCGAGTTCGGTTCGGTCGACCGAACTGGTCAAGTTCGGTCTGAACTCCGAACTTCTGAACCACGTTCACCCATCCCTAGTATCTTTGCCTTTCCTTATATTCCCTGCTCCATGTCCACCCTACATTGTAAGTTCCTTGGGGCAGGGACCTGTCTCTAATCATGACTAGGGCTAAGATTTTGTCATGTTTTTAGTTAATTTCCTCCCTCACCATGACTTTTACAGCTTTTCCATGACTTGCCTAAAAAACACCAGACGAGCCGCCTCTGACTCACCCCAGAGAAGAGAAGTGCCACCAAGAAGAGCGGTGTGGAGACTGCAGTCAGCACCGGCTGCCATGCTGATGTCTCTGGGATTCTCCAAACCACACTTCTTCAGAGCACAGCGTGGTTAGAGGCAGAGGGCAACGCTTGAGAAGTTCCGCCCAGTGAGCAGTGTGGATATCGCACTCAGTGCCAGCTGCCGCGCTCACGTGTTGCTCCAAACACCACCCCTTCTGAGCATGGTGTGGCTAGAGACAGAGGGCGGGGTCAGAGCTAGAAAAGGCATCATGCAGGAGACGGCAGCAATTCCTCTGCCTTTCCTTGCGCCTTGCTCTACCTTCCCTCCTTCCTGGGGGTTTCATTCTAGCTTAGGTGGGGTTCCCTTTCCTCCTGCCCTGGGCTTACAATTTAATAATATGTTACGTTAAGAAACATTGAATAAGAGTAAAATGGAACTTTTTTTGACCCATGACTTTTCCGTGACTTTTTATCTTTTCTACCATGACCTAGTCATGACTTTTTAGAAAAAAATACTGCGACAGAATCTTAGCCCTAATCATGACTGTTCAACATCAGGTACATTTGTGGCACTATATAAATAATAATGATTGATGTCTTAACCCATGATTCAATCTCTATAGGCTTCGCATGGAAGCCAAACATAAAGCAACAGAGGGAGTATAAATACAATTTGTTAGACCCTTTTTGATGGTGCTGAAGATGGGAGTTGTTTGTTTTCTTTATTTCCATGGTTTCCACATTTTGGGTTGAAACCCCTGGAGGGGTTATGTGATCTTTTGATGGGGGTCACCATCTCCACTGATAATAAATAATAATAATAATAATAATAATATTAATAATAATATTTATTGTAAGCCACATGGCCATAACAAGAGATTCATAATCAAATCCATATACTGAATGAAAATGAAAGTGAAAGTAAAACATTAAAATAATAAAATAGAATAAAATCTATATAACTTTGACAATATTATTCATAAGCAAATACTGCACCTCAGGACAGGAGAGTTAATCAGATTTATAAAAACGATACACCTCATATGGTAATGTGACGTAGAACTGATCCTGTTTTCACAGTCAAAGTCATAATCATAAATCAGCTCAATTGTACCCAGGGTTGGCTATACAAATCCCTCCCTCATAAATCGAGTGCGAGTACACTAACTAATAGCAGACAGGGGCTTCGACTCATGCCTCGAATGAATGTTAGCAATTCTGGTAGCATAAATTGCCACCATCTTAGTTCTCGAGGGGTCAGTATCTCCCAAGAGATAAATTAGTTGTTGGATCTTTGGGCGAGAGCAATCCCAACTGATGACCTGTTTCATTTAGCATATAGGGGGGCAAGTCAAAATGTAATGGCCTAAATCTTCTACCTCCCTACCACAAGGGCAAATTCGTTCACCAAAGAGGATTCCCAGATATCTTCCCAATAGGACGGACGAGCGCATAGTTTGGAGCCTCAGTTTGATGAAAGCTTTTCTAAGCATGGGATCAGTTAGGAGGTTAATATATGAAGCCCTGCCCTTGGCCGGAATCAGATATTTATAGAAAGGAGAAATATGCAATCCAGAGGCTGAGGTCCTCTGATCTTGCGTATCTATATCTAGCACTCGTTGCTTAAGAAGTTTAATAATCGAGCGACTAATAATATCGCCAAAAAAAGTCTCTGAAAACCCTAAGGACGAAAGGCGCATTTTCACGTCAGCCCACCAGCCATCCGTGCCACATTCAATATCCTGCAGCTTTTCCCGCATTGCCAAACTCAGGAAAGAGGTCTCAGAAGCATCCCTTAATTTAGCCCAAAAAGTCAATATTATTCATATTTCTATTTGGGCGGCTAAAGATTAACTACCCAATTCAAAATTTATAATAGCTGGGTTAGATGAAGGGGGAAATCTTCAAAATTCATCTCCAGCAGCTATTAATTACTGGTTGTAGGCAGGAGATTGCATGGCAGTCATAGCCCCAGATTTGGACCCCATACAGCATTCTTGCTATCAACTTAGCGTCCATGATTTTTTGGGCTGTCTTAATACATCATTGACCGTAAAAGAAGAAAAAACGCTGAATAGCCGAGGCTTCCATCTTCGCCTTCTCCACTGATATTTGATCTACTTTGTTGCTCTCTGGGATCATGGAATTATATTTTAGTCTCAAAATGGGGTCACACAGGAAGAAAAGGCAGAAAATCTGAAAACTACTTTTGTTTTTAGATTTAAATGGAAGGGAAGTTAAAACAAAAAGGTAACTTACAGACACTAAGTCCTATTCTGATACTATCAGGCTACATACTCATCTCACTTCTTTGAGAATGTGTGTTTTTGCTAAACCTGTCACTGTGCCTGTGAGCCAATCAATTTAATTATGATGAAGGATATCATTTATGAGGCAGTGATTCTATATACATATTATTGCTACATTACTCAAGTAAAATGGTACCTTGTAAAATCAGCTGAACACTTACCTTTACTGCATGACTTATAAGGCTTCCTGATTAAAGTGAAGACATCATCAGACTTCAACTCACCATCTGGGCTACAGCACAGCTCCAAAATATTTCTGTCTGAAGCAGCCGATAATCACAATCTGTAGGGTCCCCTAATAGAATTCACCCAAAATATCTTTGCAGTGAGAATTTCCCTTGGAATGGAGGCAGGGAAAATTAGAGCTGTCCATGATTCATTCATGAAGCTTTGGTTTCTGCAAATGTTATATAGGATGCTTTTAAATGAGACACACCTACGTATGGACACTCACCATCCATGTGGGGGAGGTCTTGTTTGAATATGGGTGTATGGCGGTGCCCCCTACCATTACCCATGCACTGCCCACCCAGTCCACGCATGGAGCACTCCAAGAAAAGCCAGAGTGCCCATGGGGGTAGGCGGTGCATGGGGTCCCTCTTTTGAAGTGCTCCCCCATGCACCGACCATGGACCCCACCCCGTCTCATTTAAAAACACCCATAGGCTTGTACAGTGATTCCTAAGGGCCTAGGTTCTGCTCTCTACCGTCACTGGGACTACTTACCAAAAGTCAGGTGATGACAACATTGTTCTCAAGTTGCAGAGGACTTTATTCTGCTGTTCCTTCCACTAAAGTAGGTGGGATAAACTCACATATTCTCCGATCCTCCAGTAGCACAGCTACCACCTCCCCACCCCCTGCCCTTTGAAGACAGTGAGCTTGTAACTGTCAGAGTGCTTTGAAGACTGAAGACAGAGCAAGCCCCCTAAAAGAAATGACATGAAAACTGTTGAAAGAATGTAAAGGTTGCAAAATTAAAGAAAATGTAAGAAATGCCAGATTTAAGTTGCCAGTGCCGCTACGCTGAATGGGGCTTTCACAAGGAGAGCACTTGAGGGTGGGATTGTCACCAAAATCTTTCCATTATCTCATACTCTTTGTGCGCACGTAACAAGTGACAGATTTCGGTCTCATTTGCTGTAGAAGTTGGAAAGCATAAGAACATGAATGCTATGCTGGGTCAGACTAATGGTCCATCTAGGCCTGTATCCTGTCTCAGGCAGTGGCCACATTGGAGAGAGTACTTCAGAGAAGTACCTAGCAGGTCATAACTGAATGATCCATTTGCTGCTCCTAACTGCAAGCGCCTGACAATTAGAGGTCTCAATATGATAACTGGGTTAAAAAAAATAATTGGATAAATCCTTAGAAGACACCTGACCATTAGTTAATTTTTGGATTTATCTTTTAAGGACTAATCCAGTTATTTTTTTAACCCAGTTATCATATTGGCTTTCACAACTCCCCCTGGCAATGAGCTCTTTGGGTTAATTGTGTGTTAAGCTGAAGTTCCTCCTCTGCTTTGCAGTAAATAGGGAATTGGACCACAATTTGAATGTGGATATAAATACGTCCTAAGCTGCATTTTGTGGTTGTGTGCAATCATGTAATTCAAGGTTGTCCAGCTGGTGGCCTGCAGACTGAATCTGGCCCGTGGTAGTGTCCCATCTGGCTCATAGCCTAAAGATCTAATTATCAGCATTTTCTAAATAAAGTATATATTTCCAGAATGAAGTAATGTATTAACAACTTATGCACATGGGACACTGGATAAAAACAGGAGAGACTCCAGGCTGCTGCATCCCAGGCTGACCTGAGACAGGCAGCCCACACGGACATGATGTATGCTGGGCTGGGGTTCAACACAAACATGTGACCAGCCAGGTCAATGGCCGCACAGTCTTAGGAATGGGGAGAAGAGGGGATGTGTGGCTGGCCATCCCTACCTCTGCGCTGTGCCCAGCGCACCACCCCCTGCTGTGACTTGCACCCATGGTAGAGGCCTGATTTGGCCCTGTCATCAGGCAAACCTTAGCCCAGACTGTGACCTCAGAGTTCAGAGCCTGGGATAGCTGCCAACACAACCCAGGATACCCTGAGTTAACATCTGGCAGTGGCTGCACCTATGTGCAGGTGCGGTCTCTGCCCATGCATGCCACAATGGGCCAAACTGGTCTGCTTCCACGTTTGTTTTTACCCAAAGTGAAAGTTACACAGGCATTTATTAACCTTGAGTGCTTGACTTTGCAACCTAAACATTCTTTTAATGGTGTCTCTTGTATAAAAGTTTAGACATCTGGCCCAGAGAAAAGCACTACATGCATACCCACTAACATTTGATGGAGAGAAAAAGGCACACTTTAGGCCACCTCTATTTGGCATACATTTATGAAAATTTGTAATATTTGGTTCTTAGCTGGAAAAAAGGATGTCCGTGTGAGAGTCTCTGTGTACACTTTCTGCATTAACTTTCTTTGTTCTTTGATAGCTGTGCTCCCAGCTTGTTGAAATGAGAAATAGTGCCCCTCCCTTAATGCCGCCCTGCGCGCAGTAAATGATCAGCAGCAGCAGCAGCCAGGGCAGTGAGTCAGCCAGTTCTTTCTCCAGCTGGATGAATGAGGTCCTAATAATTTTCCAGTGGTGGCTGGTGGACCTCTAGGTTGGCAGGGTGGGGCCACCTGGGGATGAGGCCGCCATTAAAACCTCACACTCTAAAACTGATAAAATGGGTGTTACATTTTCTTATACATGTTGTAGGGCACCCATAGAGCACACATGCAGCCCTGAAACATGTATAATAAAATATAACACCCATTTTATCAGTGTTACGAGTGTCTGTGTGAAAAGGCCCTATGGAATACACAATGAATAAGAATGACTCTGAATACAGATCTAAAAACCACACGTTTGTGGAATGCAATAATAAGCAAAATGCAAAACTCTGTGAGCAAATCAGAAAGGGAAAAACAAACCAGTAGTTGTTTCTGTAGATCAGGTGCTAGAAAAGATGGTGGGGGGCAAGGGTTGAAGTCTGTTTTAGATAAGGGGACATTACATGCATGTGGATTTCTTTTATTTTTAAAATGTGCTATTTTAAAAATAAGAATCCACATAGAGAAACATGCCTGCCAGGTGTATGAGGAAAGCTTCAGGAGAAGTTGGGGCACTCAGTAAGGAAGTCCACACAAGAGAGACTTGTGCTCTCAGTGGGAAATGCTAACGGGTGAACTCAGCCATCAATACACACCAGAGAATCCACCATGCCAGAGACAGGCCCTGGATACAAATGCCTAATTGTGGGGGAAATCTTCAGTGTGAACCTCAATACTGGAAAGCATGAAAGAACTCAAACAATTTCCCCATTCCCACCCTCAGCTGCAATTGCAGTTGGGAGAGTTCACTTGGAAGGAAGCATGGGCCAGAATACTTTAGGAAACGGCACAGTAGACTTAAAGCTTAACTATTAAGCCACACAGATGATGTTACATTTCTAAACCCTCACCCCAGACCAAGCCCTCCCATCCCTCAGGTTGCTCTCCTTCCCTGACACCTATTTCCCTAATGAACACAGAACATTTCCTGATATTCCTCTCTCTTTACATGCCCTGTTCCAAAGTGACACCTGAACCCAGGACCTGCTTGCCAGCAAGGGGAGGGCTGACTGGCAACTCTGCAGCAGGGAGAATAAAAGGCCCTGGAGCCAGCAAAACTCCGAACAGAGAAATAGTATCTTAGTTAAGGAACAATTCAAATTGGTCATATATTGGTATCTGAAATTACAGGCAATTAGAGGTCAGAATTCTGGGCTATACTAATACGAATGTCATGGAATACGCACTGGAATCAATGAAGGAAACACAAATGCCAATTGGCAATAACACAGACATCTGAACACACACATGAACAATATGCTTTAATGACCCACCAACTGCAGCCAAATCTAGATCACACCGGTTTTCTTGATCCTGCGCAGTCTGGCTTTCATCCGGTATATGGCACAGAGACTACGCTTGTGGCCTTGGTCAATGACCTCCTGGTGGAGCTGGATAGGGGTCATATGACCCTGCTGGTTCTAGCTGCAGCTTTTGATACCGTGAATCATGAGCGGTTGATGACCTCTCTGCAGGACCTGGCTCGGGTAGGCAGAACCATCTTACAATGGTTCCGCTCTTACCTCAAAGATAGATCTCAGTGGGTAGTGCCTAAGAGACTTTTCATTGTCCCTTGGGAGCCTCCCGCGTGGGGTCCCACAGGACATTCTGTCCCCGCTCTTATTCAACATGTATATGCAACTGCTAGGGGAGGTTGTGCACAGCTGGGGGGGTTCAGTGTCATCAGTATGTCAATGACACCCAGCTGTATATTTCCTTTTCAACCAACCCAGGTCCTGCAGTCTCATTGCTGTCCCAGTGATTGGCCACTGTGGGGGATTTGATGAGGTTGAGCAGATTGAAACTCAATCCTGACAAGACAGAGGTGATATTGGTGGGTGGGTTTGGTGGTCTGGGGGAGGCCTCCATTATTGGGGGGGGTTCCATTCTCCTTTGGTTTCATGTGTGCGGAGCCCGAATGTGCTCCTGGATTCACAGCTACGACTGGATCAGCAGGTGTTGGCTGTGGTCAGGAGTGCCTTCTGCCAATTACATCTAGTGAAGAGGCTCCGCGCATATGTCACAGACTCCAATCTCACCACTATCATTTATTTATTTATTTCTATCCCGCCCATCCTGCCACAAGCAGCTCTGGGCGGCTTGCAATAATAACCGCAACAACAATAATAAAAACAACTTTAAAACAAACACACCAGGGAGGAATTTTTAAAATATCCCTAATCGCCCACCACCCTAACCCATTCCCCCCACCTTCCCCATCAAAAGCCGGGAAGAACAGCCACGTCTTACAACGGCATCAAAATGAGGGAAGATCCAAGGCCAAAAGAGCCTCCACCGGCAGCGAGTTCCACAACCACGGAGCGGCCACCGGGAAGACCCTCCCCATTATGGCCCTCCGGCAGACTCGGGGGACCTAGAGGAGAGCACCTCCTGATGACCGCAGGAGCCAATCCAGGACCCAGGGGGTTAGGCAGTCCCACAAATAGGTCGGACCAAGGCTGTTCAGGGCTTTATAGGCAAGCACCAACACCTTGAATTGGGCCTGGAAGACTATAGGCAGCCAGTGAAGAGACTGAAGAACTGGTGTAATATGTTCCCAGCGGCCCAGTCCCACCAGGAGACGTGCCGCTGCGTTCTGCACCAGCTGCAGTCTCCGAACCGTCACTATGGGTAGCCCCACGTAGAGCGTGTTACAGTAGTCAAGCCTAGAGGTAATGAAAGCATGGATGACAGTGGCCAGGTCAGAGTCCAAGACATATGGCCAAGGTCGACGCACCAGATGTAATTGGCGAAAGGCACTCCTTGTCACAGTCTCCACCATAGCATCCAAGCGGAGCTGCAAGTCAAGGAGCACCCCCAGACTTCATACTTGGGGAACCAGCAGAGGGCAGACCCCATCAATGATGGGGGCTGTCACCCTCTCCGCCTTACCCACTAGCATCACCTCCATCTTATCGGATTCAGCTTTAGTCGATTTGCCCTCATCCAATCCCCCACAACTGCCAGACACCCAGTAAGCACTGAGGCTGCCGGGCCTGGGTCTGATGAAAAAGAGAGGTAAAGCTGGGTGTCATCAGCGTATTGATGACACCACACGCCAAACCTCCTGACCACCTCACCGAGCAGCTGCATATACACGTTGAACAGGAGAGGGGACAAAATAGAACCCTGCGGGACTCCACACAAGAGGTCTCGGTGTGATGAAAAATGATCCCCGCACACCACTCGCTGAGTTCTTCTGGCCAGGAAGGAGCGGAACCAGTCAAGAACCATACTGCCCACCCCCGCCCAGTCCCACAGGCACGTCACCAACATCTCATGATCAACGGTATCAAAAGCAGCCAGTAGATCTAATAGAATCATCAGGGCCGAATGACCCTGATCCAATTACTGGCATAAATTGTCGACCAACGCCACAAGTGCAGTCTCGGTGCCATAACGTGGGTGAAATCCTTACTGCGAGGGATCAAGAAAACCGACACGATCCAGATGCTCCTGCAACTGTTGGGCCACCAACCACTCAATAGCCTTCCTTAAAAAGGGGAGGTTAGAGACCGGCCGATAACTGGCAAGGGAGTCGACGTCAAGCGATGGTTTCTTGAGCAGGGGCCGCACCACTGCCTCTTTAAGGCAGCTCAGCATCCTGCCCTCCCCAAGGACATTTGTCACCTCGAGGCTAGACTACTGTAATGCACGCTATGTGGGGCTGCCCATGGTGACATTCTGAAAGCTGCAGTTGGTGCAGAATGTGGTAGCCCGCCTCTTGATGGGGATGAACTACAAGGAGCACATTCAACCAGTGCTCCAAGAATTTCACTGGCTGTCTATTGTCTTCCAGGCCTGATTCAAGATGCTGGTTTTAACCTATAAAGTCCTACACGGCCTTTTAATCTATAAAGCCCTACCTGAGGGACCGCCTCATTCCCTGGGGTCTGGAGTGGCCCCTGCGGTCATCTGGGGATGCCCTCCTGGAGGTCCTGCATTTTTGGCGGGTCTGGAAAGACAGGAGGGTGTTCTCAGCAGCCGCTCCATCACTGTGGAATGCCCTCCCAGTGGAGCTTCGCCTTAGCCTGGATCTCCTGAATTTCCGCCAGTGCTGTAAGACCTGGCTTTTCTGCCAAGCATTTGGCAGGGTGAAGGGTAGGGTGGAGTGGGTTAATTTATTATGGGTTGGGTGTCTGTTTTAGCAGACCTCGGAATGGGTGGGTTTTTTGGTTTATTTTTGTATTTTTGAATTTTATAATGTTATGAATTATCATATTTATTGTTTTACTTGGTTCTGTAAGCTGTCTCGCGTCTCCACTGGAGAGAGGGGTGGGGTAAAAATGTTAAAATAAAATAAAATAAATAAATAAATAAGCAGTACAATGGAACTGCATCTCTGATAAAGAATGAGAGAAGGTGTGTGTGTGTGTGTGTGTGTGTGTGTGTGTGTGTGTGTGTGTGTGTGTGTGTGTGTGTGTGTGTAATGACAAAAAAAAAAGAGTCGAGGGAGTGGAATAAGAGGAAGGAGGCTACAGAGAGTAGATGGAGTGACAAACTAAGTGGAATGATAAGGAAGAGGGCACAGTGAGCAGATGGAATTATAGGAATGCTACCCATGGTCTCCTTTGTCATTCCTCCCAATTACTTATCATTTCACCCAGAACCATGTCATTCTACCTGCTTGCCATGGCTCTTCCCCACTCATCATTAATAAAAGTTTGTCATCTCACCCACTCCTCATGGCCTCCCTCCCTGTGATTCCAGCCATTCTCTTGTCATTCTGCTCACTCTCTCTGGTACCTTCCTCATCATTCCACATTTGCTTTCCCCTATTTCCCAAAATTCAGCTCCACTGTATTGCTTCACAGCTAATTAAAGTGCATGGTCATTCACAGATCCCATTATTTCCAATTAATATTCTTGTTGTCTCTGTTGTTTCCAGCAGACTTTCCATGTCATTCATTTCAATATGTCCCTAGAATCCTTATTAATTATTATTATTATTATTATTATTTATTAAGCATTTATATGGCACAGGGATGGGGAACTTCAGACCCAGGGGCCAAATGCAGCCTACAGCTGTCACAGATCCATGGACCTTGTCCTACTTTTGTATGTGGCCCCTTTCCAGTTCCTTGATCTGGTCCCTGGATCCATTTCCTACCCCCAGGCACTGAAAAACTGAACTCAGGGTAAGGATGTGGAGACTGGGATGTGCATACAAGGATAAGGGATGGATCCTTGCCCGTCCTGGCTGGTGAAAGCTAGCCAGCCGACGTTATGGCCGTTGCTGGCTGGGGTGGTTAGTGCCTCCCTTCGGGAGGACAGGGTGCCTCAATGCCTGAAGGAGGCTGTGGCTAGGCCTCTGCTCAAGAAACCATCTCTTGACGCTGATGCTCCTGCCAGTTATTGGCCGGTCTCTAACCTTCCCTTAGGGAAGGTTATTGAATGGACTGTGGCATGGCAGCTCCAAGAACATCTGGATCGCACCGGTTTCCTTGACCCCTCTCAGTCCGGGTTTCGGCCTGGGTATGGTACGGAGACTGCATTGGTGGCCTTGGTTGACGATCTCCATCTGGCATTAGACCAGGGTTGTCAGACCTTACTGGTCCTGCTAGACCTTTCGACTGCATTCGACACAATTGATCATGAGGTGTTGGTGACTTGCCTGCGGGACTGTGCCGGGACAGTCTTGGACTGTTTTCGTTCTTTCCTGGCCGGGAGAACTCACTGGGTGGTCTTGGGGGACTGTACATCTTCCCCCCAGGACCTCACGTGTGGAGTCCCGTAGGGTGCCATTCTGTCCCCCCTCTTGTTTAACATCTATATGCAGCCATTAGGGGAGATCGTTAGAGGGTTTCAGGGCATGTAGTGTCATCAGTATGCTGATGACACTAAGCTCTACCTTTCTTTTTCCATCGACCCAGGCCATGCAATCTCTTTATTTTTCCAGTGCCTGTTGGCTGTGGGGGCTTGGATGAGGTTGAGCCATCTGCAGCTGAATCCTGACAAGACGGAGGTGATGTTGGTGGATGAGCGCCTGGGGGGCCTGGGAATGGTTGAATCTCCTCTTGTTTGGGCAGGGGGGTTCACCCTCCCATGGTCTCACAGGTACGGAGTCTGGGTGTGCTCCTCGATTCACGGCTCAGCCTGGAATCTCATGTGGCCATGGCAGGGAGTGCGTTTCGGCAGTTACATCTTGTCTGGCAGCCAGGGGCGTAGCTAGGTTGGAATGGGCCCAGGGACAAGATATGTACTGTGGGCCCCCCCCC
>QEPC01011062.1:384607-433588 GCA_003113815.1 Sphenodon punctatus | reverse complement strand
GGGGGGCGGGTCAAGCATGATGTCAGCCCACGGCTGACCAATGGGGGGTGATGTCCCCGTGGGTGGGCCCAGAGGGGAGGGGCTGAGGGGGGACCATGTGTCAGCTGGCAGGGGGGCCCAGACGGAGCTGCAGAGCCACAACTTGTGGGGAAGGGAAACCTCAGATGGGACAGGCGGCCGGCTTAGCTACCATAGGGATGGGGCGATGGGCCCCCAGTCATGGTGGGCCCCGGGACAAATGTCCTGGCTGTCCCTATGGTAGCTACGCCCATGCTGGCAGCTTCAGCCATATCTCTCAGACTCTGACCTCACCACTGTCATCCATGCCTTCATCACCTCGAGGCTGGATTACTGCAATGCGTTCTACGTGGGGCTGCCCGAGAAGCTGGTCTAGAAGCTGCAGCTGGTGCAGAATGCTGTGGCCCATCTCCTTACCAGGACAGGTCTCAGGGAGCACATAACACCTGTGCTCCGGGCTCTTTACTGGCTGCCTATAAAGCACTGGGCCAGTTTCAAGGTGCTGGTTCTGACCTTTAAAGCCCTTCACGGCCTGGGCCCTGCCTATCTGCGGGATCGCCTCACTCCCCATGTGGTAGGTAGGTAATCAATTTTATTTGGGCAGGCTCACGGCCATAGTTTGAACACAAACACACAATGCATAAAAATTATAAAATAAAAAGAGCAGCATACTAACAGCAGTCCATACAGGTTACATTTTGGTCGATCAAAGAAAATTAAAGTCCGATCAACATAATGAATCAGACGAGGTAAACTCCAGGAAGTGTTTGCGCCTGACAAAAGCAAGGGTAAAAAACCTAGCAACACCACAAATTTTCTTTTGATTTCGATAATCCAGGAGCTTGTCTCTCATAAAGTCATCCATCCAGCTCAAGTAAGACCCCAGAAAAGGCTGAAAAATTTCGGTGTGCAAATTATCATATAAATGACACCTAAATAGTACATGGCTAGTTGATTCAACCTCCTGTTGGTCACAGACACACAACCTTTAGGCTCTAGGTATTTCCCCATGTGCCCGTGCGATGCAAGATGGTCCGTGGGGGCCTTTTTGGAGGTTCCCCGGGCGAGACTGGTGGCCACTGATGTGAGATCTTTTTTGGTGGCTGCCCCTGTGCTGTGGAATTCACTCCCAGAGGCAGCTCAGTTGGCCCCCACTCCGTCATTTCAACGTTTGTGTAAGACCTGGCTGTTCTGCCAGGCCTTTGGTGAGGGGGGGGGATTGGGAGGGAGGGTGAGTTTTTATGATTTGTTTTAAAATTTGTAGATTTATTTCATGTTTTTCACTGCCCCAAGCTGCCTTTGGGAAGGAGGGGTGGAATATAAGTTTTAAATAAATAAATAAATAAATAAAATAAAATAAAATCCATGTCACACATCCATTATTGGAACCCTCCTCTTCCTGAGTGCACCCTTAAGCATTCCTGTCCACTATGTGACCCTTGGAGATTGTACTAATTTTCAAAGAGACCCCTGGGAGGGAAAAGGTTCCCCACCTTTCCCAATACAGCACTTCCAGTATCCTTCCTGCAAGCTTCTGACCAGGGAACAAGAGGAAAAAAACATGGAGGAATCTTTAGCATCCCAGGAGTCCCAGTAACATTGTATCACTTGGAGAGAGGGAAACAAAATTTAAGAAGGGCTAACACTATTTTTCCCTTTCAGAAACCCTATATAGCCACACAACACTGCATGTGCAGAAATTCCCAATGTGTCTACCACTCTTGTACATGCTCAGTGGTTCTGAGTATGATGATAGCAGCAGAAGCAGAAGCACTAGTGAGAACAGGACTGGGGGCTGCAGAACGGGACAGTGGTGAGGATTAGGGCATTTATAAGGTCAGCATCCAACGTGCCTCCTTCCCCTAGCAATCTCAATTGCCTGGTGAAACCAGTACAGACCTTATATTGCTGGCAGCAATACAAGATAACAAAACCCATTAATGTACCAGGCAAAAAAGGTACTACTGGAGGGTGTGTACACACTGCAAATAAATTTGTAAGACTTCAGGTCCAAATGAATTGCATTATTTGTGCAGCCAGCCTGTGCCCTTTACACCAATCTCTTGCCCTTGCTGCCTCCAAACAGTCCCTATTTAGGAGGGAAGGGAGTTCCTCTTTGGGTGTTTAATCACACTGTCCGTCTTTCAGGAGAGAGAAATAAAAAGACCAGGTTGCCTCCCAGGAAAAGCATTGATAAGACAAAGGCGAGATAATGGAATGACAAGAAACTAAGTGAAATGATAAGCGGGGGAGTTTCTGTCACTGTTTATACACTTGGAATGTTGGGAGATGTGTATTTGTAAGTGTGTGAAGGGACTGAGCTTATCGGCAGGGGGAACACAGCTTGTCCCTTCTAGTCTGATCAAAATGTTGAGACACACAACTTAATGGTATTCACTGATTGCTTGATATGGACACAAATAAGTGACACTTGAACTTCTCACTATCTAGACTGACCACCCCCCACATTGAAGGGCAGCTGGCAGATCATGTAGACCAGAAGTTCTCAAACTATAAGTCAGGACCTCAGGCGTGTGGGGAATACCATCCATGGAAGGGGTCCTAGGCCCTTTTTAAATGGGGGGGGATGGGTGTGTGTCAGTGGGTGGAGTGCCTCCCGTGTGGGCAGCGCGTGAATGTGCACGTACACGGACGCACACCCACACATCCCCATGCATGGAGCAACTGGCATTTTCACCAATTGTTTCATGCATGGGTGTGGGGTGGTCACAGGAGTGCACATGCATGCACTTACATGAGACGCTCCTCTGTGTGGACAATGGGTGTCCATGCGTGGGAGCATCTCATGTAAAAAGGGCCATAATCTTAACTGATATACCTTGCATATTTTTGTTGCTGCCTGGGGATTTTCATAATTCTTGCATTTCTAGAGCACTTTTCTTGTGCATTGCTTCTACCATACAGACAGGTCCTGTCTCCTTTTAAAGCTGCTGCTATTTAGGAATAGGAAATATGCATTTTTCTGCTGTTTGTCAGATTTTGACTTGCAGAATCTGCACATCAGCAATGTCTATTTAAAATGCTTCACTTTTTAAACAATTACTGGTGCTGTTCTCCACAGACAAGACCTATTAGATTTTCATCTAACAGCAAAAATCTTCGTCTGACTCATTGACTGGCTTTCTTTTTTAAAAAATTAATTCCCATTAACTGCCATTTTCTTACATGACATCAGATTTAATTTCTCTGGCCGTCTTCTGTAAATTCAGTTTTTACCACCAGTTTCTGAACTGCTTCTTTCTCCTGCTCTTTGCAATCCATAATACAAATCTCCCTAAAAAATAAAATAAACCAAATGCTTAATAAAATATACAGGGGACTTTTGTTATACTTATAGTTTGACTGCCAGCCAACACAGAAGGAAAGAATTCAAGTGAAAGGGCTACACATAGAAACCTACTCTAGCAGATGATATTTGACTCTGTCTCCTTAAAAAAGAAATGTAGTGATTATTAGTTACACTGATAGCCCTGAAAACCAAAGCCTCTTGTTCCTGTACAGGTCAAATACAGAGCAAATAGCACTGCTTGGCAAATGTGTCATAAAACTGATTTTGAGAAAGAGCCATTAGAGTAAAAGACTAGCTCCCTATCTTGTCTGTTTATTATTTGGCTTCTCTTCTGAGACTTCCCTTCCAACAGGGATGCATGTGTGTGGTATGCTACGAACAGTTGCCCAGTAGAAACTGGATTGAGAGCACAAATTCATTTACCAGTAGGCTGCCAAAGAGCAGCCAAATGGTAATATTTTTTTATGATTACTAATTGCCAAACTAGTGAAACTTTTGCATCCTCGCTCCCTTGAACCAGCTATGCTCCTCAAGCTTGCCATTTCTATTCATGGTCTACCGCTTAGTACAAAACCCAGTTTAATTAATACTTAGCTCTTCTACAGCACTTTACAACTAGGCTTAGTTTACTTACTGAAGGCTACCTGCTGTTTTCCAAGATAAATCTGAACTGTCAATTATGTGATTCACTGATTGAGGAGGTAATTATAATGAGTCAGTTGCTGCTTCTGGCATCACATTGCACAATGGATTCTATCCTGCAACTCGGTTACATAGGAATTGGTTTACTGGAGGAAATGGATGGACCACATGCTTTCCAAACCTGTCCCCACAGTGGCCCAGTACCAAATGCATTAGATCACTGATTCCCAGACTGTGGGCTGTGAAGCTGTCTATGGTTTCCAGCTACGTCACAGCAAGCTTTAGTACCTACCAGGGGTGGGTCATGATGTTGGAGGGGCACTGGGGCAGTAAGGTCGGTGGGCCTAGGGGCAGAGCCAGGGGGACGGTAGGTGGAGCCAGGGGAACGGTAGGCCAGTGGCATGGCATAACCCAGCAGCAAGGAGTTCCCAGGGTTAACATCGGATGGAAGAAAACACAGTCTACATGCACATCAAGCTTAAAATAAGTCCCCCCCCCCACGTTTACTCACCCCCCCCTTCCCCAGTGTCTCGTCTCCCCAGGCTGGGGGCCTGGGATGGAAGGGGGCCTGGGATGGAAGGGAGGGTGAGGGTGTGCAAGACTGGGGAATGGTGAGGAGGGTGGGTGTGCAGGACTCAGGAGTCGGACACGGACTGGAGGCAGTGGCAGGCAGGCACTAGGCAGGCAGGTGAGGCTTCAGGGTTCAGTGGAGGTGCTTGGTGGCGAGATGGGCTATGACGCATATGCTCAACAGTTCAAGCATGCACGCTGCAGCCCATCTCGCCGCCGAGTGCCTCCACCAAACACCCAGGTGAGGCTTTGCATTGAGCCCATAGGGCTCAATGCAAAGCTGCTGCACGGGAAATTTGATTTCCCAGCGGCGGCACTTGGACTGAACACTGAGCCGCCCGGCTCGCATTCAGTTCAAGTTTGCCGCTTCTGGGACTCCAGACTCTGGAGTCCCAGAAGGGAGTAAGTCAGACTGAGGCTTCTCAGCCCCAGACAGAGGCTAGCGCTCACTGACTGAGAGATCTGTCTCTGCTGGTGGCTGAAATTGACATCAGAGCGCCGCGCTGCTCTGACTGCAGGAGTCAGAGCAGTGCAGCGTTCCGATGTCAATTTCAGCTGCCTGGCAGAGACAGAGCGCTCAGTCAGTGAATGCTCTGTCAGTGCGGCACCGGGAGGAGTGGGGGGGAAGAGCAGGGGCAGGGCACTGCCCCAGGTGCCTTCAGGCGAGGGCTGCTACTGGTACCTACTAACACAAACAGCTATCTCTCTGGGATGAAGGTGCGGGTGGACAGAGATTAACACAATGCAAACTTGCTCAACGTGACTGCCCTTCAGCCAGTGTGCGCGCATTATGGCCATCCCATTGTTTCCCTCCTCACATCAGAGAAGAAAAACACCTGTTTTGTGTACAGGGCATTGCCAGGATATTTAACAGCAGTAGGGGGAGTTGTTGGCATGGGACAGGGCAAATTTCTCCTGTCCCCTTTGTGACATGGCCTGCCCCCTGCCATCAAAACACTCTGAAGAAGTCAGTCACCATGGGTGCCAGGTAGGGATGGGAATTGGATTGAAAATCGGAATCAGATTCAATTGGCTTGAATTTGAATCAGATCGGAATAAGATTGTATTCTCCCCCACCCACCCCCATTCCCCAATTGACTTCAATGGGGAAATTTTCCTGTGAAGTCAATGAAAAACTGAACTTATTCATTCCAGTGGGCCAGGACCATTCATTCTAAAACACAATCCTAGAATGATGAATGGGTCGAAGAAGAGTCTGGCAATAGCAGAGAGGAGCAAACAAGCGAGACAGAGGGAAATGACAAATGAGTGGGGGGCGGGGGAGGGACGATCGAGAGAGGAGACTGTGTGTTGGGGTGCTGCTGGCTGCATGTGGGAGCAGTGTGTAAAATAGATTACACATACATTTATCCTAAACTTCTGAGTCCTTGATTTTCATGCCCTCCTGGGCTGCCTGTTGTCTTCTGAAGGTAGGCTTTGGAACGAACATTCTTTCTGACTTGGCAAACTGTAGGGAGGCCTGAGTTAGTTCCCACTGTCCTGCAACAAGCCGAATCAGAAAAGATTAAAGGGAGGAGAAGGACAGGACAGAGGAGGAAGTGGGTTTTCTGGTTCATGAGAAAGGGAAAGGGTAAAGTTGGTACCCACTGTACCTCTTCTTGGGGGGAGCCTGGCCAATAGGTGACCCCAACCTGGTTTAGTCACCTGCAAAGAAAGAAGAGGGAGCCCATACAGGATGCTCTGGCCTGGGGAAGGCCCTCCAGGATGCGGCCAGGAGAATGAGGCTAAGGGTCCAGTGCCCCCAAGAAGAGGTGAACAGTTTGATTGTTCACTTCTGGGAGCTCCACTCAGGGCCTTTCCAGTCGTCTTTCCACTGCCACTCATCATAGATGGTGCAATACGGCTTCCTCTTTTGCTCAACAAGGATTTCCTGTCAGTGGTGTTTGCTTTCAAGCTATCTCGGTTCATGTTCAACAAGAGGTGGGAATGCAGCCCTTCCTTCAACTTCCTCGCCAGCTACACCATCAATGCGTGCAGGTCAAAATTGCTGCTGCCTGTCAGGAGAGATGTTATACCAGGCTCCATCTACGCTGTCAGAAAATCCCCCAAATCCCATGTTGTACTGAATTTCAGCTGAAAGGATTGAGGGGACTGACCCCCAGAACTTTCTGGCTTGGTTGGCTGAGAGCTGTTAAGTATGGCCACCACACACTTCCCTACAACCATAAACCCAGTCCTCCTTGGTGTGGGGCTTCTCCCACCAAGGGTGGGTTCCCAGATAGTTCCAGACCAGGCAAGCTGGATGGGGTGGGTGTAAGAAGAAAAAGCTGCAGTGCTAATGGTGGAGATATCCCATTTTAGCTTAGAGAAAATTGTCAGAACTGTGTTGTGTGGCGTTGCCTGCAAGTGCAGTACAATGGGGGTCTGGGTCTGCGACATTCATCGTCTGGTTGTGGCCTCGCTCACCCTGTGTGTGTTGTGATTGGTGTATCAGGGAGAGCTCTTGCTAGAAGACTAAGAGTAGACATGAAGAGGTGGTCCTCAAAGATATATCAGAAGGGCTGTGAATGTGTTTTATACTTGGCTAGAGAGGCAGGCTAGTCCAGTGATTGAGTTGGTAGCTAGAGAATGGGGTTCATTTCTCTGCTCTCTGACAAGCTCTGAGCCAGGTGGCGTGGCTTCTGGGGCCACATTGGGCCCCAGCAATTCTTTTTTTTAAATTTTAAAATAAAATAAGCACTGCTGTCAGTCCTTTGCCAGCCTAGAGTCTCTCTCTCACAATTGGGTGTGCATTGTACCAAGGGATATCATCTGGGAAATAGTTAATGGGAGGAGTCTATCTGGAGGCAGCAAACATGCAGTGATGTAAATGTCTGTTTATGCAGCTGAACACCCAGGATGACATCATTGATTTCAACAGGGGATGGCTTTGCAGATGTTTATTGTTATATCTAGAAATGCCTAGTAATGTCTAGGGATGGGAATTCGGATCGATTTATGGAGCTGAATTAGTTATAGATTCAGATCTCAAACTTTACAGATTTCCGGATATGGATTTCTGAATTAGGATTTTCCAATTCACTTCAGTGGGAAACCAATCCACCATTCCTTTCAATGGGCCACACATTTTAATAGCCATGTTATTAGAGATTTATTTCAATGGGTCATTTTGAGAGAGAGAGAGAGAGATTGTGACTGAGTGTGGTATTTGTGGGAGAGAGAGAGAGAACAACCAACTCAAGGATAGTATTTTGCAGGACAGAGTTTCCATTTGAGGTGCATTGGGGGACACACTTGAAAACAACATGAAACTATTGAGAACCATATAAAACTGATTTTTTAATAATAAAAATGTGGCCATTTCTTACAAGTTTGGTTTTTTATTTAAATTTTTTTGCAAAGAGCTAAAAAGCAAAGCAAAGCAGGATGAGGCCTAGAGTGGCTTTTAGGCTGGTGGGGCACAGGGATGGGGAGGCAATGAGGGCGGGGCCAATGATAATATTAATTTGACACATTTTATTCTACATACATTTTACATTAAAGAATCCAACTGTCAGAGCATCTGCACTTAGGGCAGTGGACCACAACATCACAGTTGCACATCTATACTCTATGACCCTCGCCTACATATATTACACACCAAAGAATCTACACATCAGAAAATATACAAGTCTACAGGGCAGCTCGAAATCACACCAACTATACTGCTAACTTCAGATTCACCAAAAAATATAAAAAATTGCAAGCCAAGTCACAAAAACGCAGAAGATCAATAGCAACTCACAAACTAACTCCAACTCCCAGCACAAAATAGATCAAACATTCAAAATCACATCTTCAATAGATAGCTACCATTCAAGAAGCACACTTTGCAATTGGCTACTTAAAAGGCACTCACAAAAGACCTCAATATTTAACAAATAAAGAGCCATCCCATGGGAGTGTGGTTTGTCATTAGCGAAGGGTGGTGCATTGGGGGTGCCAGGTGGCACTGTGGAGGAGGGGTTGCCCTGAGGGGTGTAGGGCCCCGGGGGGTGATGAGTTGTCCTGGGTGTATGTGGAATGCACTGGGAGCGAGAGGGGGTACAGGAGGTTCAGAGAAGGCAATGCGCTGGGGGGGTGCAGAGCACTGGGGTGACAGATGGCTGTCTTGGGGATGCAGGGGAGCAATGTATTGGGGTGCCAGGTGACACTGGGAGGTGCGGTGCACTGGGGCACTCACTTACGTGTCCTGTAGTGGAGATGAAGTAGGCATGCATACACATAGCAGCAGCAGAGAATGAAGAGCTTTAGGAGCATGTTCAGAGAAACCTCATTGAACAACAGATTTTTATGAGTATGCTCCTAAAGCTCTCTGGGAGCATGCTGGGAAATGTAGACTAACTTGCCCAAAGACAGCATTAGAAATAGTGCTCTTCTGGGAGCAAGCTGGGCTACTTTCCCAGCATGCTTCCAAAGAGCTTTACCTCATTCAAAGGAGGCAGCATCCAGAGCAGCACAACCGGCTCCCATGGCTTGAGGCAGAGTCCAGACAGCAGCACACCCCAACTCCCATGGCTTTTAGGTGAGTTTGTTGGCCGCCCTTCCCTACCTTTGCCCCACTGACCTCCCTTCTCTGCCCCCGGCTTGCCCTGTTACCTGCCCCTGGTGCCCATCTGCACCTCCCTCTTGCCCTTGATTGAGGAGTTACTGAGGAACTGAGTCCCGTGGCCATTACTCAGTTCCTCGGTACTCAGTAAAATCGAGTCAAGCACTGTAATCTTCGGTGAATTCTGAGTAAAACTGAGGATCGAGTTTCAGTCTTACTCCCAGGTCCTGAGACCACAGGCTCGAGGTGGGCATGGCACCCCCTGAAGGAACCGAAGGTGCCAGAATGGATTCCTCCTGGGCTGGGATCTTGCCTCATACCTCACTTAGAAGCACGCTCCTGATGCAGTAGAATCTGGAGGAGTCTGCCACGTTGGTGGTCTTCACATGGGGGTCCAGAAGCATGGCAAGGGCATAGGTATTGTTGTCCTCCAAGGGTTTGAAACACCGATAGGTCTGAAATGGCAAGTGGCAGCAATGGCAATTTATGTTGGAATTTAGCCATCTGCTGCCACTCCTCCAACTTGGCTCCCCCTCAATGCGTTCAACACTTACCGATAGTTTCTGCTGCTTGCCATAGTGCATAGCTATCTTCTTAATCAATGGGAAAGTTCCAATTCTTTGTTGGAAAGTGTAAAACCTGTCGCCAGCAGTCCGCTATTTCCCAAGCCTTTACTGAATTCTCAGAAAGTCTTGGAACTGTCGTAAATTGTCAGAACTGTGTTGTGTGGCGGTGCCTGCAAGTGCAGTACAATGGGGGTCTGGGTCTGCGACATTCATCGTCTGGCTGTGGCCTCGCTCACCCTGTGTGTGTTGTGATTGGTGTATCAGGGAGAGCCCTTGCTTTCCATTGATTCTTGCTGGTTGGTGCGGTTTGAATTGTGGATCGCTCGATTTCTCTCCTCCCTCCCAAATAATCTGACATCCACACTTGGCTGTGCAGTGCAGAACCACTGGTCCAACACTGTGGATGATGTTGTCTGCCTGTCTCTCTCATCAAGCACCTAGGCATGCAAGAGCACCCACTGGTGCTTGCCAGAAGACACTGGCCTTGCACTGCTGTTGTCTGCTGCGCTGATGCCAGGAACTGGTGACAGCTGCCACCGGTGTGCAGTCAGTGCCATATAGGCATGTATCACACTGGTGCTGTGCCGCAGGTCTGTGATAAAGTGTACCATGGTGGCGGTGGAACACTTACCTTACTTCCCAGGTAAGTGTGCTTGTTTTCCTATTTGTGTGGACTGACTCGTTAACCCACCCCCTCAGTCCACTTCCAGCCCCTGCACACACTTAGTCCCCCATTCCCCCATCACCAGCCCTCCACCACCCCACACTTAGTCCCTCATCACTGTTCTGACTTTCTTTCTTCTGTCTCCTCTTCTTTTCATTGCACTACATTCACTTGCCTGGGAAAAGTCTTCCAGGAGCCTGGACTGCAAACTGTTGTACAGGAACGGAATCACCTTCGTACTGAAGGTTTTGTGGGAGGGATCCTGTACTTGGGCTCCAGCAGATGAACCAGCCACTGCAACTCAATCCTCTCAACCACACCAAATGGCTCCTCATCCAGGACAATCTGCTTCCCAATTGCCCTGCTGATGGCAGCAGCATGAGGGTCGTTGGGTGGATACAGGAATTCATGTCAAGTGGTCTGGGAGGGGCGTGCCAGGACTCATGTTGGTCAGGGGGCAGAGTAGCCAGTGGTCTTTGAAGTAAAATTCATCAGGGTTGGGATGGTGGGGGAAAGGGTCAGACAGACAGACAGACAGCAGGGTTCTTCCTCCTCCTCATGCTCCCCCCACCCCCTCTGCAACTGCCACCACCTCATGTTTTTTTCTTGTCTGCAGCCTCAGGAAGATCTAAAAGGCTCTCATGATATTGGGCCAAGTGGCTGCGTAGGCCAGTGGGTGGAAAGGTGGTCAGCATTTCTCACTCGTCTGATGCAGCCATGGCAGTGCATGCACACTACTATTGTGACATCTCCCACTGCCAGTCTGAAGCAAGACCACACCCTAGACGTGATCCTCTTCGTGTTGGTTCTCGGGTGGGAAACAGCAGTGCCACTAGTGGCATGGGAGGACACTATGGCAGTGGTGGTTGTGATACTGTCAGTGGAAGGGGTGGTCACTGCATCCTAGCAGGTATGCTAGGTTGCATGGCTGTTGGGGAGGGGGGTTGAGCAGGCACACTGGGATGTATGTCAGTGGGGGGTGGAGGTGGGACAGCAGATGTACTGGGATGCATGATGGTAGGAGAAGGGGCCCAGACAGCAGGTGTGCTCGGATGCATGGCAGTCAGAACAGGTGTACTGGGACACATGGGGGTGGCGGTAGTAGAAGCAGCATAGTCAGAGAGAAGTGCCACTTTGGCAGAGGAAGAAAGTCCCTTCTTGCCACCTGAGGAGGCAACCTCCTCCACTCCCAGTCTCTTCCTTGGCCTCGCCTTACATCCAGAGCGAGTTGGCTTGGGTGCAGGTGGGTCCAGAGGATGAGAAGTGGAGGTCTGGTCCATGAGCGGCCCGGCCTGAGGGATTGTTGTAGCTGATAGAGTGGCCTCTTCATACAGCAGCTCGAGTTCCACTCATGGTCTCTCTCCCCTTTTCACAGTCACTCATTGTCAAAGGTAGTGCAATGAAAAGGATACAGAAGGAAGGGGGAACAGCAGTGAGGGGCTAGGTGTGGGATGGTGGAGGGCTGGCAGTGGGAAGCTAAGTGTGTGGAGGGGCTGGAAGTGGGGTGAGGGGGTAGGGGGGCTGGAAATAGGGTGAGCTAACAAGAGTCAGTCCACACAAATAGGAAAGCAAGCACGCTTACCCGATTGGTGGAGCCTGCCTGCGGCACTCAAGAGGACGAAAAACGTCTACAGCCTCTCTCCTCAGGGCAGATAGTTTCCCCAAGTTTGCTGGCTTTCTGCCGAGCTTGCAAAACCTGGCTGTTCACCCAGGCCTTCGGAGGGGAGGGTGGGGTAGTTGTGGGGAGATATTTTAAATTCTGTTTAAATTCTTTTTATGCTTTTTAGTGAATTTTAATATTGTATATTTTTATTCTTTTTGTAAGCCGCCCCGAGATGCTGTAGGCATGAGGAGACGGCTAAGAAATACAAATAAATAAATAAATAAATTTATACAATGTAATCATATCTCCCCTCAGCCTTCTTTTTGAAAGGCTAAATAAGCCAAGCTCCTCCAGCCTCATCTCATAGTAGGGTAGGCCCTCCATCCCTCTGATCATTGTGGTAACGCTACACTGCACTTCTTGCACATGATGAAAGCGTGGATGACAGTGGCCAAATCTGAATGAGAGAGAAAAGGCCGCAGTCCCCTCACCAGATGGAGTTGGTGAAAAGCGCTCCTGGCCACTGCTGCAACCTGATACTCTAGACGTAGCAAGGGATTCAAAAGTACTCCAAAGCTGTGAACCTGATAGACCAGAGGGGGCCAGACTCCATCAATAACAGGAGTCCCAATCCCCTCCAAGTCACAAGGTTGGTCAACCACCACCACCACTTCAGGCTTGTCAGGATTCAGCTTCAGTCTGCTCACCATCATCCAGTTCCCAACAGCAGCCAGGCATTGGGTAAGCATCAAGACTGCGGGATCTGAGTCAGAAGAAAAAGAGAGGTACAGCTGAGTATGACACTATAGCTCTACTTCTCTTTTTCTTCTGACCCAGCATATTGATGGCATCTCACCCTGAACCTCTGAATGGCCTCAACTATCCGTCTCAGATACACATTGAACAGATCTTGCGACACTTTGCCTGTGCTTATGCATTTACAAATGTGAACTTCACTGATGCAGTGGGTCTACTTGCATGAGCAGTTACTTCTGTGTTTAAATATTTCAGGACTGAGGCCCAAAGCTGCTCTTGCTAGTACTTAATGTATATTTAATGTTAAGTATGATGGAGTAAGTGCATGCTTGTTAAAGATTGAGGTTATTCAAATAAAACGGTTCTTGCCTTTCTAAAACTTTTCTTAGTTTTCTAAAATCATTTCTCCTTGAGAAGCCTGTACATTAAATAAGATGGCTGACTATAGGTCTCTTCTAGTTGTAATAGTTCTATAAAATCAGCAAAAAACACCAATTTTTGTTGCCAGATCTAGCTATCTCTGTCAAATAAAAATCTGTTGTCTCCCTTCTATTATTATTATTATTATTATTATTATTAACAAACATTTATATAGCGCCAGCAGTGTACCTGGCACTTTACAAAGTAATAAAATAGACACGGTCCCTGCCCCTAGGGCTTACAATCTGAGAGACAGGAGCTGGGGGAGAGACTTAGGAAGGGGAACAGAGGGAGAGACAAGGGGTCTAACATTCATGAAGATGCGAGGTCTCAAGTGCATGTACTTGGCTTGGTTACGATGAGAATGACAGCAGGCAGGTCCATGTGGCAAGGATAAGGGTAAACTGATCGTAGGTATAGGAATAGTGGCTCAGCAGGCCTCGAAAGAGTCTAACTTGTACATGCCTGAGGAAGGGCCCTGTGGAGCTTAAAAAATTGCATATTCTCACCAAGAGAAGTTGGTCCAATAAAAGATATCATTTGAACTGCTTTGTCTCCATTTGTGAAAGGTGGGTGCACACACAAATCAGCCACTGCTGTAAAGTGCTTGAAATTATCAGCCAAACCAGGAGAGATTCTGAAAACTGTGTAGTATGAAGTAATTTAATTGGTTTTGATATGGCAAAAATGCTGTAAGAGTGGGGTGAGCAAATAGTGCTCAAATAGGGACAGGAATTAATATTTATTAATGAGCTCGGAAAGGGGAAGAATCGTGACAGGACAAAAATCTGCAGTATCCAATATTACATAGGTTAGTCAGGATTAGGGAAGATTGTGAGGAAACTCACAAGAACCTATGGGTAGTGCGATGGCAGAGGAAATTTGATGTTAAGTGCCTTGGAACTTGGAAAGCACATCCAGTACGCTTACCTTCTTCTGGGTTCTTCTAAATCAACTGTGTAATTGCTAGGAATTAGCGTTATGGATTCAGGTTAATCCAGAACTGTCCATAAACAGCAGTTGCAGATTAATCCATAACTCACCACACCGATTATGGATTTCCAGATTTCTGAAAAGCTCATTGAAGCAGCGCCACAGGGAGCCTTTTCCAGATTTTAGAAAGGCAGCTGTGTCATTGGCGCAACACTGCTCCCATCAGCTTTAAGGGAGAGGTAGGCAGAGGGGCCTTGCTGACCAATTACCAACCAGTTTTGGATGGCAATCAGCCGGCATTGGATCGGGATAGGCCGCAAGCAGGGACAAGTCTGCTGAATTTCAGGGGAGCAGGGGAGTCAACGCAATAGAATTTATTTATTTATAAATATTTTTAAAGCCACCCCCTCATGCCAACGGCATCTCGGGGTGGCTTACAACAATACAATAAAATTCAATAAAAACAATATTTAAAAAACTTCAATAAATTAAAAAAATATACACAATCCCATATCCACCACCCCCAACAACCCAACCCTCCCCTCCAAAGGCCTGGGCGAACAGCCAGGTCTTGCAGGCTCGACAAAATGCCAGCAGACCTGGGGACAGACGGGGTTCCTCTGGGAGGGAGCTCCAGAGTTGCGGCCCGGCCCCCGAGAACGCCCTCTCCATTGTAGCCCCCCGTCTCACCTGGGGGACTTCCAAGAAGGCGCCCCCAGTGGACCGAAGGGATTGCTTTGAGGCACGGAGGATGAGGTGGTCCCCGAGGTATGAGGGGCCCAGATCATGCAGGGCTTTGTAGATCAATACCAACACCTTGAATCTGGCTCGATACGCTATAGGGGAAGATTTGTTAAAACTAAAAGGGAGTGTTGGTACAAGAACTAATGGATACAAACTGGTTATTTATCAATACGTTTAGGCTGGAAATTAGAAGAAGGGTTTTAACAATTAGAGCAGTTAACTACTGGAATAAGCTTTCAAGGGTAGTTGCGAGAGCAAAGAATCTGAACAGCTTAAAAAATGTATATACATCTCTCATCTTGTGATGAATTTTTGTTATTTGATGCTGCATGATAAAGTGTATCTCCGCCCCCCCCACCCTGCAATACATGTTGGGGTTTCCGCTGGTCCCCTTTCTTCCTGTAGCATCAAAGTTGTCTGTGGCTGGAGATGGGACAGTTGGGGCATTATGAACTCTGGGTACTATATCAGGTGCCTTGATGATGGGACGTGCGCAAATGCTCGGGGTCTAACATTGCCATATTTGGGATCGAGAAGGAATTTTCCCTCTGAGCAGATTGGCAGTTGACTCTGAGGGTTTTTCGCCTTCCCCTGTAGCATGGGTGTAGCTCACCTGTTTGGGACCTCTGGATCCTTCTTTTTCTGAAATTATTTCCTGTTGTTTCAGGCATTGAGGTACTTTGGTTGGTCCCAGTCTCTATTAGTAGCTATTGGTGGAATTTCTCTGTGTGGATGGTTGGGGTGTAGCAGGTCCTGCAATGGCAGAGGGGATTGGATTCAGTGAGCTGGATGATTGCTGTGGTCCCTTCCAGCCTTGTGACTGTTGTCTTGAGGCTAGATTACTGCAATGTGTTCTATGTGGGGCTGCTTTTTATGACTGTTTTGAAGCTGCAGCTGATGCAGAACACAGTGGCTCAGCTCCTTTTGGAGGTGAGTCACCAGGAGCACATTACACTGGTGCTCTGAAGTCTGCACTGGCTACCTACAGCTTTCCAGGCATAGATATTTGAGAGACCGCCCTACCATGTTCCATGGAAGATCCCTATGCTCAGCCAGGGACACCCTCTTGCAGGTTCCATCTGTTACCCTTGACCATGGGACGGGTTGCTGCCTCAGTTCTGTGGAATTCCCTTCACCGGGAGGTTAGCTTGAGCCTGGGCCTAAGTATCTTCCAGAGGCAGTACAAAACTTTCTTATTTGAAAAAGCATTTGGTGGGTGCGGATAAACAGGGGTCAAGGGTAGGGTTTATTGGCGAGTGGGAGGTTTTTTTTAGGAATTTTATTATTGTTATTGTATTTTTAATGGATTGTAAGCTGGCCTGAGCCACCGTGGGAAGGGCGGCATATAAATTTAAATAAGACAGACCAATCTTGGCCAAGGTCTGTACTCATAACTTTTCCTCACCCCTTTTTGTCCATATGTTGTTGCAGCAGATATTTAAGCAAGTTGTTAGTTCAGAGCAGTTCAGTAATCTTTCATATGGTACCACACGTGTTACTGCAGTATGCAGACACACACAACAGGTTAAGTTAAGGACAGGGTCACTATAAATTACACACATTTTCCTTTCTTTTACTGGTTTGTGTCGCAACATTTTATTTGGGATATTACTATGCAAAGTTTTGGCTCTTGACTTGTCTGCCACCTCTAAGGGCAGGACTCTGATCTCTCATTGGTAGGCTCCTGTGGCATAAAAAGAATAATAATTAAGAACATGTTTGGAATATTTGCCACCCCATTCAGTATAATTTTACCTGTAACAACTGCTGGGCAAACAGTGCAAAAGTAGTATGCCTATGTGGTAATCATTTTAAATTGGAGGATATTTTCAAAACAAAAAACCCCTACAATTACAAAAAACGTTAAAGGTAGGACCATTTTCAAACCAAAAAACTTCCCTCATAACCCACATTCCAAAACATTTCCCCCTAACTTGCACTAAAAAAAACCATGAACATTAATTACAATTCCATAATCAAGAAACCTCCGCTTTACAAGAAGAGTTAAGGCTCTTGCGAGTTCAATCATGCACTAGAAAGCATGGAAATTGCAAGTTAAGGCTCCCGCCTTGATTTCCATGCCATGTTAGCACCAAAGACATTGTACAGTCTCACATATTGTGCTCACTTACAACTTAGGCTCCATGCACCCACACTTTGCCTTTGTCTTTCAGCCCCAATCCTCTTCCTCTTCGCAGACTGGGGGCAACACTGAAGCTGGGGACAGGAGAGTGTGAGCTGGTCCCTCACCCCAGTGATGTTTGGGGGGCAAGACCAGCCACCCCAAACATCACTGCGGGATTAGTTAGCTCTGTTTAGCCATCTCGGTATCCCTGGGCCCCTAAGCCGAGGTGCCTGCTGTGCAGGATCACATAAGAATGACCTTCAGCTCTCTCCCTTCTACAGGCCTTACCTCTCCCCACCAGATCAGCTCTAAACATAGCTGACCAGTCACTCACACTGCCCCCTGGTAGGTGCAGTTCCCTAACTCTTTCCCCAGCACTGATATTTATTTATTATTCATTCAGCTTTTATGTCGCCCCTCCTGCCACAGGCAGCTTGGGGCAGCGTACAATAAGACACATAAAACATCTAAAAACAATTTAAAACAATAATACATAAAAGCAGCAATAATACCCCATCTAGCAACCCACCCCGCCCTCCTCTTTCCCCTCCCTAAAGGCCAGGTGGAACAGCTAGGTCTTACATGATCTATGAAAACAGGGGAGGTCTGCACCTCCGACAAGAGGGCATTCTACAGCTGTGGTGCGACCACTAGAATGCCATCCCATGGTTGACACCCAAGACACTCAGGGGACCTGGAGGACGGCACTCCCTGATGACCTCAGGGGCTGATCCAGAACCCGGGGGTTGAGGCAGTCTCTGATGTATATGTTGGTCCAAGGCCGTTTAGGGCTTTAAAGGTAAGCACCAACACCTTGAATTGGGCCTGGTACATCACTGGCAGCCAGTGCAGAGAACGGAGCACAGATGTTATGTGCTCGCGCTGTCCTGTCCCAGTCAGGAGACGGACCGCCACATTCTGCACTAGCTATAACTTTTGGGCTGCCATCAAGGGTAGCCCTATGTAGAGCGCGTTGCAGTAATCTAGTCTCGAGGTAATAAAAGCATGGATGATTGTGGCAAGATCCGCATCTGAGACATACGGTTTCAGCCGACGCACCAGATGTAATTGGTGAAATGCTCCTTTCACCACAGCCATCACCTGGGCATCCAGGCGAAGCTGTGGGTGCAGGAGCACCCCCAGACTGAGGACTTGAGCCACCAAGGGCGGGATTGACCCCATCAATGATGGGGGCCCTCCCACCCATGGCTTTTCCCACAAGCAAGTTAATGCTTACTGTATTAAGAATAGTGATTGGCTATAGAACCACCAGATGGCACTGCCAAGTTTAGCCAGACTAGAACCTCCAAGCCACTTGACCTCATACACAGTGATTTGTGCGGCCCCATGAAAGTACCCACATCTGGAGGGAACAGATACATAGCGACCTTCATAGATGACTATTCAAGATACTCAGTCACATATCTCATGAAGCATAAGGATGAAGTACTGTAAAAATTAAGGGACTACATAACCATGACAAGCAACAGATTCCAACGCAAGCTGCTCGCACTCCGAACTGACAACGGAGGCAAATACACAGGAAAGAGAGTTGAAGACTTCCTGAGAGCCCACGGGATAGAGCACCAAAAGATGATACCATACACACCCGAGCAAAATGGGGTAGCTGAAAGAAAGAACGGAACCTTAACTGAAATGATCAGGTGCATGTTGACTGACTCCAGACTGCCAGAAAAATATTGGGGCGAGGCAGTAGTTACGGCGACATAGCTACAAAACCGACTCTACTCAAGAACAGTGAGTAAAACTCCATATGAACTCTGGTACGGAGAGAAGCCTAGTGTGGGACACATCAAAGGGTTTGGATGCAAGGTATATGTGTACATTCTGGAAGAGAAACGCACCAAACTACAAAACCGAGCTGTGGAAGGGATTCTTGTTGGATACAGCGAACACTCCAAAGGATACAGAATCCTCAACCCACACAAAGACAAAGTAACTATCAGCAACAGCGTGACTTTTGAGGAAAAACCAAACAGTGTAATGTTCTTACAAGAATCAGGCGAAGAAGAGCGTCCTGAACAAATAGTTGAAATCAGTACAAGCTCAACTGAGATGCAGGAACAAACCCGATCACCTGCAGATGTTGAAAACAGACGATCTACCAGGGAAAATAAAGGCCTACCCGCCTGTCCTACAAAGTAAGTACTGACAGACTGTCTGAGCCATCAACACGGGAAGATGTCTTACACATGTCAGAAGGGGAATACAACAAATGGGTAAAGGCAGCAACAGAAAAAATGAAGTCCATGTATGAAAATCAAACCTGGACACTCTGTACACTACCAAAGACCATAGGTTGTAAGTGGACATTCAAAAACAAATGCAATGCTGAAGGCAAGGCAGAATGATACAAGACCCGACTGGCCACTAAAGGATACTCACAGAAATATGGTGACGATTATGATGAAACATTTGGGCCAGTAGTCAAGTATACCACAATCAGTACACTACTGAGCATAGCAGCAGAGAAAGGAACGCAGGTTAAACATCCAGATGTGAAACTGGCATTCCTACACGAAGAACTAAAAGAAGACCTCTACATGGAACAGCCACCAGGATTCAAAGACACCGAAGGACCAGACCTTGTATGCAAGTTGAAAAAGAGCATATATGGACTCAAACAAGCAGCCAGAGCATGGAACACAAAAATAAACACAGTACTCTCAAAGGAAAATTTCACCAGAAGTAAAGCGGATCCTTGCTTATATTCAAAGAAACAGGATGACAGATGGCTTTTCATATTTATTTACGTTGATGACATATTGATATGCTATGAGAAGGGGATGACCGCGGAATAATGAAAACCCTGAATCATAACTTTGAGACAAAAGACCTAGGAAACAACACATTACCTAGGTATACAAGTAGAAAGAGAAGATAATGGAAGTTATCTCCCTCAACCAAAGGCATCAAATAGAAGAATTGCTAGAAAGCTTCGGAATGAAAGATGCCAAGGCAGTAAGCACTCCCATGGAAACTAACTACCTGAAGGAGACTGAAGAGCAAAGCATGCAACTGCCAGACAACCGACAATACAGAAGCGTGATTGGGAAACTATTGTATATCGCCACCATCACTAGACCAGACATTGCAGCAGCAATAGGAATCCTATGCAGGAAAGTATCAGCACCAAGTCAGAAAGACCGGAATGCGGTAAAGAGGGTCATACGCTACCTGAAGGGAACCGCACAGCTTAAACTGCAGCTACCCAGGGCCGGCCCAAGGGTTTGAGGGGCTATGTGCCAAGCCTTGCTGCGGGCCCCAAAGGCTTGCTGGTCTGCTGGCGGCTTTGCCACCGGCGGGTTGGCAGAACCTTATGGTTGGCAGAGCTCTAGGGAGGGACTTGTCCATTGTAGGCGGAGCCTCCCAAAATTTAGCAACAAAGAGTTTTCAGCGTTAAGATGTGATGGACAGAACATTAGTTTACATTGGGAACTCCTTGCTGCTGAGTAAAACCCTGCCACTTGGAGACTGAGAGAACCCTCCTACTAGCATCTCATCCAGTAAGTGGATGGGACTCCAGTAGGACAACTCGCTCTCTCTCCATCAGTGGTAGTGCCATAGCAGGATAAAAAAATCCTGTTCACATATTTAAAACATACAAAACCTCTGGGCCCCATCAAAATAGCTGCATGCTATTAACAATACTTGATTACACAAGCACATTCATATTTAGTAAAATAGCATGCAAGGAGCCACTCGAAGAACAGAAGGTTGCTACCTTGTAAATAAGGTTCTTTGAAATGGCTCCAAAACATTCTCACAAAAACCCACCCTTCCAGCCTCACATAGAATTTTTTCCTTCTATTTCTAGAAAGGGTTGGAAGGAACTGTCATTCTGAGAGGGAGCGCACTTTTTATACTACAGGAGCTTGAGACCATCATGTGGCTATTACTTGAATAGGGTGAGCATGCACAACCCAGTTGTGAGAATGTTAGGTGCCATCTCGAAGAACCTTCTTTACAAGGCAACAACCTTCTGATCGGCACATGGGGAAGAACTGTTTTTAAACAAACAGCTTTATCTCCCAGTCCCATCGCAGCAGAGGGGGCATGTGTCAGCCGGCAGGGGGGATGGGAAACAAAGCCAGGACAGGTGGCTTCTGGGGCTTTGCTACCAATGGGGGGGGGGGGAGATGTAAACTACGGGGTCCGACTCCATCTCCGGTGCGGGGCTTCTCCCTCGGAGGCTGCTGTGGGGCCATGTGCCTGGGCACCGGTGGCACATGCCTTGGGCCGGCCCTGCAGCTACCTGCAACTTCTGGATGTAACCTGACAGGATATGTAGATGCAGATTGGGCTGGGGACAGCTCTGACAGAAAACCACTAGTGGTTGGCTATTTCTGCTAGGAGGGCGACCCATCAGTTTGTCTAGCAAGAAACAGACCACAGTAACACTCTCATCAACAGAAGCCGAGTACGTTGCAGCCGTGCATGCTAGTCAAGAGGTAATTTGGCTACGACAGTTGCTCACAGACTTGGGAAAAGAACTGAACAGCCCTATATAAATTTTGGAAGACAACCAAGGCTGTATTGTACTTGCACAAACGCAAAGAGTAAACCTGAGGACCAAACATATAGATGTGAAATATCACTTCCTAAGAGACTCGCAAGAACAAGGACTTATAGACATGCAATATTGTCCTACAGAAGACATGGTAGCAGATGCCCTCATAAAACCTTTAGCAGGAGAGTGCCACCGAAAGCTAACAAGTAAAATGGGTATAGTAGGCTAACTTCTGTCTATTGAGAAGGGGTGTTGGTATATGCAATATCCATAAGTTAATGCTTACTGTATTAAGAATAGTGATTGATTATAGAGCCACCAGATGGCGCTGCCAAGTTTATATGTACATGGAAGGGAGATGGGGTTTTGCAGTTTAATTCCTTTATGTAGCCACTCCTTCTTCCCTTCACTCTCTCACTGTGTGTGTCTCAATCTCTATTTTGTCTTCATACTAGTTAGATGTAACTAAGGATCTGTGCCTGAAAAGCTTAAGTAAAGTTCTTGTTTAAACCTTGAGCTGCATTTGTCTTTACTGATTGTGAATCAGATATTACTCTGCAACAAGCATCACCTCCGTCTTGTCGGGATTCAGTTTCAGTCGACTTGCCCGCATCCAATCCCCCACAGCTGACAAGCACCAGGTAAGCAACGAGACTGCCGGGGCGGAGTCTGATGAAAAAGAGAGGTATAATTAGGTGTCATCAGCATATTGATGGCACCTCACACCATACCCCCTAACGACTGGCCCCAACGGCTGCATATATACGTTGAACAGGAGCAGGGACAATGATCCCAAGGAGATGAAGAAAAATCACCCAAGACCACACGCTGAGTTCTTCCAGCCAGGAAAGAGTGACACCACTCAAGAATGCTACCGCCCACCCTGGCCCGGTCCCGCAGGCGAGGCACCAACAGTTCGTGATCAACAGTATCAAATGCAGCTGAATGATCTAATACCACCAACAGGGTCAAATGACCCGGGTCTAATGTTTGGGAGAGGTTATTGACCAAGGCCACAAGCGCAGTCTCGGTGCCATAACCTGGATGAAAGTCAGACTGCGAGGGATCTAAGAAACCGATCCTATCCAAATGCTCCTGGAGTTGCTGTGCCACCACCCACTCAATAACCTTCCTTAAAAAGGGAAGGTTAGAGACTGGCCGATAACTGGCTTGGGCATCAATGTCAAGAGATGGTTTCTTGAGCAGGGGCCGAACCACTGCCTCCTTCGGCACCCTGCCCTCCCGGGGGGAGGCATTGGCCAGCCCCGCCAACAGCGGCGCCAACATCTCCTGACTGACCTTTACCAGTCAGGATGGGCATGGGTCTAGCTCACAACTGGTGGCGTGGACAGACCCAAGATAGGCTTTAGCAAGCAGTGCCTGCTGAGAGTTGTAGTCCCCGGTATTCAAGACCGTTTGCTTTTAAACAGTCTCTGCATTACACATAGTATGTTCGCAAGCATTTCACACTCAGGATGGTCTCCATAGGCTAACATTGAATATCAAGATGTCAACTTAAAAACTACTAACCGTATTTACAAAAAGTAAACCAAAGGCACACCTTGGAAGCCTCCTTTAATTTCTAAAAGGTGTTACATCAAGGGAATGTATAACTCCCCAGCTCCCTGCAAGCCAGTATCACTTCACTGCCTCACATGCAACCGATTGCAGTGAGGAGTCTTGTAACTTGGCTCTTGGACCAAGTCACGTGACTCTATTCATGCTACTTTCCCCCAAAGCGGCAGCTTCTCAGCTTGCATGCGCTAGCCAGGCAGAACTGATTTTTTAATCTTTAATATTTTGTTATTCCATGCACCGATCACTAGAGCTACGAATTTGTCATGGAAATTTTCTTAAACAGTCATGAGTTGGTCATGGCAGGAATGAGAAAAAGTCATGGAAAACTCATGGGTACATTTAAAAAAAACCCTTTTATTCAATATTGCATTTTGTAACCCCCCCGCCCCCTTAGATTGTAAACCAAGGGATTAGATTGTAAACCCCACAACACAGAATAGAAGAAGGAGGAAAACACCCCCCATCCCTTAGATCGTAAACCCAGGGATTGGTAAAGCCCTTTGAAAGCCCCAGGCTTAGACTGTAAACCTAAGCAGGGGATAAAGGCAGAGGAAATGCTGTTGTCTCCTGGGCGCCTCTTGAAGCTCTGACAATAACATTCCCTGCCTCTGATCCCGCTGCCATGCCACGCCGTGCAGCCACTGGACCACACCCAAAGCTCTGCCCTCCACAAGAAACAACACCTGGGAGGGGTTTGGAGCGCCAGGGAGAGGCCATGGCTTTATCCGGTGGTGCCCAGCATGCTATTCTCGCCGGCTTCTTGCTGTGCCACCGTGTCTCCACAGCCAGGGAGAGGTTTGGAGCTCCAGGGAGACACCATGGATCTTCTTAGCCCCATTGAGCGTGCTCTTCTCACCAGCTTCTTGCCGGCTCTGCTCTTCAGTTTGGGAGAAATCTCAAAAAACTTGGGAAAATCATGGAAGTCATGGGACGATCTCAAAAGTCATGGAGGGGGGCAAAAGTAACTAAAAGCGTGATTTTTGTCACCACTGTGACAAATTCTTAGCCCTACTGATCACTTTCAGACTACAAAAGCACTTCCTCAACATCTAATACTACAAAACCTGTGAAGTCTTAGGGCTCAACTTGAAAAGGGGAGGGAGATATCACTCAGAACAAATTCTCTGGAAACCCTGCATTTTGAACACTAGCAATTAACGTATACATTGCTATAACGTTTGATTTCCGGGCTCAATGCTGTTAGAAATGTGCATAGACACAGGTCTCTGGGTTTACAGCACACTCTTAAATTTTCAGAACTGCAGCTGAAGCGGTTTCTGAAATACAGGGGCTTTACATTCTGCCCTTTGTAATGGAGGGCGGCCCTACCTTTAACTTTCTGGCTGCGAGTATAGCCAGAAAATATAAGGCGTTGCCTAACTGAGTCAGACCAGTGGTCCATCTTTACCCAGTATTGTCACAACCTGACACGGTAGCAGGGTTTCAAATCCAGCTCTCCAGGGTTTCCGATAGAGGCCTCATCGGGCCAGGCATGCTACCTGAGATCCTTCATGATCCCCGGCAGAGGCCTCATCCAGACCTGCTACCAGAGATCCAAAATCAGAGATGCCAGGGATTTAACTTGGGACCTTATACATGCAAAGCATGCGCTCTACCACCTGAGCCACAGCCCACCCCATGGGCAATTCTTTAACCTCTTTTGTATTGGCGTTCTGAAAATATTTGAGAAAAGAAGCAGAAAAGTCCACAGAAACGACATGTGAAAACAGGCATAATGCTAACTTCGCTTTAACATTTCTTATGCATGCTGCAGGGCTGTCTTGGTGCCCTATGCAGCCCTAAAACATGCATCAGAAATGTTAAAGCGGAGTTAGCGTTATGTCTGTTTTCACCCTATGAGTGCAGAATGATAAAAAGTGACGTTCACATTCACTTGCCCATACCAGGGAAACTTGATGCCGGTCCAACCAGGTATAGCCATACCATGCAGGCCTGCAATGGACAGGGTATTTGGAGATTTGGGAACACCGTTCACTCGGCCAGCATTGGTAGTTCTGTACAGGGGTCTCTTCCATTGCAAAGGGACCTGAGTGTAGAAGGGCCTCAGCTCGTGCACAGTCAGCCCAACTACCTGCACTGCGATGTATGGTCTGCAACTTTGTGCTCCCGCTGTCGAGTGCAGAGCTGCTGCCTGTACCTCATGGTGTTGCCTGCAGCCCATTCCACGTTGGGCAAACAAAAAAGGCTCCGTCCTGGCCCAATTTTCTGATCAGCTTATGGACCTGTACCATGCAGACGTGTCCAAACCTTTTAAAAAGTAATATAAGCACAATTTGCAGCAAACAATTAGCATTTCGTAAGCAAAAATATTGCCTATATTTGGGACCAAAATGGAGAACGCTACTTTCTGTACAATAGCAAACTGTCAGTTATCACAAATTTAGAAGGAATGTGAGAAACCAAGCTCTCCCACAGAAAGATTAGCTGTCTGTGTTTCACCAGGTGCTCATGCAGCTAACAGAATGCTGTGTCTTCTCTCCAAACAATCAGACCCAGTGCTTTGCAAAATATTATTTTCTGTTGGTAGTGATGGAAAATAAATAGCACTTGTTTGTTACATTTTCATGCATAGGTAGGTTGGGTATAGTGAATCCTCCATTCATGCAGCAGGTCAGACTAGGTGACCCTGGAGATACCTGCCAGTTCTATGACTCTCTGCAGTCAACATTGGGACCAACCCAGCAATCGCCCTTTCTACATGTCTAAAGAAGGGTGGCCCCAAAACTACCCTACTTTAACAAACAAGATGGACTAGTAAAAGATGTCATCTGAACTACTTTATCTCCATCTCTTACATTTGGGACCAACACAGCAACCACACCCTTACTTGTAATTTGTTCAGTTTGTGCAAGTAATGGAATTGTATTTTTTAGCCCAGTGTTTGATTCCACTTGGTAAGTTATTCTTAAAGCTGTGGGAAATTTTGGCTGATGCTCTCCCTGCTGAGGATTCCTCAGTGCTAATTCTTGAAGTCCTGGAACAGCTATTTCCCATTTTCCTGGCAAAGCCCTTTAAATGACCACCTATTCTTTGTTGGAAGTTTTACTAAAATTATTTCCCTCCCTCTCCACTCAGTTGGCTTTTCATTTGTATTAAATTTCCTCCCAAATTACTCTTTTCTGTAAGGAAGAGTTTGGTGTACAGACCAGGCTACGTATGCAGCTCATTTGATAGAAAGCTTCTTGCATCCCCCCACCATTTAAAAAAGTACCCTTGTACAGAGAACCACCCACTAAATCAGTTACCAGTAGTGTTTAAACAAGGGGTGGGGGGGTGGCAAATAATGCCCACTTTTTATGAAGTGCTTTCAGATCCTTGTCTGACAGCATTATATAATTGCAATTTAACATCAACAGTAGGCTTCTATGAAAACAATGATTCTTATCAAAGTTCATTTCCTCCCACAGGCCTTATCTTCAGGCAGTTATGAATGAGACTACATAGAAAGTGTGCTCACGCAGAGGGCAATTTCTGGTACACACATGGAGAGGGGGTGGGAGGCACAGTTCCTTAAAAGGCACTCAGCTATTTGAGCTTGAGAGGTCTGGTGAGACGCCTAAATCAGCTACAGATTTGGGTGCCTTCCTCTTTAGATTCTGAAGGCAACACCTAAAAGAGAGTTCTTGGTATTGTCATGGAAGGTGGCGACTGGGGAGAAGAGTATCAGTCTCTGCAGCTGAAACCAGCTTGAACTCTGGAGAAAATAAGTTTCCAATTATGTTATTCACAAGGTTTTTTCTGCATGGCTTCCAAAACTCCCTTTTGCTATTTGTCACACATTCCTCCCAACAGAGCATTATAGGAACAATCATACCGTCTCTAATCACTACATCAGAGAAGGATGCCTGCTTTGTTATCATGTGGTTTATCATGCTTTATGTGATTTTTGAATGTCCCATGAAAGCCTGGGGGCTCACTGGTTGCTCAACGACAAAAACCAACCAAAAGTCTTCTCTCTTTCTTCTACTTCCTGTAATCCCATCTTAGTTATTTTAGTCAGGGTTACAGTATCAAAGATCTCCAACGGTGGGTTATCAAGCTTTAATGCTGGTTTCTTTAAGTCACATAAACATAACTTTGACCTGTAGTGCAGGATGAGAAGACATGGGGTATTTTCAGATGTTACGAGATCACGCTCAACCACAGTGAACCACGGTCAATCCCGCGACAGGGCCAAAGCACCCTGAACGTCTGTTCAGCGGCCGCCAGATGTTCACCACAGTCAATACCCACATGGGGTCAAAATCAACCACGCTTCCGGAGCTCCCCACTGGACCATCTCCGAAAGCGTGGTCAAAGAGATTCCCGACGGGAACCAACAAAAAGTAACGTCTGGCCGGCAACCACCGGCCGGAATCAAAGGAAATGATTCCCAGCCAGGGACAAAGCATACAGCGTTGCTGTCAGGCAACCAGCAACACCACAGGCAGCGGAGGGAGATTTAAAGGGCACACAGCAGCAGGGGGAAGGGGCGGGATGGAGTCAGGCGGGAGAGGCGAGCAGAGGGCGAGAGAGCAAGGGAGGAGGAGGTGGTGGAGGCGGTGGAGGCGCAGGCGGGGGAGGAGGCGGTCGTGCTGCACCTGGAGGTGGTGGAGGGACAGCAGCAGCCGCCACCGGCGGGACGGGCTGACCCGGTGCCTTCTGGGTGTTTTGACCACGGCTGGGAATCGGTGTCACGTCTGTTGCGCTGCCCCGGTCCGTGATCTGTCGGCCCGATTCCCTGCCGTAGTCCCGGTCCCATCACGTCTGTTCGGGGCTTTTTTTGACCACGGGGGGTGGTTGTTCGCTTCACCCCTGCCAGGAATCCACTGTGGTGAATCAGGACCGCATAACGTCTGAAATCACCCATGATTAAACCATTATGCTTGTTCAGTTCAAGAGAAATAGAAATTGGTGTGTTCTTCAAAATATAGTTTGTTTACTCAGACACTCTTCTTGCACTTTGTTAAATACCCTTTGAGTATCACTTCTCTTAAAAAAAAAAAAATTAAAAAAATATCTCTTGCATTTTACTTTCTCCTTTGGTTTCCAGTGGAATCAATTGAGACTTTAATATTTGGGCTTATTCTAAAAAGCAAAACCCCTTGTGGTGATCTCCAAATGGGATGAAATTTCCTTTCCTGATTTTTTAAATAGTATGTTCTGTATGATCTGCCTAGCATTTATCTCTAATTTTATTTTATTCTCCTCCTTTTATGTCTTGTTTTTGGTGTATTACTGTTTTTACTGATTGTAAGTTGCCCCAAGCTGCCTGTGGCAGGAGGGATGGGGTATCAACATTTTTAAAATAAAAAATAAACTAAAATGAGGATTTGCCCCATTATGTGATTGGATGACAAGTACAACCCCCACTATGGGTGGAGAAAACCCCTAGCTGGAAAGGGGGCAGGGGGGCTTATCCATGTTTTAAACTGAGGCAAGCTGCACTGGTACAAATAGCAGCTCTCTCTCTACTATTAGGGTCTGCATCTGTCCACCTACATAACAGCTATTGGTCTATGGTCATAGTATAATAGGGGAAAGCCCTCAATGTAGGCAGGGCATATACAACAGGATAGAACGGTGCGTACCAAGGACTGCAAACTAGGTGTGTTGCAGATGTATATAAGACCATAGTGCAAGATTTTGCAAGAACACACATGGCTTGTAGGCTTACAGTCTTTGTCTGTAGTTCAAAACCTAATATAAGAAAAAAAAGAACACGACTTAAAGAGAAAAGCTTTGCTATAACATAACCAGAATGAGACAAAGAAAGCCTCAGAGAGAGACAGCCTTTCCAAAAATACCTTTAAACAAGAACATGAAACCTTTGTGAGCATTTTGCCATTAGAGTATCATGTCTTTGCAAATGCGTTCTCAAACAAAGCATTTGCCATCTTGGTTCAGCACTTGTAAATGTGCCAAGTGAAATCCTGAGGTTTAGAGAGTAAAACCTTTCATACGCCAATGTTGCTAACGTGCTGGTAGCTTTCTAGTTACAGACCTGAACAGCAGCTTTTAACTGACCTAAGGATCTAGACGCAAAACAAAAGGTTCCCCCCCCCCCTTCTCTCTGTAGAAGATCATGACAGTATTCTGGATGTAGAACCAAGCTATAAAATAACCTTGATCTAGCCTCTTTTCCCCCATAGGCAGACAACAGTGCATACATGGTATCCCATGATTTGATTATTTACTTAATATTAAGTATGCACATAGCGTAAATCCTCATTAGGGCTCCACAAACATAGGGGTCTCAAGATTAGAACTCATGGTCTTTCTACATTGATCCTGCTACTGGTTTAAGATAAGTGTGCTTTCTAAGCTGGTTTAGTTAAATCAGTACAAGATTGTGCACAAATAGTTAATATAATAAGTCTGGGTGTATTTTGGCTTAGCTTTTTTTAATTATTAAAAAAACATTTAATATGGGATTTGGAAACTGTGTTCCTTTCAGGAAGAGGCGGATTGTGAATGTGCGTGAGAGAGAAATGGTCAAGAGATTTGAGTGCAAGGGGCAAACAAAGGGGGAGAAAATATCGTGGGAGTACTCCTACCCCCAAATTCTTATCAAAGTTGGGAAAACAGGGGGGAGGGGAAAACTAGAGGCTTGCTCTTGCCAAAAATGCAGGCCTGAGCTATGCCCGACGTACCTGCATGGGCCCCCTCCCCTCAGAGTGCTGTGACATTGCAACACTCTGTAAGGCGAGTAGAGCACCCTTTCCATCCTGGCCATCTCCCCAGGAACAGATTGGGAGCCAAGCACGAGCAGAGGTTTGTTTGCCCAAATTGGCCATAGCAGGACTGGTGGGATCCCATTGGGCTCAAGTCAGGTTGCAGGCCTCTAGAACACCCTAATATAAAATGTAATTTTTTTTCATTGCTTACATCACATTTAAATTCATATATCCAAAATTATTACATGGTACATTTCTTTAGTAGCAAGTACTATGGGGCAATTAAATTCCCTTTTAGTCCTTCCCTTCCCTTCTTGGTTTGTCTGTCTACACCAAGAGTGGGAAACTTTTTCCCTTCCATGAGCCACTTTGAAAATCAGTACAAGCTCTGCTGGCCAGATAACAGTTGGAAATGTAGAAATGTAGCACCAGATTATAACTTTGCTTAAGGCATGTGCTTAGGATGGAGAATGGAAGGGGAGAGTAATCATGGATTTATGCCATTTGAATTTCGAGCATGGTTGAGTGGAAATGTACAAAAAGACAGCCTCAAAGAATGGCAACTACGTTTTCAGAGATATTCATTTCCATGACTAATAGTGACTAAAAAGGAATGGAATGTTTCAGAACCTGGCATTTTTGTCATCTAACACAGTTGTGCTTTACTTATTTTTGTCAACTGTTTCTTGCCTTCTGTATGTGTGAATAACCTGGTAACTGAAATGTCAACATTCTTTTATCTTCTACTTGAATATATGGAATTGACCGTAGCCAGTTACTTACATAATTTGTAAAGCAATTATTGTAATCTACTGAATGGTCAGCTTGTGCTTTTAAGATGTTGTGAAGTGGTGGTTAAAAAAAAGGCACAGAGTCAGATTCCAAGGAGAAACTACAACGAGGTCACGGGTGAGGCCAACACATCTGATTTTGAATTCCCCACTGAGTCATGTGATTTTTAACATTTAAGTTTGGGAGGTCCCAAGGGTAGGCTACAGGACACAAGGGTTCAATATGCCTACGAATTTGCTTCTCAGAACAAAGACTGGGGTGGCATAACATTGTACACGTAAGTAGCAACATTGTTAAGTTCGGCTGTTTAAAGGGTTAAGTGACTTAGAATGGAGGCTGAACTTGATAATGTCTTCAGGGGACAGGGGCTGAACCAATGAGCTTAAAGGAGTTGATGGAATTCTAGAGGGGGCAATGGTTGGAGGAGTCAGTTAACCTGGGACAAGAAAAGACATACATACATCTGAAGTGACTGTGAGAAGATGAAGATTAAAAGCGTCAAGTAATCATCATCTGGCTGAAAACAGACCAAAATGAAAAACTAATTTAAGATACTGTAATCTGCCTGCTGGGCTATCTGAAGAGCAAGTGAAACCCTAAAGTCTAAGGATCTGCCTAGGACTCGTTCTCATTGGGATCCACATCCCAGTTTCACAGAAAATTCTTGGATAGTTGCTTATATTCTTGTTTAACAACTTTGGAATAAACTTACCTTGTGTTTAAAATAAGAAGTGTTGCCGAGTATTTCTGGCACGTTAACCACGTCTATGCTACGTTGGTAACAGTAATGTTCACAAAGACGAAAATAAGTGAACTGAACTGGAAACAAGCTAATCAGGGTGAAAAGATTCCAGAACACCCAGTTACTGAATTGATACATCTGGATACTCCATTATTCTTGGGTGGTAGCAGCGAATACAGGGAAGAGCTAGACGGAGATTTATTAGGTTAGTAGGTGTGAAACCCCAAGAGTAGTAAAGGGATCAATAATGAGACAGTCGAAAAAATGGAAGGGGGTGAGAGTGTGTTAAAGGAGACTGGTCAAAGTAATGGCAGGAAAAGGGTGATATAACACAGCTATGGCCTGATATGTACGACCTCCATCTCTATGGCATTGACCATTCTTGAGTGTTCCTCCAGCTTTGGTCACAAAGGGAATGATCTCACAATAAAGAACAGTGTAGGGTCCAAAACTGAAGATGTGACTTTGCTAATGGCCATATAAAATATAAAAGTGCAAGTATTATTGTTCCAACAGGCCAGTATTGCAAGGACTCGTACAGTACTCTAACGTGGATTTTATTTCCAATTCAGAACCATCCAAAGGCTTTTTGGTATACTAGGTTATTCTTTTATACACCAAGCACACACAAAGATATTACTAAATTGATGGAATTGTGCCAAGGGCTGTGAGGCTAGTTGGTTCTAAAGCCACAGTCAGAGAATGAATGGGCCAGTTATCACCAACTTAAGCAGCTGAAGGCTGTGTACAATTAACAGCATTTGTCAACCATCACAGCATTATCCATAGAATACACAGCTCGCACAGCATGCCAGCCTCCAGCTTCTGGCGCCTTAAAGCCCACATGACCTGGAAAACAAAAAACCCACCCAATACTCATTTCTATTGAACACAATGATACATTTTAGTGACACTGGCATGATGACAATGCAACTGCTAATCACTGCCACTTATCTAGAACAATTCTGTTAACAGTCGTGTTGGGACGATTTCAAATGCAGCTAGTGCTGTTAAGATGGATAACGAAGTTCTTGCTAAACACAGGCTTATTCTGTAGAGCAATAAAAGCCTGAAAAGGCAACCATCTATAAAATAGCTGATGAACCCCTTAGTTTAAACGGACTTCAATTTTAATACCAGTAAAATTAATTGCAATCCTCGATATTACATTTTAATAACTGTATGTGACTATTTTGTTATATAATTTTAGTGCATTGCAGGGGTTATATTTTATTCGCCTTGGGATAATTTATTTGGATTTCCCCTCTGCCCTTTCCCACAGGTTCAGGGAAGCTCACAGGCATAGAGAAATATAAAAGCCAATAAAAATATACCTTATAAAATTTCCATTAAAACCACTCCCACACTAACCCACCAAAAGTCTGGCCAAATAAGTAGGCCCAATTCAAGGTGCTGGTTATGACCTACAAAGCCCTAAACGGCTTGGGTCCTGGTTACTTGTGAGACCGCCTCAGACCCCGGGTTCCTTCACGGCCCTTGCGGTCGGCCCAGCTTGAAGTCCCCTGGGTATGCCGGTGGGCGACGGCACAAAGGGTGCTCTCGGTGGCTGCGCCTGGGCTGTGACATTCCCTCCCGTCGGAGGCCTGTGTATCCCCCGACCTCCCCTCTTTCCGTAGATGCTGTAAAACCTGGCTGTTCTGCTGGGCCTTCGGGGAGGGGGAGGGGGAGGGTAGGTAGGGTGGGAGGGTTTTATTGCCTGGAAGCTGTGTCCATTTTATATTCTATTTTAATTGTTTTGTAGTTTTTAAGTTGATTTTATTGTTATGAGTATGTGCGATGTACGCCGCCCTGAGCTGCAGGAGGGAGCAGGTTAAAAATATTCATATAAATAAATAAAAATAAATAAGTAACTGGGAAGATGCTTCCCTGCTCTCCTCCCCACTTAGATAATTTACTGTTGGGTCTCAGCTAAGCTCTGCCCAGCACAGCCTGGCAGGGGAGGAAGAGAGCAAGCCTCATGGAGGCATGGAGCAGTGAGCAGCCACCGGACAGAAAGCCAGCAGCCCGGGAATGAGGTAAGCAAGCTGGTATCTTGGGGCATCCTGGGATGCCCCAATATTATTTTTTAAAATTCATTTTGCAAGAAGTCTCACAAGCTCATGCACTAGGACTGAAATGTTGGCGAGATCTTGGTCCCGGCGTTTGATCTCGTGAAGTTTTAATTCTTGTTTCAGTCCTACTCCCAATAGTTCATCTAATTTCAGTATAGCATTTCTGAAGCAGACCTTAGACAAAATTCTAAGCAGCCAGGCTAGCGTTTTTTTGTAAGTAACTAAGTTTTGGACAAAATATATGACAATATCAAAGTGGAATGGTACAAGGAAACCCAAGGGACATTTCATTAAATAAATTTATTTGTTAAAATAATTTAACTCCAAATACAACTGCTGAGTTTGCATTGAGTTCTATGTACAATTCTTGTTTGAAACATCAAGGTTTAAACAACTGACACTGTTACAAACAAACCTTTGCTCCTTTAAAGTTGTCAGTTGTATTAGAGCTCAACAATTAACTGTGAAATATATTCATTCAACTTTGGGAAACCCCAAATCAATAATGTTAAGCCTGGTTCCAAGACCCACTGCAGTCATTCTTGACACCCTGATCGAGAATTAACAGATGCACAACAATGCAGATTAAAAACTCCTGCAGTTGTCAAACATTTGCTTCGTTGTGGAGTTTCACAATTAAAGCCTAACCAGTGCTTTGACTGGACACTGGTGAATACAAACATGCAGACACCCCCAACCAAATGACTGACATCTTTAGGCAACATTCTTTATACAGGAAAGCAAGTACCAGTAGTTTTCCCACAGAAAGTGATGGCAACCGTAAAACTGGGGTTTGGGTTAGAGAGGCTAATTTCTTCTTAGCCGAACCAGAATAGAAAGATACTAGTAACTGCTTTTGATGATGTAATAAACTCAATGTTTAATACTTTGGAGCTGATGCTGTTGTATTTGTTTCATTTTATTAATTTTTTTTAAAATGGGGAAAAGTTACCACCGCTATCACAGCTGAAAAGAAAAGAAGTTGCAACATTTAAAAATCAATAAAACTTAAAAATGCTGTCTGTAGAAAAGTACAAAACTCTACAAGAACAGCTAAAGAAAAGAGTGAGTCTTTGGATCAAACCAAAATATTTTAAGGCATGTCATAAAAAACTTCACTCACTTGCTATAATGGGCAGTTTGATTAGGGTACAAAATAAGCAGTGATCCGAGACCAAGGACTCTCTTCAGATGACAACAAATTTTTTATGGTGCCTCATTTACTTTCCTTCTTGTCCCTGTGATTTTAGAAATCTATCTAGGTCGCTTTCAGACCTCCCCCCCGTGCTGGCTGCGGGAGGGAATGCACAGCCAGGATATGTGTGGGGAACGGCTGGTCTGAAAGGCCCCCCCTCCCCCCATGGCTTTGCTGGCAGACATGCGCAGGGATGCAGAGCTGGATTTCGTGCTCTGCATCCCTGCATGTGTCTGCTGGCAAAGTCGTGCGCAGGGGGTGCCTTTCAGACCGGCTGAACTCCACGCATATTCTGGCTGCGCATTCCCTCCTGCAGCCAGAACATGCACCGGGGGTGGGGGAGGTAGGTCTGAAAGTGGCCTTAGCCAAATGCAACTCACCCCAATTCAAGCACCACGCTATTCACATCTGCAGAAATAACGGCAGTGACTCACTACCTCCTCAAAAAGAACAGGAGTTACACTTTTCCGCATTCAACTTTGCGATAGCAGATGTGATGTTTGTCATTAAAAATGTGAAGTTCTAACAAGCATGTCTAAGAAGTAGGCTCTTTTTACTATGGTTTTCTGTTTAGTGGTTTTAGTTGTACAGCTTGCCCTATTAAAAGCCCATCTGTTTTAGGCTATAAATCTCATGTTACACCTTTTATTCATGGTACTTACGCTAGTTTAGTGGTGGTACAGCAATATGTGATGCAAAATAATAGCATTTTGAAGATCATACTGCTTAACTTCAAATCAGATTATGACATTTGATCACTTTTGTAGTAGGCCTTTAAAAGGACAAATTGCTTATTTTTCTAAGAGACTCTGCTGCTAACTATAGTGACCTCCCCTCTAAGGAAATGTAGGGAATAAGAATACCGTTAATTCTTGTCAATTTCTGTTGACACTCTCAGGTGGTGGCTAGATGAGCACAGGTGCTACAATATCAAAGCCTGTGCAAGTTGGCTGGAAGGAAGAAACTACATTTCAAGAGTTTAGAAAAGTCTGAATAGCAGGACTTCACATTTAACACACAACCTTTATTTCTTGATTACGGAAAAATCTTTCTGAAGGACTAAGGTGAAAGTGGCCAGTTCTTCTCCATCAAGGTTTTTTTCAGCCATCATAAACTGAACCAGACTAAAAATGCACTATGTAGGAAACTCAGCCATTTAAAACTTGAGTGTTTTAAAAGCAGTTTCTTTAGAAATGTTTTAGTTAGTAATTTTTCTACTGATGGATGCAAATCTCTCAGAACCCAAGTCCAGTTACAGTATTGCTGAAGACTGCACGCGCACACAAACACACGCACACCCCTCGTTTCACTCATTTACACACAAGAACTACACTGTTACTGCACAAGATTGATAAACTAAAAATGTGTGGTGGCATTTCAGCCACAGGCTCAGTGATATTGCATTTTGAAGGCCAAATCTATGTATAATGGTTCAGCTCAAGATAATCTCTCCAGCATTTAAAACTTAGATGTTCTGATTGAAAACTCTCTAGGCTTGATTGTAAGACTTCAGAATAGCTATTTCTGTGTCAAAAGTCATGCAAATGATAAATACTTCACTGCTATGAAAACTAAAAAATTCAGAGCTTGAGCACCTCTTCAAAACAAAGTGCTTGCCCCACTCTTTGTCACTCTAATAATCAGGGCAGCATAATTGTATGGCAACCTTTGAATATTGTGTCAGGCAACTGGAGATAAAAGCCTTTCCCTTGCTCACCTGCAGTATTACAACTAGAATCCGTATTCAATTTCTGAGCCAAAATAGTTTCACATGGTTATTCAATTCACAAAGTTGCCAACATTAAAGCTATGAAATAGCAAACTTGATTTCCAAAGGTTAGTTAGGTAATCACACCAAAAAAATAGCCCTTAAAGGCAAGAAAGAAATTGTTGTCTTTAGCAAACTTAAAAATGCAGGATGTTGATACTGTCCCATGAGGTTTCTGTGAAAGGGAACATCTGGATGCAACATGGCTTCGTTTTCCTTACAAGATGGTACTAGTTAATGTACTAAAATGTTCCTTGTTAGTAAGGCTAAGCAATTTTTTTTTAATCACAGTTGCTTCCTTCTGGTTCAGTAAAGTGATAAACATGTTTCCTGCTTTGTAAACAGAGGCTTTGTTTGGTTTTTGTCTGACCAAAACTTGAAGGAATCCTCCATTTCTTTGAACAACAAAGCAGCGTATTCTAAACATTCCAATGCCACACTGTTTCTTCACAAGCCATTCGTTTTTCAGATCTCTTTTCGCTATTCTTTCAAGCACTGATGCAATGTTTTCCATTTCACACGGTGGGATAAAGTGTAGAAAAAACAGCATCAATTTTAGGGAGAAAAGAATCACACTGGTCTCGTCGATAATCTAATACTGCCAAAGTTCAGATGAAGTTAGCATACTTGACCGAGGAAACTTGGCCACAAGAGACAAGGCCTGGAATTCAGGATGTACACACTTTAAAGAGACTCTGTCCTTTTTTATTCACCACTATAGAATATCTGCAAGGGGAATTTGCTTATCTTCTTTCTTTCTCATTTCCACCATCGAACATTTTCTATTGATGCAATATCTACTAATGTCCAACAAAATGCCAACATACAGTTTAACTGAGACCACCCTGTAGAGTAACTGGCTACACCATGGAATTGCAGGTGCTCAAGGAGAAGTGAGGAGAAATTAACTGTAGCTGTTCGTTTTGTAACCCAATTGTTGTTGGAGACAGTGATTGACTTTCAATGCTCAATTCTGAGTTAATGTTGCTACTTCTCTTTTGATTTATTCTGAGACCCCCCAATAACCAGGAAGTGAAGCAGACAGTTTTACCACCTTACAAAAATTCAGCATACTAGGTCCAGTTTAGTCATTTGTTATGCTATTGTATATTACATGCAGAACAACATGGATCATCTTTGTCTGGTTGAGCTGCATAGTTCATCTGTCTGACAATTTCTGCAAAGAGCTCATCCACCATTGTTTTACTTTTAGCAGAAGTCTCCATAAAAGGACAGCCCCACTCTTCTGCCAAGGCTCTGCCTTCGTTTGACGATACTTCCCTCTCACTCTCCAGGTCCACTTTATTTCCAACCAAAATTACTGGCACCTTCTCATACCTACAAGCAAAACAAAACAAGAGTTAAAGTTCCTTTCACAGATTATACAATTTGCAAACAAATCAAAGGAATTTCATACGGACGGCTGGGGGGGGGGGGGATGAGGGGGCATGTTCCCACAGACCACCACCACCCCCCATCTCCACACAGACCATCCACCATTGGCACCCATTGCTGCATGCGTGGGTGATGGGTGGACGCAGGAGCGCGCATGCACCCCCTCCCACTGGCTGCAATGTTCGCATTAATGCTCCCCCATGTGTGGAGGGGTGGGGTGGGGGGCTGTCCGTGCAAAATGGCCCTAAGATTCATCCACCCTTCAATTTTATTTAATCTGTAAATAGCAGCATGTGTTTTTCCTTTTATTTTTTGTTGATGTTTGCAAGCCATTTCAATGTCCCACTTTAAAGTTCAACCCCTCCTGAGTTTTCTTAAACTGCTCATGAATGCGGTCTTAATTTTCTTTTTTTGACAAAAAGTCTCTGGTCACTTCCACAGCAAAAGAGTCAAAATTGTAACAAATTTTATTCCCCTCTGACACTGTATGGATGAAGCCTGGGGCCAGGGAAGAAGTTAAAAACCGCTGCCCAACATAAAGTAAATATAGTCCCTTCCTCCTCCAAGATAGGAAGCCCCGTGCTAGCTTTTTGCAGCATGAGGGCAGGGATAATTTTCTCATCCATATCCCTGCATAGTTCCCATTCAAATCAATACAATGCTCAGATGCACAAAGGAAAACAACATCTTTAAAGATGGCAAAGCTATTACATTATTATGCCAGTTAAACTTTTAGATCCAGTCCTCCCAAGTGTTTATAATGAGTCCTGCCAGGCTTAGAGGAACCCCAGTTTTATATTTATTCAAACTTATACCCTACCCTTCCTTTATGGCTCAGGGTGACTTACAAAATAAGAATATAAAAAGGAGACTAAAAAAAAAAATCCTCCCCCTAACCCCTAGAAATTCCCCGCTCAACCCCTAATCCTGCCTGTCAGACGCTTGGCCAGAAAGAAAGGTCTTCCATCACCGCTACCTATTAAACACCATACTAATAGAAATTTTGGGTTTAGTGTGTCACTTTGGTAAGATTAAATACCTCCTTGCAGTGTTTCTGAACCACAATGCTAACAGCATTCACCCATCTTAGCCAAGAACCAAGCTTTTTGCTACCTGCAGTTCCCTTTATTTTATTTAATTTCATTAGATTTGTTAGCCGCCCCCTCATGCCTACGGCATCTCGGGGCGGCTTACAATGTTATAAAACCCAACAACAACAATAAAAAACAACACTGAACCAAACCAACAACAGTTTTAAAACATCACTAAAACCAACCCCCCCCACACACACCTGGGCTGTTCGAACAGTCAAGTCTTACGAACACGTTGGAAGGCCAACAGGCCTGGGGCCAGGCGATCCTCCTCCGGGAGGGAATTCCATAAACATGGCCCAGCCACCGAGAACACCCTCTCCATTGTGGCCCCCCGTCTTACACGCGGGACCTCCAGAAAGGCACCCTGGTGGACCGAAGAGATCGCTCTGAGGCGCGGAGGGCAAGGCAGTCCCTGAGATATGAGGGCCCCAAACTGTGCAGGGCTTTATAGATCAATACTAACACCTTGAATCTGGCTCGGTATGCTATAGGCAGCCAGTGCAGAGCACCAGTGTTATGTGCTCACGCCTTCCCGTCCCCATAAGGAGACGGGCCGCCACATTCTGCACTAGCTGCAGCCTCCGAACCAGAAACAAGGGAAGCCCCACGCAGAGTGTGTTGCAGTAGTCTAGTCTCGAGGTGATGAAGGCATGGATGAGAGTGGCCAGATCGGGCTCAGAGAGGTAAGGTCGAAGCCTCCGTATCAGATACAGCTGGCAAAAGGCGGCTTTAGCCACCGCCTCCACCTGCCGATCCAGACGGAGGCACAAATCCAAAACCACCCCCAGGCTCCGAACCTGAAGAGCAACAGGCAGGCGAAACCCCCTTATCAGGGGGGCCAGCACCTCCCTCGCTTTTCCCACCATCAGAGCTTCAGTCTGCTCTGCCGCATCCAATGCGCCACGGCCACCAAACATTGGGAAAGCAATGAGACAGCAGGACCTGGGTCAGTTAAAAACGAGGAGGTACAGCTGAGTATCATCAGCATATTGGTGACATTGCACCCCGAACCCTCTCACGATCTCCCCCAGGGGCTGCATATACACATTAAATAACAGTGGAGACAGAATAGAACCATGCGGAACACTGCAGGTCAAGGCCCGGGGGCTAGATGTTTCAGCCCCCAGCTGGCTTCTACCTGAGAGGAATGAGCAGAACCATCCAAGGACAGTCCCACCCAGACCCCCCAGGTCTCGCAGCTGTCTCAACAGCAGCCCGTGGTCCACGGTATCAAAAGCAGCCGAGAGATCTAGCAGGATCAAGACGGTCGAACATCCTGCGTCCATCTCCTGGCAGAGATCATCCACCAAGGCCACCAACGCCGTCTCAGAACCATAACCGGGGTGGAACCCAGATTGAAAAGGGTCAAGGAAACCGATGCTATCCAAATGCGCCTGGAGCTGCAGTGCCACTGTCCATTCAATAACCTTCCCTAAAAAGGGAAGATTAGAGATGGGTCGGTAGCTAGCGAGTGCGTCCACATCCAGAGATGGCTTCTTCAGCAGGGGGCGCACCACAGCCTCCTTGAGACTGGGTGACAATCTCCCCTGCTGCAGGGACGCGTTCACTACCCTCGCCAGCACCTTCCCCAAAGTCTCCCTGGAGGCTTTCACCAACCAGGACGGGCACGGATCTAATTCACAACTCTTGGCTCTAACAGACCCCAGGACATTCACTGCATTGGCCGGCATCACTTCCTGAAACTCATCCCAGAAAGATCGAACAGACGGGGCCTCCATAACCTCGTGCCCCTCGCTTACTGCTTCCAATCCAGTGTCAAAGTTACTCTGGATCTGATCGATCTTGCCTGCGAAGTAGGTGACAAACTCCTCACAGTGGGCCTGGGACAAGTCCCCATCCAGGCAGAGGGAGGCCACACTGACCAGCCCCCGCACCACCCAGAACAGCTCCGCTGGACGCGACTTCGCAGACGCTATGAGGGCAGCAAAGAACTCCTTCTTTGCTGTCCTCACAGCCTCAACATAGGACTGAAAACGGGCCCTATAGAGAAGTCGGTCAGATTCAAAGCAAGTCCGACAGCAGCGTTGCTCTAGTCTCCTACCTACCTGTTTCATACACCACAGCCCCTCAGTAAACCAAGGGGCCCTGCGGTGACGAGATGGAGGCAGCAGACGTCTCGAAGCCACCCTGTCAACGGCCTCCCCCAGCAAGATGTTCCAATGCTGTACTAGCTCATTGACCAAGTGACCGTCAGGATCCAGGGTTATCTCCCTCAGAGCCCCTTGGAACCACTGTGGTTCCATCAGCCCGCGAGGGCGGACCATCCTAACTGGTCCATTCCCCTTCTGGAGGGGGTGCGCTGAGAGGCTGGCCTGTAGGAGATAATGGTCCATCCATGACAAGGGCGTGACCCTCCGATCCCCCACTAACGGATCACCCGCCTAAAGGCCAGAACAGAAGATCAGGTTGAGGGTACACCCCCCACATGGGTCGGGCAGTTGACCACCTGGGACAAGTCCATGGTTGCCATGGCGGCCATGAACTCACGCTCCGCTCCTACAAGGCCGGCGTCGGCATGGGCGTTGAAGTCTCCCAGGACCAAAGTCCTGGAGGAGCCCAGCTCTGCTAGAGCGGCAAGGGATGCCGCCGGACAGGTAGGGGCCCGGTATACCAGCAACACCCCAAGCTTGCCCCCAGCCAAATCAAACACCACATGGAGGGCTTCAACACCTCAAATCTCTGGGACTGGATATCTCCTAACTGGCCAGTCCTCCCTAAAAACAATAGCTACACTTCCCCCCACAGGCCCCCCGTGTGGGGCTGGTGCTGCACAGCATACCCGGCCGGAACGAGGTCCGCTAAAGATGGCCCTGCCCCCTCGTCCAACCAGGTCTCTGTAATGCAAGCAAGGTCCGCCGCCTCACCCAAAATCAGGTCCCGGATAACCGGGGCCTTATTCCTGACGGACCTTGAGTTCAACAGCATCAGCCCGTTATGGGCGGACCCTGGCCCCTGACCCTCCCTCACCCTCAGTGGGGGGGGGACAGGGACGCGACTCTCTCAACCTCTGTCAGAGACCTGGGTCCCCTAAGGGTCCGAGTCGCCCAATCCCTTGGACCATACTGTCCATGCCCCATAACCACCCCTATGGCCACTTCTCCCCTCCTGTCCGCTCCAACCTGACCCCTCGGCTGTTCAGTCTGCCTCTGGAGTCCCCCCCCCATAATCCCTCCCTCCTACTCCCCATAATCCGTCCCCCCACTCCCCATAATTCCCATCCCCATATTTCCCCCCCTCCCCTAACCAGTCCTCCTGCTGCCACCAGGAGCCGGCATCACCCCTCCCCCACCCCACCTCCCCCTGCCACCGAGAGTGGGGTAGACCCCCCATCTGCTGCCACCAGGTGGACCCTCCACCAGTATATCCCCCTGCTGCTACCAAGGGTTAATGCTGGTGATACCTCCCTTCTCCTCCCTCCCTCCCAACTCCATCCCTAAAATACCCCCTACACAACTCTTCCCATAACCCCCCCCCCCAACAACACAACTAAAAGGACTCACACGACCAATATCCCTGCCTCATGTTCTACACAACAAAGAAGAGGAGTTTATAAACAACAATCACATCCTCATTATGATGATGAACAGTATAAAGCCAGGGATAGAAAAATGTGGTTTTCAACATTACATTATTCTGGCACACTAGAACAAGTCTAACACGGCACAAGAAAAAGTCTTATTACAAAAAATGGTGCGTCCCAATAAAGAGCTGCAATAATCTCTAATAATGGAAAGCGTTTATTTGTTTATGTCGCTTTCTATCCCGCCCTATCCCTGAAGGCTCAGGGTGGTTAACTTCATCATAAAAACCAATATAAACACCAATAAAAGCCCATACATTACTTATAGCATCCCCACCCAAGGATCTACTCTCACCTGCTAAACGCATGGCCAAATAAATTGGTCTGATGTTGCCTCCAGAAGATGCTCAGACTAGAGGCTTAGGAGAACTTCTAACCAAGGTTAGATAACCAAAATATAGGCTGACAGCTCCCCCCAAATAGTGGTACACTTAAAGTGCTAGAATCAGCATTTACAATATAATTTGATAGGTGGACATCAACACCTTAGCCTGACTGCATAATATTAAAGAGTTCCTACTTTATAAAAAGCAATGAGGTTTACGGGCAAGGTTTTACAAAGTTGAAGGCTTTGAGAACAATGGGTTAAAGCCTGCCAAAAATTCCCGCATCACTAGCTTACAACCTAGCCACTTGCCACATGTTAACGGTCAACTCTTTCCCTATCTAGGCTAGCTTAGCCTCATGGCCCAGCTTGATAGCCTATCATGGCCCAGCTTGATAGCCTATCATGGCCCAGCTTGATAGCCTATCATGGCCCAGCTTGATAGCCTATCATGGCCCAGCTTGATAGATAAAGTTCATTTACCCTCACTCTAAAGATCTTTTCTGCAGCATTTGACACTAGTGAACACTAAGTACTTCTACCCCAGGAGTATCAAGACCATACTCTTTCCTGACTCACACCAGACCATCGTGATGCACGTGTTCATGATTTCCAGACTCAATTCTAGCAACTGACATCTAAGCATGGTTCGATACACTCACTGATTCAAAGCTGAGCAGCCTGGAAATATAGCCCATTGTGAGCAGACCTGATGAAAGAGGAGGGAAGACCTGATGAATGGGGGTGGAGGACAACTGTATAAAAAACCAAGCATTTTCATTCTTAATATAGGACTACAAGAGTAACATAATTGAACGTAATGTGTAAATAAAATCCCAATATGATCTCCAGAAATTGATTTTAAAACCTATAATTGGGGGGTGGGAAGTAGCAAGGCCCCATACCAGATCACGAAAATTCTTTCAATGCACCCAATTTGAAGCTATTGTCCCAGAATTCTGATCTCTCTGCTTTAGCTCATATGATATAGAATCCCATTCAAGGTCTTTGTATATTCAAAGCCCTTTATGGGTTTGGTCCTAGATATTAAGAAGTCACCTCTTCTGTAAGCATGACTTCTATTCCTACAAAAGCTACTTCACCAGAATTCTCCAACTGGGGACAACAGATTCAGGAGACACGGTCAACTTTTTTGAGAAGGTACACTCGGGGACTACAGTTTTCCCAAGTAGAGAGACAGTGACAGATAAGGTCCACACGGAAAAGGTCCTGCTACAATGACATGAATACAGAGTTAAAATAAGCACTGAACTACAAAAGCTAAGATTCTCTTAACATTAATTCAGCCACTGTTCATATTTAGAATATGTTAACCCCATATAAAGACATATTAAAGCTACACATTTATCCAGAAAACTATTACTAGAATATAGGACACATGCACAACATGATAGTGTCATAGAAGGCTTGGTCAAACATTGGCAGGTAAGACACCCAACAAACTTTAAATGGCTATTGAATGCCAAACATCCCTGAAGTTCAGAACAATGTATCTGAAAAAAATACATCAATTTCTTTAGGTGTCTAGTGATCAGCACCAGATTTAAGATTGTTTGGCACCATATGTTTGCTTTTACTCACTTCACTCCATTGGTTTCCATGTCTCCGTCCTCGACTGGCTCTCCTTCTACCTCTCTGACTGCTCCTTCAATGTGTCTCTTGTCAACTCCACCTCCTCCGCCTCTACCCTCTCAGTTGGTGTTCCCCAAGGCTCTGTCCTTGGCCCTCTCCTCTATCTACACCCTGTCCCTAGGCAAACTCATTGCCTCCCATGGCTTTCAATATCACCTCTATGCTGATGCCACTCAACTCTCTCTCTCTCCACATCTGTTCAAACTCGTCTCAACCGCTGTCTCTCTGATATCTCTTCCTGGATGTCTCAACGTCAACTCAAACTCAACATGGCTAAAACTGAACTCCTTATCTCCCTCCTCCCTGTCAATCCTTATCAACGGGGTCACCATTCTTCCTGTCTCCCCCCAAGCCTGTAGCTTAGGCTTCATCTTTGACTCATCCCTTTCTATTAAACCTTACATTGACTGTTGCCAAATTCTGTCGCTTCTCCCTCCATAACATTGCTAAGATTCGCCCTTTTCTCTCTGTCTCCTCTATCAAAACCCTTGTTCACGCCCTGGTCATCTCTCACCTCGATTACTGTAACCGTCTCACTGGTCTCCCCCACTCTCCCCTTATCTATGTCCAAACCTCTGCCACTAGGGTAATCCACCTCACACGTAGGTTCAACCACGTGCAGCCCCTCCTCTCCTCCCTTCACTGGATCCCCCTTCCTGAATGAATCCTGTGCAAGTTCCTACCTAGTCTTTACCTATAAAGCTCTTCACAACCTTGCTCCCCTCTACCTCTCTGCGCTAATTTCCCTCCGTACTCCAGTCCGTGAACTCCGCTCCTCCTCTGTCCCATCTCTCGCCTTCCTACGTCTCCGCTAACCGCGTTTGTCCCTTCTCCTTAGGTACCCCCCATACCTGGAACTCCCTCACTGCCCACATCCGCCTCACCCCCTCCCTTCGTACCTTCAAATCCCTCCTCAAGACCCACCTCTTCCGCTCTGCCCTCCCCGACTCCTCGCTCCCCTCACCTAACTCCTGCTGATACCCTCCATCCAATACAATCTGTTACCTGAGGTCTGTGTACTCATATCCTCACCACATGGACCAGCCAGCCATCATTCTCGATGTAACCAAGTCAAGCATGTGCACCTGAGACCTCGCACCTTCGTGAACGTTACACCCCTTGTCTCTCTCTGTTCCCCTTCCTTTGTCTCCCCTGCCCTGTCTCTCAGATTGTAAGTCCTAGGGCAGGGACCGTGTCCATTACATTACTTTGTAAAGCACCAGGTACATTGTTGGCGCTATATAAATGCTTGCTAATAATAATAATAATTTTCAGTTTTAACTGGGCAATCTGACCACCACACATTAAATTTCACTTTTTGCATTTAGGTTATTCTTATTAAAAGAGCAAAAAGTTAGAAGGCTGGTTGTAGGTAGAGCTGAAATGGGCATCACAGAAAACGGGTATGCTCATCAAAATCATGGTGCCCAAACTGCGTTGGGTGGATCAGGTACTAAAACAATACCTGTTTAATGCCCGATGGGTTACCCAAATTACCGTTACCATATTTCCATTAACGAATTACTGGTTTTCCTTTACACAGTTACCATTACTCTATTTTGCACCATTTTACCAATGATTTGCATACCATTTTTCTGTCTATTTCTATTCATTGTTCCATTTCATAAAGACATTAAAATGATAACATGGTAAATCGGAATGGGTCGGGAAAACAGGATGATGAATTTTATTTACGGCCATAGGCCAAATCAGGTAAAACAGTAAATGGTAAAACACAGTTGATAATGGTAATTCCTCGTACTCCAGGTAGGCAGGTACCTATCTTGGTATTTGGGTACCAATTGGGTACTCAACAGGCTACCTGAAACCCAGGTATTACCCAAGGATACAAAATTTGTTACCCATTTCAGAGCTAGCTATTGGATATCAAGAAGAGACCATGTGCTTACAAGTTTAGTCCTTGTTTTCAGTCACTCAGAAGGTTCTTTGGTATTTGAAATCTCTGTTTAAAGTAATAATCCTGTATGGCCAAATCCTGACCCATGCCGTCTCTACAGCACAGTATGGCTGTATAAAGCTGAAACAGCCTTTCAGTTTCCCATTATAAAGGTCTTTCACACTAAAGACCACAGGACCAGTCATCTGGGGTACAGCAGCTAAGGCAGCACTGCTCTGTACCCCTTTAACATCAAGGTATAGCTCTGTAGAGGCTACTCCGCTAGCATGGAGGGGAGATCTGAGAATGCAAGAAGTCATTGCATCAGCGCTCATTTAAGCCCAGTGACAAATACACCAACAGCAAGGAGACACATTGGGACACAATAACGCTCATTACTTCAGCCCCCTCAAGGAGTGGCAGCTACAAGGTCTATTGCTGCAGCTCCAAAGCCTGCCCGCAGTTGGAGGAGAAAAATAGTTCCCCTTTGTCACCACAAAGTCCTCCTGCTGTAGCTTGGGATGACTTTTCAACATTTCGTTCTATAGACTCAAATTTTGAGAAGAGTGATGCTCATTGATAGAAATATCTGTGGGGCAATTTAGTTTAGTCTCTTACAATTTTTAGATCTGCAGTAGATCCATGATTCATGCTTAGCTAATTTTTTTCATTGGAAGGCAACACTGCAATGCAGTGTCCAACAAAACCATAACAGAGCAGCCCTGCCATGTGATGCATTTGCTGTAGCTAGCTAATTGACACAAGGAAGCTATGTGCTTCCATTACAATTGTCTAAGTTTCTATTTACATACACAGGCATTTGGATGAAGTATCTTGATGCATAGGTGATGATGGATTTCAAAGACTGCTGTTCTCATGCTTTTCAATGGCTGACGTTAGGATGTTGCTTATGCAGTAGTGTGGGGAAAGATCTTCAGCAGCTGTACATTTGGAAATTTGGTGCAATATCAAGGCTTTACTGAATGCGGCATTAAAGAACATCTATGGTTATAGCTGCATTTACGTTAGCTCTTGTCTTATAGCACTAGTTTATCTTTAATAGCTAGGAGTAGGTTAGACAATTATACAGTATGGCATAGGTGTTTGCTTGTCTGCCATTTTGTTGGTAAGGTGAACTAGTTAGGGCTCTCATACAGAAGAATAGTTTGTTACCCATATTTTTTCAAGCTATCAGACAGAACAAGAGAAAATATTGGTTATCTGTAAATTAGAAAAATTAGCTAAAAATCAAGGCAGTCGGCAGAAGCTTGTTTAAAAGGAACTACAAACCCAGCGAACTGCATTGCAAGACTAGATTTCACATGCCAGAAGTTAAAATGTTCTCACACTCCTTTGTCCAGGTGACACAAACAGATAAAAATCAATCCTGTAATAGCATGCCTCTAAACTATTCTAATAGGATTTACTCTAGCTCATTAAAATGACACTTCTACAATCTTTAATAGGTCTAACTATTAATTCAAGCCCTCCTTAACACCACCTGCCTTCCAAAGGATTACAAACTGAAAATGAATGTGTTACTCTGTTCAGTTAATAAATTCAGGGTCTTCTCCACCTGGTGAAAGCAGCTCCCTTATTCTGGCCGGTCACTTTCTAACATTCAGACAGATTCCATGATAAATACACTTAACCCTAATACAACAGGGCCCCCTCTGTGGATATTTGGTGATCTCTTGCCAGCAGACATAACCAAATATTGCCTATGGATAGAAAATGATACAATCCAGGGTTTTGTTTTTTTCTGTTAAAGAGAGCAGGTGGCTTTATTCAAGTTTTACTGTAAAATAATTTATTTTAACAACCTAAAAAAGGAAGGACTTAATCATGTAAGCTAGCATAACCTCTACTCTTTCACAAACCATCAATCAAAAGCTTGGAGGCACTAATCTGGCTTTTTTAATAATGTACATTTTAAAGAAAAAGTAGTATTAAGAAAAGTAGTATCCTAGGTTACCTTATTAACTACAGAGTAACAGCTATCCCCTATCCAGCTTGCACTCCTTTCCTCTCCCCCTCTGTTCAAGCTCGTCTCACCAACTGTCTCTCTGATATCTTCGTCTGGATGTCCAAATGCCAACTCAAACTGAACATGGCGAAAACTGAACTCCTATCTTCCCTCCCAATCCTTCCTTTCCCTCTTCCCTGTCAATTACCATTGACAGGGTCTCCATCCTCCTTGTCCCCCAAGCCTGTAGCTTGGGCTTCATCTTTGACTCGCACGCCACCTTCAAACCCTACACTGACTCCGTGGGCAAATCCTGCCGCTTCTCCCTCCACAACATTGCTAAGATCTGCCCTTTTCTGTCTGTCTCCTCTGCCAAAACTCTCATCCATGCCCTAGTCATCTCACGCCTCGACTACTGTAACCTCCTCCTCGCTGTCCTTCCCCGCTCTTACCTTTCTTCCCTCATCTCTGTTCAAAACTCTGCTGCCAGGATCATCCACATAGCCTGTCACTTTGACCATGTGCAGCCTCTCCTCTCCTCTCTCCACTGGCTCCCTCTTCCTGAGCGTATTCTGTACAAGCTCCTCGTCTTCACCTACAAAGCCCTTCACAACCTCGCTCCCCCCTACCTCTCGGCCCTAATCTCCCTCCGAACCCCTGTTCAAGCACTCCGCTCCTCCTCCATCCCCTCCCTCACCCACCCACGCCTCCCCTGCTCCCCCAACCACCTTCATCCCTTCTCCCTCGCTGCCCCACACGCCTGGAACTCCCTCCCTGCCCACATCCACCTTGCCC
>QEPC01011062.1:366954-377403 GCA_003113815.1 Sphenodon punctatus | reverse complement strand
CTGAGCTATAGGAGGGCGAACGCCCCCAATCAGGGGGGCCAACACCTCCCTCGCTCTCCCCACCACCATCACCTCCGTCTTATCAGGGTTGAGCTTCAGTCTGCTCTGCCACATCCACTCCGCCACGGCCTCCAAACACTGGGACAGCAACGAGATGGCAGGGTCTGGGTCAGCTGAAAAAGAGAGGTACAGCTGAGTATCATCAGCATATTGGTGACATTGCACCCCAAACCCTCTCACGACCTCCCCCAAGGGATGCATGTACACATTAAATAATAACGGAGACAGAATAGAACCCTGAGGAACGCCACAGGACAAGGCGCAGGGGCAAGAGGTTTCAGCTCCCAACACCACCTGCTGGCTTCTCCCTGAGAGGAATGAGTGGAACCATTCAAGAACAGTCCCGTCCAGAACCCCCAGGTCACGCAACCGTCTCAACAGCAGCCCATAGTCCATGGTATCAAAAGCGGCCAAGAGATCTAGCAGGATAAGAAATGTAGAACATCCTGCATTCATCTCCTGGCGGAGATCGTCGACCAAGGCCACCAACGCCGTCTCAGTGCCATAGCCAGGATGGAACCCCGATTGAAAAGGGTCTAGGAAACTGATGCACCTGGAGCTGGATCGGCACTGCCCACTCAATAACCTTCCCTAAAAAGGGAAGGTTAGAGACAGGTTTGTAGCTGGCGAGTGCGTCCACATCCAACGGTGGTTTCTTCAGCAGGGGGGCGCACACTAGCCTCGAGGCTAGGCGACAACCTCCCCTGCTGCAGGGACGCATTAACCACCCTCGCCAGCATTGTCCCCAATGTCTCCCTGGAGGCTTTCATGAACCAGGACGGGCAAGGATCAAGTTCACAACTGGTGCCTCTCACAGACACCCAGTACATCCACCGCATCGGCTGGCGTCACTTCCTGAAACACCACCCATGAAGTTGGACCAGACGGGGCCTCCATCACCTCGCGCTCTCCACCTACTGCCCCCAACCCGGTGTCAAAGTCGCTCTGAATCGGAGTGATCTTGTCTGCGAAGTGGGTGACAAATTCCTCACAGAGGGCCTGGGTCAAGTCCCCGTCCAGGCGGAGGGAGGCCGGACTGACCAGCCCCCGCACCCCCCAAAACAGCTCTGCTGGGCGTGACTTTGCAGACGCTATGAGGGCAGCAAAGAACTCCTTCTTTGCTGTCCTCACAGCCTCAACACAGGACCGCAAATGGGCCCTATGGAGAAGTTGGTAGGAGTCAGAGCGAGTCTGACGCCAGCGTCGCTCTAGCCTCCTGCCTACTTGTTTCATACACCGCAGCCCCTCAGTAAACCAAGGGGCCCTGTGGTGATGTTGGGCTGTCTGGCTTCAGGAGGGTTTGTGCCTGGCCAGAGGCAAAGACCCACTAGAATGGACTAGGTGTATTTGTAGTGTATAGTGAAAGTCTGTGTGGAATAAAGCACTTTTGATAAGATCCTGGTTGGGCTGGTCTTAGTGGGGCATGCTGTTACAGTGTCTCTGAATCTGAGTGATCTTGTCTGCGAAGTGGGTGACAAATTCCTCACAGAGGGCCTGGGTCAAGTCCCCCGTCTCTAGAGCTACATGCAGCTCTTTGGCCCCAATTCCTTTTGGGATTAGGAAACTTTGCCCACCTGTGGGCTAGTATAAGGAATCTACTGGTTAAGTCCTGGGTATAAGCTCCCTAATTAACTGATGCTGTCCCATCCCCTGCTGCCCTCGACAAGCCCTTCTCATCATGTCACCGTTGGGCCCTTTATGTGAACCAACCCCAGTCACCCCTCAGTGTTCAGGTTATCATCGGCTCTCTCACTTGCACTGGTCTTGGATAACTTCCCCCCCCCCCCCCCCAGGTTATTCTGGTCCTCCTGTTGGTAGGCCCTGGTGAATTCTGTCCATTATTCCCGCAGCAACAGCTGAATCAATCATCATTCTCCTCTTCCAGCTCAGAATGAACCAACAGGCTCTGCACTTTCCAACCAATGGAAACTATTGGTTGGAAAGCCTTAGGATGCGTTTGACAATCATACAGACGGCTACTTCTATTATGAAAACAAGACTCATGCAAAATAAGTAATCAAAACACCTCCCCTTTAAATGTGAATAGGCAAGCAATGTGGTAGAGATAGGACCAGAAGGTGAATGGAAGTTCTTTTCCATCAAAAGCTAAGGGAAATACCACTGCATAAGAAAGTCGCATTCCTTCATAGCTAGGACCACATGCTGAGGAATAATAAATTAGTGGACATTATCTGAAGAGCTCAGGGTCACCAATTAGCAATGAGTGATGAAGAATACAGCATGCCCCAGACCACACCATGATCAATTTCCCCCCCAAGAATATTTCTTTATTATAACCGGGGTGTAGCTAATATGGAGCTAAGGTGCTCAGTTGAGTCCTGGCCTGAGATTGTATGGAGACCCTTTTACAAGTGGCCTGAGCACTGCTTAGAAATTTTCAGAATGGGTGGGGTCAACACTCTGCCCCCACTCACTGCACATTTTCTAGCAGTGCTCATTGCTCAAGCTGCTTATGTGCGTTGGTGGTTTGTAGTGGGGCTCCTAGCTGGGGCCTTCCTAGAGCGGTGGCAACCCGAAGTAAGGGCTCTCACTTCACCCTGGAGACTCCACCTTGCCCTTGGGAGGAGGAGGAGATCCATCATTAAGATATGAGCCCAGGCCCACCACAGCCTTGCTGTGCCAATGATTACAATGTTTTGTAGTCTTCGCTGCACTTTGCTGTAGCTGTGCATTCTCTCTATGCCCAGATCATGGCAAGCTAGTATTTAAATATCAAAATAACTTTGGTTATATCTACCCAAGCATAAATAATTAAAAAAACAGTCAATGTCTTTTGACCAATGACATCTTTACCTACAACCTCTTAGAAACAACCAACCAGAAAACGTATATCTTCAGAAAAATGATGAAAGTGTTCTATTTACTTTCTGAATCACTGCTTGAAGTTCACTGTACTAATAAGCAGTTTAAAAACTTCATAAGGTTGCCAGATCCCAGTCAGTAACACCCTTCCTACATACGGGAAAAGGTCTTTTCCCAACAGCATTAGTTCAGCTAATAGTTACTGCTTTCACAGCAGCATTTAAAAACACAGTAGATCTCAAGACTTTCACTTCCATCACTACAATTTGTTTGGTATTTTACTGCAAGATAGCTGCCTAACTTTCTCAATGCAACCTCCCACACCATTTTGCCCAGAGCAGACAAAGCTTGTGCATACCCAGATTAGGGACTTTTGCAGTTTGGGAAACTCATTTATTTCTAATGGCATTACAGAAAGTGTGGCATTATGCTAGACCAAGAGGGGTAATCAATAATTGTTCAAGTAAATTAGATTATGAACTTGAATAATGGCATTTTCAAATTCTAACCCACTGTTTTGGAAGGCTGCACTTCTCAGCCTTCCATTCCCTTATCCCACTGGCAAACTGCCACTCTCTCACATGCGATCGTCTTCTGGGAGATGAGACCCTGCACGTATAAAAGAGTTTTGAAGCAACAAAACCTGGGATCCATTACGACAATGGTTCCACAATTTTTGACTGCACATCTTAGTTTGGAGATGTAAATACACTCCTTCAGTCCCAGACAACAGTAACATGCAAAACATAGCAAACAGGTCACGACCATATCCGCAGATGGTGTGATCAGTCACGTCCAGCTAGGAACCTCTAACTTACCATCACCAACCCCTTTTGAAAGACAAACAAAAACTATTATCTTGTTAGATATATTTAGGAGGAAACCTCCTGAGTCCGCTTATGTTTGAGGCCTAGGCTATGTATCTTATAGCCAAGATGAACTTGTCTAACTCCATCATTTTAACCATCTATGGAGTTAGATCAATGCAGACTCTAGTGTGGACATACTTCTGTATGTATTAAAACTTATGTAGATATGGCTTGAATTTATCATGATAAGTTGGATGCAAATCAAAGCATGATCTACACTGAAAAGTGTCCGCGTTACAGGGTTTTCACTAATTTAGTCTTCTTTAAAAACGAAAAAAACAAAAAAAACAACAACCTAGAGTTGAACCAGTAAAGTTTCCACATACAAAAGGGTTTATCCACACTAAAAAGGTTGTTTTTAACTGGAGACGAAATCCTAATGTAAGGCTACACACTCAGTTTTAAACTATTTGACTAGTCACGGTTAACTGAGTACACTCCCAATACCACTGTGTATCTAAATAGTTTAGAGCCAAGTGAGCCTGTTGATACTAAAATTTTAACTACAGTCTGAATTAAAAAACACACACATTTCCCCCCATAAAGTAAACAAATCCCAAGAACTAAGTCAAGTCAGATGTCAGCCTGATATTTTCAAGGAAATGAAGTTTGTAGCAGAAGCTGAGTTCATATAAAGTAGTTCTTCTAGGGGCAAACTGCCCCATTACAGAACAGGGCTAAGTTCCCGATTCAAAGCAGGAATATATCTTAGAGAATTCAGAGACTCTGTATATTCTGAACTACGACTTAGGCCAGCAGATTAGCAGTAGAGCAGCTTCACATGAATAAGGTTACAGCAGTCAGCTAGAAGGTTTGAATTGTATCCATGTGACATTTCAAGTCATATTTAATAGCTTAGCTGGCCATCTTAGTTTTCAAATACAGGAGGTGAAAAAAAAACCTTCCTTCCCCCCCCAACATTTTTCCTATTCTGTTCTTCATCTAGATAGATTTCAGGGCTTGTCTATGCACAAGTTGAACCATTTTAAATTTAAGTTAGTTTTAATACCTATTTATGACATTTAAGCCAGTGCAAACCTTTGTTAACACAAAGTTAATGGTTTTAAAAAAATCCAACACAGAAGTAATTGTGCGCTTAGACCAACTCAAGTGTGTGATAAGGGAACTGGTTTGGAGTCCAATTCAATGGTACAAACTGCCATCTACCTTACAGGGACCGTATCAATGCAGCATCCTGGGAAAGAGGGGGGCAGGTGATGGGCTGAAATCTCAGCATGACAAGGTCTTGTTACTGGATAATTTGGCTAAAAATATAAAAATAAAAAGGAAAGAAACCGCTAATAAGAAAATGGGAATAGTTAGCAGAGGAAGCAGACCACTCCACCCTTTGTTTCCTTAACCATATGATCCCATGCTATGTTTGAAAGAATTTTTATTTCAAGACTATTTGCATGTTTCACAAACAAAATGTTTTCAAGAAGCATTTGCAACCTTTCAAAGACACAAGCTAATCAGGAACTCCACGTATTTGTTCTATAAATAATTTTGCAGCTAAGCTATTTGTAGAAAATCCAAAAGGAAAGGCATTTTCCATCAGTGAACTTACAAAAGCCACCCATAGCCTCACAGCTTTCAAAACGAGCAAAACTGGAGCTTTCTAATTTCACTTGTCTGAAATCTAAACAGAATGTCATGTCACGGATGAGCTTGAAATAAATACATTGCCACCCTGTTTGTTCCACCTTGGTATCGCAAGTATTTCCAGAATACTAACATTTGCTTACTGCCTATTAAGCCAACTTAGGGCGAGTCTCAAATTTATTTATTTTTTTGGTTAAGACAGCACTTAAGGTAAGGGTTGCCAATCACGTTCGTTGTAACAGACAGCACATAAAAGATTTACTTCTCATCTACTAAGCGCAAAACGAAAACAAAATTCTAATGACAGCATGAATGCACTTTTTAACCAAGATTTTATTCCAGAACACGCTTACTGCAAGGCCTATGTTAAAACTCCTCAATAAAAAAATGGACATATTTTCAGCCTTGAGCATAAACTCTATACAAAAGCAGTAAACACCATCAATACCAAACCCTTCCACAAAGTTTGGACTTCATAATCTGAAATAATCTAAGTTTTCACAACCCAGATATGAGCGTTGGCATCTATCCTGTAACTTTTTAATCACTTTTTAATCACACCTTATATTGTGGTGCAAATGATCCCACATGCTAGTTCTCCTGACAGGATGATCTTAGTTGCAGCTGTACACACAGCTCTTGTACTGGAAAACACACAAACTGGCATCAGTAAGAGTCTCAATGTAACCAGCGCTGTGTTATGTGGGACGCAACTGTGATCTTCTCCGAGAGATTGTTTTGTAGGCATGCAACTGTCCATAATACTAGTATAGGCGTACCTAGCGTAGGTGGAATACTGGTATAGTGAGTATACACATCCACTGAAGCAGCAAAACGTGTATGAGATGAGACCCTGGCAAAACAGGTTCATGGAACTCTTGAGGTTTGCCACGCAGTTCTGGGTATATGCTCACAGCTTTGAGCCTGTTTAAGATCTGTGTGTAGACCAGCTTTGGCCATCCACCTTCACATGCCTTCGCTTCCAGTTTCTCCCTTGTGCTGTTGTGGAGGGCTGCTATAACAACACACCCTATGACCAACGATTCTGCCCTTGTAAGAACTCTGCAGTGGAGGACCTGGAACATTTTCTGTTGTCCTTTGTATGAGTCTCCTCGGCAGACTTGGTTAGTCCCCTTCTGGGATGAGAGATGCTCTTCATCCAAAAACAAACTAATTGAGCTGTTGGCATCTCAGGATGAAAAAATCTATACAGGCTGTTGCTTCCTTTGCCTTGTTGGCCATAAGAATTCAAAATACAGTGACTTGAATCGATCTCTGTTTTCACTGGCTAGTACCCTATTGTGTGAAGATGAGTCTCCTTTTGTTCTTTTTCTTTAGCTCTCTTTGATTTATTATGTATTTATGTCTGTACGAATGTTTGTTTATGTCTTCGTATTGTTATCTGTTTTTATTATTTTTGACCATGGCGAAAGCTATCGTTTAATAAACTATTATTATTACATTAGTTTACAGACCTTGCATCAAACAACAAAATGAGGAATAACAGATGTGGGTAACTATGATACAGTCTAAACAGGGGTGGGGAACCTTTTGCCTCACAGGGGACACTTGGAAAATTAGTACAAGCTCCAAAGGCTGCATAGAAACTGGGGGTGGAGGTGCTTCAGGAAGCTCAGGAAGAGGGCACAAATTCTTGATCTGGACCCTATTCTTGTGTGTAGCATAATAATAATGAGTAAGTAAGTAAGTTTGTTTAGCGTTAAGCAATAACAATAATAAAATTAATACAAAAGAAAAAGAACAATGATAAAATACAATAAACAGCGTAAAATACATACCAAGCCCTAAAAACTCAATAAAATGCCTTGCTCTTCCCGGGGCTTATACTCTTACCCCTGTGCAACATTTACAACAAGTAAAAAAAAAATCTTAGTAAGCAGGGGAACATTCATTCCCAGTCATCCGCAGTGATCTATACATACAGATCACTGAGAAGTTATTGAACTATAGAGCGCCTTACCCTTGTGGCGGCACACTTGACCCCTGCACAGCTCTTAACAGCAAATAAAAACAGTCCAATGGTGAGGCTAGGGGACGATGAACTTATACATGCAAATCCCTAAGGGAACAATTACAAGCCTTGCCCTTCCCGGGGCTAATAGCGGCGCACACAACCCCTGCACAACGTTTTCCAATATATATAGTCCAACATACAAGCTTTAAAGACATAACTAAAAAGCATTTCATTAACCCAGACTACCCTACACCAGGGGGCTCGGGACCTGTTGCTTCCTAATTTTCATTATACAATGTACGTATATAGCAACCTGACCTGTTATCTCAATATTTTTGTCCCCTAGGAAAAAGATAAACTTACGCCTCTTACAGGCTATCTGGGAGAGATGTAACTTTTGGGCAAAATAATAATGATAAATCATCTTCATGGCACTCAGAGCACTTCACGTACAACAAATTAACGATCTTAATCCTCACAATAACCCTGTGAAGTAGGTTAGGCTGAAAGAATATTGTGACTGGCCCAAGGTCACTCAGTGGGTTTCCGGCTAAGGTGAAACTTCCCCCCTACCTCCCAATCCATGCACTTAGTCAATTCATGCTCCTGTACCCTGAGCTCAGTCTTTCAGTGTTTGGGGGTAGGAAATGGGTGCAGGGGCCAGATTCAAGATCTGGAAGGGTGCCAAATAAAAACTGTGGGCTGCATTTGGCTCCAGGACCGGAGGTTCTCCACCCCAGTCTAAGCTTTATTCTAAACAAAGTAACATTTAAGTGTTAGAATAAAGAAACTTTTTTCCTACTTAAAAACTAAGCAGCTTTGATAACCGGTCCCCCAAATGCCTAACGCCAAAAGATGGGGAGGGGCGGAAAGAGGTTTCTTTTCAAAGCCTGCATCATAGGGTATTTTCAGTCGTTACGAGATCACGCTCAACCACAGTCAATACCCTGTGATGGGGAATGGTCCCGTAACGTCTGTTGGGGAATCAGAAGTTCCCTCCCAGATGTTCGCCACACTCAATCCCCGCCGGGAATCACATTCACCACGCGATCGGCTGAATCCGTGGGGCTGGCGCTGATCGCGTGGTGAAGGAGAATCCCGGCGGGGATGAAGGGGCCCGTCACATCTGGATGGGGATCACGGCCCGGAATCCCCGCCGGGATTCAGGCCTGTCGTCATTTCAGGCAGGCGGTGAGGGACCGTGGAGGGGGCGGGGCTGTGCGGCCACATGTTGCGCCGTGCGACCCTGCCCCCTCCCCGATTCCCTGCCGGGATCCCCCGGCATGTCTGTTGGCCGTGCCGGAGTGATCCCGGCGGGGAATCATTTGGGTGATTCTGGGACAGGGCGAATGCCACCCCGTCTCGTCTGAAATCACCCATATTCACCTTCACAGCATTTATGAAATCCTGACAAAACAGGCTCAAGAAGCTCTGGAGGTTTGCCACGCAGTTCTGTGTATATGCTCACAGCTTTGAGCCTGTTTAAGAGTTGTGTGTAGACAGCATTTAACCCTTAACTACCATTCTGGTTTTTTTTCCCATTCCCCGGTGGAAGAAAATATGAAAAAATATGGTAATTCGTGGCTCTACAAGTTTGAGATTTTAGGACATTGTCACCAGCCCCTCTGGGCATAACATACTTAAATTGAATCCAGATCTCTCTTACCATTTGTCTTCTATAATAAAAAAAACATACACAAACAATGCCAGGGGTAAAAATGACCCCAGCGTCAATTTTCCTATTGGGGCGGATGTCCATCCCAGCTTAAAAGCAGCCAAATCAACATCTTTTAAGGCCAGTTCAGACTTATTTAGATAGTTAAAGTTAATAAAAACCATTTTCTGTAGTTTGGATAAAAATGTTTTTGCAAAGAAAAACTAGTAGTGTTGGTTGTTATTTATTCATGTGTGGAGCTGGTATTTCTCATAAAAAAGACTCTATAATGTCTGTGTGTGTGTGCTGAGCATAGATTGTGTGGCTACCATAAAAAAAAATTACATTTTATTGCACACTTTCAATCCCCAGGCCGAAATCAGCTTGGGGTAGAAATCCCAGGTGGAGAAAAACATGAAAAAATATGGTAATTCGTGGCTCTACACATTTGAGATTTTAGGACATTGTCACCAGCACCTCTGGGCATAACATACTCAAATTTCTTCCAGATATCTCTTACCGTTTGTCTTCTATAATAAACACCACACACAAACAATGCCTGGGGTACAAATCAGCCCAGCGTCAATTTCCTATTGGAGTGGAAATCCACCCCAATGCAGACTCTATAATGTCTGTGTGTGTGCTGGGCATAGATTGTGTGACTACTGTAAAAAAAATATTACATTTTATTGCACACTTTCAATCCACAGGCCAAAATCAGCTTGGGGTAGAAATCGACCCCATTATATCTCGAGTGTAATTTTTTCATGATGAAAGATAAGGGTTAAGTGCAGTAGCATTTATACTGCTACTACTGAGGAACGGTCCATCAAACCTCTTGGAGAAACCTCTGGTTGGGGACAAGCTCCAAAAGGTCTGAGAGAGGACCACAGATGGAAAAGTGGAGCCAGAATGAGTACTTTCAGTGATTTGGGGAGGGGGGGGAGAACAGAAGCAGATTGGAGGGAAAAAGCAGCATAAAGATTTAAAATGGGATTGTGCAACAAGCCACTTTTCACAAAGAAATATTAAAAGCCACAAAATGCTTCTAGGTACACACACACTGAAGTTAGAACCGTGGTAAAAGAACTTGGGGGATCCATTCCCTGTTTTCCCCCAGCTCCCGTCATGTTCCCTGATCCTGTCTGGCTAATAGCTGCTAATGGACCCGTCTTCCAGAAACTTGTCCAAACCTCTTTTAAACTCAGCTATAGCACTGGCCCATACCACAGCCTCTGGCGATAGATTCCACAACCCAATTATTAGGCATGGGACCCCGGGGCAATTACCGGATTTACCGGTTTTCGGTTCTCAAAAAACCGGTTTCTCGGATTAAATCCGGTATCCGGTACTGGTTTTATTCCATTGATTTCAATGGGGCACTGTGTCCCCATTGAAATCAATGGAATACAATTCCTCCCCCCTCCCCCTCCCAGGCTGCGCGGGTGGAAGGGGGGACACCCCCT
>QEPC01011062.1:306954-365553 GCA_003113815.1 Sphenodon punctatus | reverse complement strand
TGCATCACTTTGCACTTGTCCACATTAAATCTCATTTGCCATTTAGATGCCCAGGCACCCAGTGTCGTAAGATCCCGTTGCAGTTCCTCACAGTCTGCTCGTGTTTTAACTACCTTGAATAACTTGGTGTCGTCTGCAAATTTGATCACCTCACTCTCAATACCCTTATCCAAATCATTAATGAATACATTAAACAGCACCGGTCCCAATACAGATCCCTGAGGCACACCACTTTTTACATCTCTACATTGTGAAAGCTGACCATTTAGTTCAACCCCTTGTTTTCTATCTTTTAACCAGTTTCTGAGTACAGACTGGGAACAGCTAGAGCACAAAGGGTGACAACAGGCATACACACAACTCCACTTTAACATGTCTTATGCATGTTGCAGAGCTGCATTAACGTCCTATGCAGCCCTGCAACATGCATAAGAAACATTAAAAATGAGTTAAGGTATATGTCTGTTTTCACTCAGACATGCTCCCAAAATCTTTTATAAAAAGATCCAGATGTCCCAAGCAGGTGAGCCACACCCATGCTGCAGGGGAATGCAAAAAAACCTTCAAAGTTGACTGCCATCTGCCCAAAGGAAAAGTTCCTTCCCAAACCCAAATATGGTGATTATTTAGACCCTGAGCATGTACACAGGCCCCACCAGGCAGGCACTTGATGTACAATTATAGTACCTGGGCTTCAGAATGCCCTGACAGTCCCATCTCCAGCTGCAGACAGCTTTGATGCTTCCGGAAGGAAAAACAAACCAACCTAACACTGTTAAAAATAGAATGATTGACAAGCATGGTTTGATGGGTAAAACCTAGCCTGGCTTTGGGAAAGGCAAGTTATGCTTATCATTAGAATTTTATGAGAATGTCAACAAGTATGTGGATAGGTCGGTACAGTATATCTGAATTTTCAGAAGTCATTGACAATGTCCCTCACCAGAGACTTTTGAGCAAATTAAGTAGTCATGGGATAAGAGAAAGAGTCTGGTCATGGATTGGTAGCTGGTTAAAAGATGGGAAACGAAGAGTAGGAATAAATGGTAATTTTTCAAGTTGGAAAGAGAGAGATAGAGGGGTGCCTCAAAAGATCAGTACGTGAACCAGTATTGTTTAACCTATCATTAATGATCTGGAAAAGAGGTCAAGAGTGAGGTGGCTAAATTTGCAGATGACACCAAATTATTCAAGATAGTTAAGACCCAGGTAAACTGTGAAGAACTACAGAGGGATCTTCCATGACTAGATGAATGGGCATTAAAACGATAAATGAAATTCAATGTTGGTAAGTGCACTGTGATGCACACAGGGAAAAATAATCCTCACTTTATATACATGAAGCTAGGTTTGGATTTGGGTGTAACCACTCAGGAGAAGAATCTGAGTCATTGTGGATAGTTCCTGGAAGACATCAGCTCAGTGTGCAGTCAAAAAGGCAAACTAAATGCTAGGCATTATTGCAAAATGAATAGAGAATAAAAGGGAAAGTATCATAATACCACTGTATAATCTCTGGTACGACTCCACTGTAAATAGTGCGTGTTCTGGTCACCCCATCTCAAGGAAGATATAGTAGAACTGGAAAAGGTTCAGAGAAGGGCAACAAGGATGACAGAAGGGACACCCCCCCCCTAGCCCTAAGCGGGGGGGGGGGTGAGTTTGTGACCGCCCTCCCCCGAACAGGGTGCCGGGCGGGGAGGGGGCAGGGGTTTCCTTTGCCCTCCCCCGCCTGCCTATTGAGCGACGGCACCGGGGGGCCAATAGGGGGGAGAGGAGGGGCACCTGGGTGGGGGGGGCATAGACAGGTATATTTACCTGTGCCGGCCTGGTGCCTCCTCCTCTCTGCAATCCCGGCGGCCGCTCGCAGAAGCTTTAGGCAGGCTCCTCAGTTGACTTGAAGGCTAACTCACTGGTAGGTCATTGCAATGTTATATTCAACATCCCCAGTAGAAGGGGGTGGGGAATCCCCACATCCCCGTGCAGGAGCGCCGCCACGCTCATCTCAATTTTTAAAGTTGGGGAGAGGGGGGAATTCTCACATCCCTGGCCAGCTTAAATTTAGAGCCCCGGTAAGGGGGGGGGGAGGAAGAATCACACACACCCCAAGGGCAGCTCGGTTAATGATGGGATTGATCCCAGTTTGTGCTCGGTACAATACACATCGTTCGATGCAGCTGCGCGCACAGTGAGGGCATGTGGCAAGGGGGCACTAATAGGGAAGTGCGACAAAGTCCCCGAGGGATTTCAACCTGTTGGGTTTTTCATTTAACAGCCAATTTTTCGATGATAAAGCCATGCCCATGGCCTGTGCCATTTCCTGCACTGCATTTGAGCATTTCAGCACTATGCTGGAGTGGGCAGCTAAGGCCCGCGCGGGTTTAGCGTTCATATCGCACTATCTCGATGATTATCTCTTCTCAGGGCGGGCGGGCATCCAGGAATACGCCCATTTAATGGGTGTGTTTGCTACGGTTGCGGGAGAATTAGGCGTCCCACTGGCCGAGGAAAAAACCGAGGGTCCCACAACACGCATCTCCTTTTTAGGAATAATTATTGACACGGTGTCTTGCACATCTAGTCTCCCACCAGACAAACTGTCCACATTGCAGGGACTGATCACAGACACTATGGCTGCCAAAAAGGTGACGCTGAGGGCACTTCAAACTTTACTGGGTCACCTCAACTTTGCATGTAGGGTTGTAGCCCTGGGTTGGGCGTTCTGTGCGCGGCTCGGCCGAGCAACTGTAGGGTTGTCAGCTCCCCACCATCGCGTACGCATAACTAAGGGAATCAGGGCAGACCCCGTGGTATGACTTACATTCCTTCAGAACTACAATGGGATCTCCTTGTGGCGGGAGGTACGGCTACTTGAAGCCGACATGCAGGTGGTATCCGACGCTGCTGGTGGGATTGGCTTTGGAGTGTTCTTTCAGGGTAGCTGGTGCGCCCAACGCTGGCCGCTGGACTGGGTGGCCAGCAACATTGTCAGGGACATAACATTTCTAGAGCTTTTCCCACTCCTGGTAGCGATGGAACTCTGGGGCCATCGCTTCCGGGACTCTCACATATGCTTCTGGTCTGATAACCAGGCGGTGGTGCAAGTGATCAACCGCCAGTCCAGTAAGTCCAGCTGAGTTATGGTCATGGTCCGCTGGTTTGTGCTGAAGTGCATCTCCATCAATATGTATTTTTCGGCCAAATACGTACCTGGTGTTCACAATGAGATTGCTGATTCCCTATCTCGCTTTCAGATGGAGTGATTCTGTTCCCTGGCGCCCAGTGCCAACAGCGACCCAGAAGCGATGCCGGAGGCTTTGTGGAAGCTTGGGAATGAAGGATAGACAAGGGCGTTAGAGCTGCCGTGTCAGACTCTACGTGGCGAGCCTGTGTGTCTGTGCTTCAGGAATTCCGCAGCTTCCACTCAGCCCACGGGTTGCAGGAATCTTGGCCCATCCCAACCTGTCAAGTGGAGTGGTTTGCGGCACACTTGAGTAGCCGTGGGTTGGAGCCTCGCACCATTTGGTGTTGTTCGGCGGCTATTGCCTTTTTCAGCAAGGCTCAGGGGACTGCCGACCCGTGTGTGAGCTATCGCCTTCGCAGGGCTGTCGACAGGTGGGCTAGGGAGCAGGGCCAACGGAGGAATACTTGCCAACCAGTTTCGGTTGACACGCTGGCTCGTTTGTCAGGGGCACTGCCCCGCATTTGCTCGTCCCCATACGAGGGGTTACTTTTCAGAGCTGCCTTTTCAATAGCATTTTTCGGGGCATTGCACATTAGCGAGCTAGTGCCCTCATCACAGGGCGATCGGAGGGGTGTGGCCCTCGACATCGGGGACGTAACTTGTGCCCCTGATGCTATCATTATCACAATTCGGCATTCTAAGACTGACCAAGGGGGGAGGGGCCATCACTTGACGCTGCACCGATCCACGCTAGGGCTGGTGTGCCCAGCGGTGGCGATGGCAGAATATTTGCAGGTGCATCTGCCGTTAGAGGACATTCTCTTCATTCATTTTGGGGGAGCCAGATTGACAAAATTCCAATTTCAGGCTGTTTTTAGAAAAGGATTGGCAGCACTAGGAATGTCGCCTGCTGATTACGGGTCACACTCTTTCAGGATCGGATCAGCGTTCACGGCAGCAGCAGGGGGCCTGGCATCAGCGCAGATCATGGCCATAGGGCGGTGGCGGTCTGGGGCTTATCGCACCTACGTGAGGCCTTTTGGCCCCCCCGCAGTTGCCACGTCATGGTTATAATATTTGTTGTCTTGCTTATCTGCAGGTGCTGACCGGTTGCCAAGTGTGTGGATCTGCAGTCATAGCATTGTGTAGTGGGCCGAACGCTATGCGGCAAACTCTGGCTTTGGTACCCAACTCGGTTGTGGGCTGCATGCTCGCCTCTATTGGATCAGGCGCAGCGGTATGCACTGGGACCAGCTGGTCCCATTGCTTCTCAGCAGGGCCGATCGATTTGGGTCGCCCGCCATCCTGATCATCCATCTGGGGGAGAATGACCTAGGTTTGCGCAGCGCCTGGGACCTCACGGGCGCAATCAAGTTTGACATCTCTGGATTGGCAGCTCGTTGGCCACGAACACTCATTTGGTGGTCCGATTTGCTTGCCCGCAGATGTTTGGCGGTATGCCAACGCGCCAGGCAAGATTAAGCACGCCAAACGCAAAATCAACAGGGCCATGTGGGTGTTCGTAAGGCGCTTGGGTGGCACGGTGGTGCATCACAAAAGGATTGTGAGCCAGCATGCGGACCTCTTCCTACGTGATGGTGTAATTTATCAGTTCAGGGGAACACTTTCTGGTTGGAAGACTTGCGGGAGGCCATACATGTGCATTTTGGGGTACCTGTGTGGGGGAAAGGGGTGGAGTAGCGTTGCCTCCCCCCTTTTCATGGCTGTTAGTGGGGTAGGAACCATGCTGTGGTAAGGCTCCCTATGAGCTGAGGGGTCGCGCTTGTACCCATTACCACTTGGGGAGCGGGGGGGGTCATAAGGCCAGGGCCCCAGCCCAGACTCGGAACGGCTGGTTTGGGGCTGATAACCCTGCTTGACCCAAGGGGAGGGTGAATTCGAAGGGTCGGTTCACCCGGGCAGGTAGGGTGAGATTTAGCTCAACCTCCCTTGGGCCTGTTTTTTGTAGCATGGCTCCTCCCCGCTATTATGCACACAGGTTGTTTAATATGGTTGTATTGCTCATATGTGTAAGTTATGTTTTAATAAATTTGCAGCCAAGGCCTTTTAACCCTAGAGCATGTCTGTCTGTTCATGTGGGTGGTGCGGGCACAAAGGATGGATTGAATTCCATATGAGAGGCTCAGCTCTGTCTAGCTTGGAGAAGAGGTGATTAAGGGAGGGGATATGATAGAAGTTTATAAAATAATGAATGGTATCGAGAAAGTTTGGGGAACTGTTTGCCCTCTCTCACAATAAGAGAACAAGGGGGGACACTCTGAAGTTAAATGGCAGCAGATTTGAACAAACAGAAGGAAGTACTTTTTCACACAGTGGACAATACATTTGTGGAACTCATTACCAGGAGGCAGCTGTGAAAGCAAGCAGCACAACTACCTTCAAACAAAAATTGGATAAATTCTAAGATGACAGTCATAAACACGTATTAGTTCAGGATCCAACCCCTGGCTACCAGTAGTTGAGAGTAGTTAGCAGGAGAGATGTCACACCTCCATGACCCGTACATGTACTTCTCTTGAACTACTGGAGTTGGCCACTGTCAGAGACAGGATGCTGGGCTAGATGGACTATGTCACTTATGTTCTTAACACGTATTCAGTGGAACTTGGGGGGGAGGGAGAGAAGATGGGAGAGAGAATTTCCTCCTGTGGTATCAAATTAAAAAATGAAACCCTCAGAAGTTGTGTATCATAAGTTTATCCAACTTCGTTTTAAAGCTGTTCAGATTCTTTGCTCCACCACTGCCCCTGGAAGCTTATTCCAGTAGTTCACTGCTCCAATTGTTTAAAACCTTTGTCTAATTTCCAGCCTAAATTTATTTATTAGTTCTTATACTCATGAACACCTATAGTCTGAACAAATCTTCGACTTGTACTGCATTAACATCCCTGATATATTTGTACAATGTAATTGTATCTCCTCTCAGCCTTCTTTTTGATAGGCTGAATAAAACAAGCTCTTTTAGCCTCATTTCATAATGGAAGTCCTCCATTCCTCTGATCATCCCAGTAGCTCTGTGTTATACTTGTTCCAGTTTAAGTTCATGTTATGGTCAATTATAACCGCCAAGTCCCTCTCCTCCTCTGTTTCCAACTGATGAGTTCCTAGCTGGTAACTAAAATGCTTATTAAACCCCAAAGACATAACCTTGCACTTTGTGCTATTAAATTTAATTCCATTCGGAACACTCCAATCCATGAGGTTATCCAGTTCCTCCTGTATAATTTTCCTATCCTCCTCTTCATTGGATGTCCTCCCAACTTGGTATGATCAGCAAACTTCATTAGTGCATTGTTACTTCCCTCACCAGGGTCATTTATGTGACAATACAGATCCTTGAGAAACTCCACTAGCAACCTCTCTCCAGCTACAAAGTCCACCTCTCAACACAACCCTTTGTTTTCTTCTGGTTAATGAACTTCAGACCCATCTAACTATCTTTTTGTTAACTCCCACTGGATGTTGTTCTTTTGAAACCCCATTTAGCCTACAAGAAAAAAGCAACATTGCAAATCCACTATCATAACACTTTCAGATAAACAGGAGCAAAACACCACCAACAACAACAAAAACAACCTATGAAGGGAATCTTTTTTATTCTTTTACAATCAAGACCTAAGCCACAATTCCCAAATGGAAGATAGGAACTGCCATGAATCAGAAGTAGTACTAGTCAGGGAAAGTAGCCCCTGGAAACTTGTTGATCTAAACTTGCCTTTTAATAAAAGCAGGACAAGGATTTCCCCCCTATATCTACACTCATGTCCAACCTACCGAAGATTGCCAATGTTTAATACATACCTAATACAGATACTTAGAAATTATACTCCTTTCTATAGCAATAAAGTGTCAACTTACAGATAGAGTTCAGGGAATAAACATGTATCATCTCCCCTTGACCAAAAGCAAAGACAGGACTATGTTATTACACTAAATAAAAATATCAAGGCAAAAAAAGACAGACAACTACAGATAAGAATCTTTCTATGAATAAAACTACAGGATGCAGGTATTTAGTAAGTTTATTTATTTGAGTTAACATGGTTGAAATCAACAAGGTTATGATATGGATAGGGCCTGGGTCCCTGATTTAAAAGCTCTCTCAAAGAAGTGGGTGTCACGGAGGAACATAGGGTCACACACATGTAACACGGGTCCACATATAGACTGCAAGCCTGGTAGATATGTAAAGCAAAAGACTCCACATGTATGTAATGTTACAATTGAGAACTGTAAAACCCAGATCAGAGCTATGACACGTGACCAAGCTCCAGGAAATGGAAAGACAGGTTTGTTGACTGCCCCAGATGGATAGCCAGAAACATTAACAATGCTAATGCCGGCAGCCATTGCCTATGTGCAAGAGACAGAGAAAGCTGATAATGAGAACAAAGGGAATTCTAGAAGCCTCGAGAAGATACAAGGAGTTTCCTCCTGGGGATATAAGGAGTTGTACCCCAGAAGGAGACAGTGACTATCAGGAACTCACTCACTATCTTGCAGCCAGCAAGGCTGGAAAGACATGAACTGAGAGACAGGTCTTTGCTCTCTAGCAACTATAAGTCTGGAGACTCAGTCGCTTACATCAAGGTCTGAGAGGAACTTATGGACCTTTGTAGGGTAAGATGCTTATTTAGGAACTCAACCAGTATAGGTTAGGAATGCGTTACGTTTACCTTTGATTTCTAGTAACTACTCTATCAACAATCTTGTTTATGTAATCAATAAACTAACTTCTTATCTTTATGAAGTAGTGTCTGTGTCTAATATTGGAACACAAGTGCGCAACAAGAGTTCTCAAGCTCTTGCGAACCCAGAGATTAAAGAGTTTGTAAACAGGAAGGATCGGGCCCTTGAGTGACAAAGGAGTTGTCCCTGTGGCAGGCTTGAATTAGCCAGAGAGAGAAAACTGGTTCAAGTGGGCTGTACGCGAGGGAAACTGAGTCACTCAAACCCGGTAAAGTGGGGGTGCGGACCTCCTACCCGTGACAGTGGGCTTTTAGGAGGGACTTGAATATGGACAGGGAGGCAGCCTGACACATCATCTCAGGAAGTTTGTTCCAAGTATATGGCAAGGTGGAAAAGCGCAGAGTTGGGAGCTGGCGATGGAGGAGAAGGACACAGATTAGAGCATCTTGCCCAATGAATGGAGGTCACAAGTAGGGGCTGTAGGGGGGAGATAAGAGAGGCGTGAAGACAGTTGTAGGTGAGTAGGAGAAACCTGAACTGTATACAGAAGCAGATGGGGGGTCAGGGTAGTGACTTGAGGAGAGGGGTTATATGGTTGTAACATCCATGGTCGTAACAGCAAGGAAGGAAAATCTTGCAGCTGAATTTCAAATAGACTGTAGTGGAGATAAGTGGATCAGTGGGAGATGTGTGAGAAGGTTGCAGTAGTCTAAGCGGGATGAGATGAGAAACTGGATTAGGGTTTTAATACCGTGTTCAGACAAGAAGGAACGGATTTTGTATCTATCCAAAAGACTGCCAGAACTAGTTTTTTCTCTCTCTAGAATGAGAGCAGAGTAGGAGGGAGAGGAGTCAAAGATGACCCCAAAGTTGCGGGCTGAGAGAACTGGGAGGATGCCCGTGTTCGCTACAGAAGTGGCGGGAGAGGAGAAGTGGGTTCAGGAGGAAAGATAAGAATTTCTCTCTTGACCATGTTAAGTTTAAGGTGGAGGTGAGACGTCCAGTCAGCGATGTCAGACAGGCTGAGATTTAGGACTGGATTCTTGGTGAGAACTTTGGTGCAGAGGTAAGTTCTGAAAATCGTCAGCATAAAGATCGTACTGAAAGCCATGGGAGGAGATCAGAGTACCAAGGGAAAGATTATAGAGAGAAGAGGACCCAGAACTGAGCCCTGAGGCACACCAACTGATAGTGGAATAGCAATAGAGGATCCACCGAAGGATCCACTATATGTGCGGTGGGAGAGCCAAGATAGGACAGAGTCCTGAAATCCAAAGGAGGACAGAGTTTCAAGGCACAGTCTAGCAGATGATAGCCAACGGTGTCAAAACCAGCAGATAGGTCAAAGAGGATGATGACAGAGTAGCGGTCCCTGGCCTTGGCCATGAAGAATTTGACAAGGGCTGTCTCCGTGGAACAAAGAAGGCGGAAACTAGATTGAAGTGGGTCAAGAATGGCCTGAGTCATAAGGAAGTCAAAGGAGTGGACATGAACAGCACTCTTGAGCAGTCTGGATGCAAAGGGGAGGAGGGAGATGGGGCGGTAGCTTGCAGGGCAAGTAAGGTCCAATGAAGGTATTTTCAGGAGTGGTGTGACCACACGTTTGAAGGCGGCCGGAACGGTCAGTGTCAAGTGATAGACTGAGGATGTGACAGATGGAGGAGATACTTCACGGGGAGATAGAATGGAGGAGATGAGCGGGGATAGGGTCAGAGGAACAAGTTTGTAGAACATAGGCAATTTCCTCCTCTAACTTCAGAAAAAGAACAAAGGGTGACAGGTGCTAGTGGAAGAGGAGGGGAGCGAAGGATGGGGGAGGTTAAGGGGACTTGACAGAAAACTGTAGTGAATCTTGTCATAGACAAAAAAAAAATCAAAAAAAAAAAAATCAGGCAGAGCCTGGGTAGAAAGAGTGAAAAGGTGGTGGGGAGGAGGAGGAGAAGGAAGTTTGAGAAGGGAGTTGAGTATGACAAAGACTGCAAGGGTTGGAGGCAAAGGACTCAGTCAGATGGATATAGTAAGTTTGCCTAGCAAGGGCAATAGCTGAATTGAAGGAGGTGAGCATGAATTTGAAGTGCTGGGAGTCAGCACGGGAGCAGGATTTTAACCAGAGATGCTCTGCACAGCTGGCACGAATACGCAGGAAAAGCTTGGGTGGTACGCCAAAGTTGGGGATTGGCACGCCTAACAGGACGAGGGAGAGTTGGGGCAAGAGTATCCAAAGCAGAAGAGAGTGCAGTATTATAGCAGGAAAGTGCCTCATCAACAGACTCAAATGAGGTTGTGCAGGAGAGAAGAGAGGAGGCAGTAGTGATGTAAGGATCAATAGCCTGGAGATTTCTAGAGGCACTGGTGGTGATTGGACAAGGCTGGGGGGCAGGAGAGAAGAGTGGTTAAGTGTAAAGTTAGCAGATGATGGTCAGAGAGAGGAAAATGGCAGGAGATACCAATCCCGAAGAGGAGGAGCAGGGTATAGAGGAGAGGAGTGGAGGTGTGACAACTTTGCTGACAATGATGAGGTACTCTAAGAGAGAATGGTGATGGCTGGATGAGAGGAAGAATCCTTTCTCGCATGAAGCTGGAGAGCAGTAGATAAGGCAGCAGAGAGAATGGATGGGGAGACAGTGTGAACAAGGGAGCCTGTGGGGTAAAAGTCTGGAGTGGGTTATGGGGGAGGGGGAAGGGAATAAGAATGGGAAGGATGAGCATCAGGAAAAGCGTAGTGAGCCAAGGAGAAGCAAAACAGACGAAGAAAATTGGAGCTTACCTGAAGTTGCTAGAACGTGCTGCTGGGAGAGGTAAATCCAGGTGGTATTCTGGTGCGCGCCGTAAGGCATGTGCCTTCTGGCCCGCCGGTTGAAGGAGTGTGGGGTGGCAAAAGCCCAAGATACGGGGAGCTCATGTTGTCCTCTGGCATCCTCAGCCAAGGATGCTGGTAGAATGCAGACGACTTGCAACCTCTCCAGCCCCTGGCCCGCTGGTTGCAGGAGCACGGGGTGGCAAAAGCACAAGCCTCGGGGAGCTCACAGTGTCCTCTGGCGTCCTCAGCTGAGGATCCTGGGAGAAGTATGCAGATGAGCTACAACCTCTCCAGCCTCTAAGTGTTTGAATATGATCCATGCCTAATTTGCTCAGATTCATTGGAATAATTATTGTGGGGGGCGTGTCTGCCATAAATTTCCTCGTCCTGCAATTCTAGAGAGATGGGGATAGAGGAGGATTACGTCAACTGTTTACCATAAATTTTAGCTTCAAGTTACTTCCATGCTTGCTCTTGATAATTTATGTAATGGTTTCTGTTAAGGATTTAAAATCCACTAACAGAGAGAGGGAAGCTTGCCACAGCAAGTTTGGAGGCCTAAGTCATCCACTTTTGAACAATTTGAACTTTTGTGTTTAAAAGATTTATAGTTCTTAGGGATGTAAAGAAAGCCTTCCAAACATGAATTAATTTAGCGTTCCCATGATCCACCCCTCTGTTTCCTAGTTGTCAAGAAAGAGCAGCTTATTTATAAAATCCTGCTGAATTTCACAAGGTCTACTTGGAACGCAATGGTTTGCAAGTGGTTACTTTAAAATTTTAATCCAAAAAGAGGAAGAAAAAAAAACCTACATGGAAAATAGAAGATTTTTATATAAAAACTGAACATATAATTAAAACTAATATAATCAAGAAGCCGAAATATGCGCAGGGTTTGGCCTGGGCAAAAGCACCCCTGTGTGGCTTTGCCAGCAAATTCCCAGAAGAGTGTAGAGCTGGATTTCCCTGCTTTGCACTCTTGCGGGTGTTTGCCAGCTAAGCCACGCGGAAGGGCTTTCACACCGACCAAACTCCGCACATACTTTGGCATCCGGATTCTCTCCCAGAGCCAAAATACACATAGGTCAGCCAGCCACTGAAGGTGAGACTATAGTCTTGGTGCTCTCTTTCTTGCTCTCAAAAAGGAAAAAAAAAAAAGTACAATTACTGCATCATGTAAATTGTCAAATGGGAGACAAAAAGGTAATGAGTCAAGAGCCTAGTCAAGCCAAGTTGTCCAAGACATGTTGTTGACGCTACGGCTACATGCGTACATTGCTACCAAAATTCACGCTTGTGTCATCTGAAGGTGAGAAGCCTCATATACTATACTGGAAATCTATTTGAAAGGTGAAAATGGTAGGAAATGTCTGAGTCTTCAAATTAAACTGGGTACCAGGCTGCAACCTCATTACATTTATACTACATAATCTCCATTGATGTTTTATGTTGTGAGCTGCCTTGAGCCTTAGGGGAAGGGCGGGGTATAAATTTAAATAAATAATCATCAATTTTTACCTATAATGCCCTAAAGTAGCCAGGGAGTTCCTTACCTGAGACACTGCCTCTCTCTACCCAGGACTGGGTTAACCATTACATTTACTATGCTGGGACCCATTAACTATGCTTAGGATCAGTCAGCATGTGCCTGTGCCTGCCTAGTCTTGTTATAAATCTTGAGATTTAATTGATATTATTTAACAGCATAGGAAAATAAAGGTACTAAATGTAATAGCCACATATCTTGAGTACCCTGGGGGTTTTTGTGGTTTTTGGGAAGAGTAGGTATTTAGGTGATGTGGATGGGAGCTCCAGAGACAAGCTTAGAATGCATCCCACAGCTTTTAACGTACCATTTTCCCTACGCCCACCTTGCTGCAGTGGCACTCTGAAGGGAACTTGATATTGAGTGCCATCATCATATACGCAAACACGAAGAAATGCCAAGGAGTACATAATCTGTTTATTTCATCTGTACATGGCAAATGAACCAACACTGGTGCTGTTACTAGGTTACTCTGCCACTCAACAGACCCCTCCCACCAACTGCTACCTGGAAGCTATCCCGGGATGCAAAATACAAGGTTTCTGCAAACTGAATTATGGGTTGTACATCCCCTTTGTAATGCAACCTGGGTAACAGCGCTGTTGTTTTTCTGGATATCATAAAGACCAGGCTGGTTTGCAGTGGAATCACCCCACTTCCTGTACTACTCAGTGGTAACTTTGCATATTCCTTCCACCATGAGCACAAGTCCAGTGTCGCGTGCTTGGCATCATTCATTCTACAGCCACCCCATTTCGCACAGGCATTGGGACTATGGCACATACTCCTAGAGTCAACACAGGCAGAATGAGACAGACACAAAGGAACGGGTGTACATGTAGCTCCTGTTAAATGTGCTTGCTTCTGCTTGCATGAACACCTGTCTTTTTCCAGGCTGTCTTTTCCTGGCATTATCTTGAGAGCAGGGATTGGGGTGATTTGGGGAAACATTGGCTTGATTTTCTCAATTGTTATTTCAGAAAGACATCACCACAGCAACATTACTCTACTCTGTAGAGATGTAATGGCAACGTGCCCATCAGGGACCTCAAAGGAATGGCTAGCATTATGACTGTTGTCACCCCGTGTTTTCTCTTCAATTTAGGTAGAGCCACCAAGCAGGGTGTTCTCTGTGGCAATTCCTCGTTGGAACTTATTCATCCCTTTAATCTGAAATACATGCTCTCATAGAACTTCTGAATGCATCTTACCCAAGAACTTTGGGAAAGGAGGGAAGAGTCAGAAGATTAACACAACAACAACAACAGAAAATGGAAAATTCCCATGCTAAAGTTTTACTTTTTGAAAAATATTTGGTTGGTTATTTTTATTTATGGAATATGAACAACTTGGTTCTTGGGTTTGTCTTTATAGTTGTTTCTGTAAAGAAAGTTTCTCTTAGGTGTCAAAGGCTCCTACAACTGGAAAGAAATTTTCCATAAAATCAAAATAAGATAAAATCCTCAGTGAGCCATTAAAAAATATTCACAAATTAAAAAACGGTTGGTTTAAGGAAGAAGTTAAGGTGGTTACAAATTCAATCATGTAACAAAAAGCATAGAAATTGTAAGTTAAGGCTCCTGTTTTATCTTCCGTGCTGTTTAAGCAGTCAAGATGTTGCACAGTCTCACATATTGTGGTTCTGGTTGAATTTCAGGGAACGCAGAAAGAGGCAGTGGAGTGTGGTGGAAAGTGATGACTGGTTTTCATGTGATTCTTTCAAGTTCTGTGAAGCACTTTTCCCAAGGGGAACTCTGTCATTATACCTCCTTATCAGAACATAGCTCCATGGTCCCAAGTTAACATTGTAATTCAGTATGTAAACAGCAGCATCCCCAGAGTCACTGTTGTTTATGTTGTGGAGAGGAAGGAGGATTGGGCTAAGTTTCAAGGAGGCATGTGGTGTCTGGCTTAAGCAGGACAGCAGAGTACAGACTCTGCAGGAGTAACCCGATTGCTGAGGGTCGTTTATATGGGCAGTGACCCTTTCCTGAGGCGGTATGCCATCTCACATACTGTGCTTGCTTCCAAGTTAGGCTGCATGGACACACATGAAATCTCAGTTTCTGAGAGGTGTAAAGATCACATAGGACTATGAAGGAAATCAGTGGGAGTGAATCATTGCGATGGACGCCAAGGGGCATGTGAAATAATAAGGAAGGCACCAAGGAAAGGGAATGGAATGTTAGCAGTAGTGAATCACTTTTCTCAAGGCTAACGTTGTCACAACGTGACTCCTGTCATTCTACAGACGTTCTTACTGATGTTTTTGATCCTTGCTCACGTTATTAATTCCCATTTTTAGCGAAATGAACATTCTAATTAAGTATTTAGACACCAGTATCCCCACCTTCATTGTTGCACCTGGCCTGAAGAGGATTGGGGCTGAGAAAATAAGGACCAAGAAGGCACTGCACACAGCTATTTATGTGATTGGGAAGGGCATGAAGGTTTATGTTAAATAATAAGGAAGGCACCTACAAAACTGAGTGGAATGGGGGCCAAGGATTAGGTACCAAATAAACAGAGTGCAATGACAGGCAGGAGCAAGGTAGTGGCTGGAATGGTAGGAAAAAGGTGGTATAATGACAAAGGTCCCCTTGAAAAAAGTGCTTCACAAAACTGAAAGAATCACATGAAAACATTCCACCACATTTCTTCCTTTTGGATATTCCACTGCCTCTTTCCTCCTTCCCTGAAAATCAGCCAGAACCACAATATGCGAGGGGCTGAGAGGCAGTCCCCGGCAGGGCTGTCAGTCTAAGGCTCTGGCTGCAGACTCTGTTCTGTAATATTGTGTTTCCTGTATTCTCTGTACAGAACTGTACAAAACTGTTGTTTCCTATGGAAATAATCTTCAATAATAAATACGGTTTTCATCTGTAATGCCAAGCTTAGTTTCCTTTTTTTAGGTTTCCACTACTTTGTGAAGGAGTTGTTTTACTTGAATTTAAATGTAGAAGTATTGGTATTTTAAAATATTAAACACGTGAACCTATTGCCTTGGTTGTTTGTATTGCTTATGTTGTATTGCAGTTGCTTGCAATTATATTGCTTATATTATATCTTGCACACTCACAGCCTACCTAAACTTCTTCTGAGCATACGTGTGCTCTCTCCCCCTCCCTCCCACACCCCCACCCACCCAAACCTGTCTTGAAATCACACACACAGGCGCACCCTACCCCAACCCTTCCCTCTCACACAGCAGCCATGCAGCTGTAGAGTAGGGGGCAGCAAGGAGAGGGGTTTTGGAATGAACCAGGCCTGGCCTGACGAGAACACTGGGGCAGGGGCCTCAGGTGGGGTGGGTGGCCTTACACATTTCCTCCCCCCTCTCGGTATGCTCCCTGCTGGCTCCAGGCATCTGGGTGGCAGGGAAGCGGCCCGCAGTGGGGCGGTCACTCAAAGGCTCTGGTTACAGCTGCCATTGGAAGGCAATTGCAGCAGCCCTTCTCTCAGTTCTCCTTTTCTGCTACCTGGAGCTGGTAAGCACTGGAGGCCATTTAAACCTCCTAGGCCCCTGGGGAAAAGGCGAACAGAGAGAAGGGCTTCTTCGATTGCCTCTCCAGGGAGGCTGCAGCCACAGGCTCTCAGTGACAGCTCCACTGGGGTGAGCTTCCCTGCCGGCCAGCCACCTGGAGCACAGGTGGGAAGGGGGACTTCAATCACAGTCCCCGTGCATCTCGCAGCGGGTTCTTCTGGGGCACGGAACCCAGTTAAAATGACTCTTCTGCTGTGCCCACTGAGACATCCCCTCCCCCAAACCACCACATTACATGCCTCAGAATGTTCATTATAACTATTGCTCCACAGACCATATACTCCCTAACACAACAGTAAAGAAACAGTAGAACCCACCAGAACTTAATACACATTCTCCTTTAATTTTTCATGACAGTCACAGCAACATGAACCCTCCCAAAACTGAGGATAGTCCTGCAACTAAAACTGTTGCCAACCTGGAAGTAAGGTGCCTCAGAACTCTAATGCAAGTGAATAGCTGGCATTCCATTGGTGATATCACCCACCTTAATTATAGAGCTGCTACTGGGGCTCTGTAATAATTAGCAACTTAATATAGTGCAAAAGGCATTTGAGGAGAAAAAAAATAAATAAATCACAAAGTGAGCAGTTTCATCTGTTGAAAATGCTACATTCAGAGGCAGAAATAAATATCAATGCATATCACACTAACACCCAAACCTTCTCAATCACGATCACAGGCCCATTGTGTTAAGCTCCTAATAATTGCATGAAAATGGAATGTAGTTATTTAAAAAAAAAATTAAAATTTTTAGATCTACTTTTGAGCAATTAATGATTGGTTATTTTGGACCTTAGTTACCTAAACAAATTACACCTTCATAGACATAAGAGGCCAATTTCATTAACTGTACTTTGTCATTTAAAATTAATCTGAGGGTCCCCAAAATAATTTTGTTACTATGTCTGTGTTCTGAATTTTTTATTCTACATCTTAAAGCACGTTTTGGAAACAAAAAATAATGTATGTTTTCCATGTTTCTCACGATGGCCGCGTGGTTACAGATCAGTACACCCGTTTTGTCTATCAGTATTTTCAATCACTGAAGAGGTTCAGTAATTAAGTTTAGAACTACAACTATCTTAACAAAAAACTATGTTTGGTCAGATGATGAGAGGGGGTGTCCAGATCGTGTTCTTTTAAATAAAAAGCAACCGGCTAAAATATTTTATTAGCCCAACAGCACATGTACATTTCTCTGAGTGTGCTGCCCACACAGCAGTCCTGCTCTGGGTTGTTCCCAACAATCACCCAGCAGTAGGCAGAGAAAAAAACCTTTCATTGGATCCGGTGAATAGGGAACAGCCCTCTTCCACTCGAACTCCAGTTCTCTCTCAGCCTTCAGCATACCAGGATGGCAAAGGAGAAGCATGGCACCTCTAGCAACAAATTTCACATTTTTTAGAGAACTTTCACAACCTTAGGGTGAGTTGGATCTCATCACAATGCAAAGCCAGATTGGTATTGTTGCTACACCAACTCCAGCAGCTGCACTGTTAACTCAGAGTTTCTCTGCAAACTGCTTCCCATTATGTAAGTGACATTTCAGGATATAATTGCTAATGTTAAAATTTACCCGATCCCTCTCAACAAAAGAAACCTGCATTTGCTTACTACTTCTACTCAACCTAATTTAATTTCTTGAATATAACTAGGGTGTGTCACTTTCAATATTTGTTTCTTCAACAAGTACGTAGTTCTTTCCTCAACGCAAACTCTGTAGCTCTGGTCTAACAGTTCAGTCTTGTTTCCACAGGCACATAATTTCTTAGACACCACCCCTCTTAATCCACTTATGTTTGAGTATTTGTACAAGGTAGATGACTTGCAGTTCTGAGTTCTCAATTTCATCACCTCAATTTTTGTGGGTAAATTAGTCAGGAATGCTGAAGTACTGAGATGCAGTTTTCAGGAGTCCAATTCACATTTTCAGAAGAGAATTAGGCACTTTAGTGCTTAAGTCTCATTCAAAGTCAGTGGAACTAGAACGTATCCCATAAATCTTGAAGTACCAGGCCCAAAGTAAATCTTGAAGCACCAGGCCTGTAAAATTGCTACAGGCATGGTCCTTTAAACAGGGTGTTTTAAGGTGTGGCACCTGGGACATTATCCCATTTAGGAGTCCTAGGAGGAAATGGCCAGCTATGGGGGAAATGGCTTTATAAAGGGCTACAGCTAAGCTTAGAGCTCACAGATAACCACCACTGAGGTGCAGAGCACCTGGTGGAAGGGAAATAGCCAAGTCTTATGTTGGGGACTACCACCAAAGAGACTGGGAGCTTAAGAGAGGGAGCTTGAAGGTAGAAACCCACTATCAGGGACAGATTGAGCTGGGTGGTCAAGAGGGCCAGGCTAGAGGCCTTGGCTGGAGAAGGGAGACCCGAGTAAGAGAGGCTGCGTGGTAAGAATGGTCACTATAAATAAAAGCACTCTAGGAAGAAAAATCTGCACACTGTGTGGTTTGTGTGTTGATCCTGAAAGCACTTATGACCAGCTGTCCTATTTCAGGGACTAAGTGCTAAAAGTAGTTTTGAAAATGTGGCTTGAGCGTTCTTGAAATTTTTACCCAAGCTCTTTTACTAGGTAGCTCTCTTTGCCATCCTCATATTATAGAGTGGCAGGAGCGGCTCTATAGTTAAGGCAAGGAGCAAGCTATGTTAAAACCTTGAAAATTCTAATGCTTATAAACTTGAGATGGTAACTCCTATTACTTTGTAATTTGGCCTGCAGAGTCCTTTGGGTAAGGGAGAGAATGTGTCAACATTTGAAGCAAATCTGTTGGGAAACAAGAAAGTTGCAGCCATTTAAACAGGACAGGAAAAAAGGCTTTCCCCTCTACTTTGCAACTTTTGATTCAGCAAGGGGTTTCGTTGTGGTGGTGATGCCACAGTGTATGGGGAAGTGTTAGAAAATTAAGCTGTCGGGTCCTGTGTCTGCTTTTCTGTTTGGTTTGTCAATATATTCTTTAGTTTTTGATTTGGAAGGTGCTGAAGTCCCCATGTTATGCTATGGTTTGAATGCCACAGCCTCCCTGTTTAACTGTCTGGGTATAACGTCAAGATGTCAGCGCACCTGCTAGGGAATCCCCACCTGCCGGCTGGTGAGAGTATACATGCTTACGTCTCAAGGGGCAGCGCATACTGTCCCAAGTGCACTACAGAAGGGAAGGGCATCAGGCTACTTAAAGTGGATGCCATGCTGGAAGGCTTCCTCGTTGTGCAAGGACACCTGGGTATTTATTTAAAATTCTTATACCCCACCCTCTCTGACCACAGGCAGCTCGGGGCAGCTTACAACAAATAAAAATAAAACAATAATAATTCAATTAAAACATAAAATCCCCCATCATCCCATCTCCCCCCACATCCCATCCCTCCCTCCCTCCCCCAAATACCTGGTGGAACAGCCAGGTTTTACAGGCCCAACAAAAAGTCAGCAGGTCTGGGGCCAGACGAGCCTCCTCTGGGAGGGAGTTCCACAGCAGAGGTGCAGCCACTGAGAACACCCTCTCCATAGCGGCCCCCTGAATTACTCAGGGGAACTCCAAGAGGGCACCCCCAGCAGACTGCAGGGGCCAAACCAGGACCGAGGAGTGAGGCGTGAGGCAGTCCTGCAGATAGGTCAGGCTGAGGCTGTGTAAGGCTTTAAAGGTGAGAACCAACACTTTGAATCGGGCCCAGAAGCTAGGCAGCCAGTGCAGAGAACAGAGCACTGGTGTAATGTACCCATGGTGACCTGACCCTGTAAGGAGTTGGGCCGTCGCATTATGCACCAGCTGCAGCCTCCGGACTGTTACCAAGGGTAGCCCCACATAGAGTGTGTTGCAGTAGTCCAGTCTCAAGGTAACAAAAGTATGAATGATGGTGGCCAGGTCGGAGTCAGAGACATAAGGCCAAAGCTGCCGAACCAGATGTAACTGGCGGAAAGCCCCCTTTGCCACTGTCTCCAACTGGATATCCAAGCAGAGCTGGGAATCCAGGAGCATACCCAGACTCCGCACCTGGGAGACCAGCGGGGGACAAACCCAGTCAATAACTGGGGGAGTCATACCTGCTGCTCTCCCCACCAACATTACCTCCGTCTTGTCAGGATTCAGCTTCAGTTGGATCTGCCTCATTCAGTCCCCCACAGCCATCAAATGCTGGGACAGCACAGAGATTGCTGGGCCTGGGTCCGATGAAAACAAGAGGTACAGCTGACTGTCATCAGCATATTGATGACAACTCACTCCGAACCGCCTCACGGCTACATGTACACGTTGAACAAGAATGGGGATAGAATAGAACCTCGCAGGACAACACGAGAGGTCACGGGGGGAAGATGACTTATCCCCCAGCACCACCTGTTGGGTCCTACCTGCTAGGGAGGAACGGAACCATTCTAGAACTGCCCCACCCAGTCCTGCCTGGTGCCGCAAGTGAGTCACCAACAGCTCATGATCAATCGTGTCAAAAGCTGCTGAAAGATCTAATAGGACGAGTAAGGTCAAACATCCCATGTCCATCTCCTGGCGCAGGTCGTCGACCAAGGCTACAAGCACAGTCTCAGTGCTATAGCCTGGGCAAAAGTCAGATGGGGAGGGATCTAGAAAGGGTAGAGAGTAAAAACATTGGAAAAGGGACAGGACCAGGGAGTGACTCGTGGAATGAAGAGTGGGAGGGGCCCTCCTAAAATTACACCCAACAGGGGACCTGATCACCCCATTCATCCCCTCCCTTCCTTATTAGCCCTCACTGACCCCCCGCCTCCTCCCCTCCACTCACCCCTGGCCCCCACATCCCCGTCTCCACCATTAGCTACCCCCTTCCACCTATTCACCCTAGCCTTCCACATCCCCATCTCCACCATTAACCCCCCCAATACCCTCTTCATTCCCCATTGACCCCCACACGTCTCCCTAAACACTCCTTCCCCATTCACTCCTTCCCCAGATCCACACCTGTTTCCTCCATTACACCCTTTCCCTCCCTCTTCACCCCAACCACCCTTCCCCACTCATCCCAAGCCCCTCCCCCCATTCATCCCAACCACCTCTTCCCTCCCCTCATTAACCCAAACACCCTGTTCCCTATTCACCCCAGCCCCCACACCCCTTTTTCTCACCTCCTCCTGCTTTACCTGCCCACCTCCTCCTCCCTTGTATCTTTAAGAACATAAGCAGCGCCATACAGGGTCAGACCAATGGTCCATCTAGCCCAGCATCCTGTCTCCAACAGTGGCCAATCACAGTGGCTTGGGAGAAGCACCCAACAGGTCACAATGGGGGATCCATTTCCTGTTGTTTCCCCCCAGCTCCCATCATGTTCCCTGATCCTGTCTGGCAATAGCTGCTAATGGACCTATCTTCCAGAAACTTGTCCAAACCTCTTTTAAACTCAGCTATAGCACTGGCCCTTACCATAGTCTCTGGCAGTAGATTCCACAACCCAATTATACGCTGAGTGAAAATATATTTTCTTTTATTTGTTTTAAACTTCCCACCCATATGTTTCATAGAGTGTCCCCTAGTTCTAGCTGAGAGGGTAAAGAACTGTTCCTTGTTTATTAGTTCCACAACACTCATGATTTTATAGACCTCTATCATATCTCCTCTTATAAGAAAATAAGAATATTTATTCTTCCTACCCTTCACCTCCCACTCCACCTTTTCCTCTTCTATTTTTGCTTTTTCCTTCTATCTGTGCACCTTTCCCCCCTCCCCTTTGTGTGTCTTTATGAGGAGATGGATAATCTTGCTGGCAGCCCTTGAGACTGCAGATTAATAAAAAAAAACCACAACAACAACCTTGGAATCTTTTTTTTTTTTTTTTAAAGTACTGAAGTACAGGGGAAGAACTTTACAAGAGAAAATTTCCCTTTCAGACAAGGATGAGTTTCTGGGAAACGTTTTGGGTTTCAATTCCTAAAATGTCACTGTTATGATTATGTAATGAAACTGAAGTTGGTAGCATGGCATCTGACATAATGCAGCGCGTGGCACTATAAAAACGCAAAGAAATTCCATGCTCAAAAAACCTGACAGTCTCAGACAGTTATTAAAGCTCTTACAAATTCAACTATGCACCAAAAGGCTTGGAAATTGTTAGTTAAGTCTCCTGCCTTACCTTGTGCATCATGTAAGCAGTAAAGACATTGTACAATCTCGCATATTGTGCTCACTTCCAACTTAGCCTCTATCCACACATTCTTGCTCTTGGTCTTTCAGCCCCAACCCTCCCTCCCACACAGATTCCCAGGCCCCAACATTCCTGTTTTTCCCACTAACTGCCAAACACCACCTTCCTCCCTCATTTTAGGGGCTGGGGTGAATGGGGGAACAGGGTGTTTGAGGGTTATGGGGAGGGAAGGGTGTGGGTAACTGGGGAGATGTTCTCTTGGAGTCTAGAGACTTTGGCGCAAAACCCAGAAAGGTGGCAGCTAGGGACATAACACGGCAGGAATGGAGCCCCTGCCACTTGACATACCCCTCCCCACCAACTTCCACACAGGAAGGACTGGATTGTCTCTGTATACACATCCTGCATCTATAAAACCTGTTCCCCCAATGCAGGTCCTTATCTTCCCCCCTCATCCTTCCTCTCCTTCCTCACTGTCAATAACTATTGATGGAGTCACCATCCTGCCTGTCCCCCAAGCCCGTAGCCTAGGCTTCATCTTTGACTCAGCCCTTTCTTTTAAACCCTACATTGACTCTGTTGCTAAATCCTGTCGCTTCTCCCTCCATAACATTGCTAAGATTCGCCCTTTTCTCTCTGTCTCGTCTGCCAAAACTCTTGTTCATGCTCTGGTCATCTCTCGCCTCGATTACTGTAACCTCCTTCTCACTGGCCTTCCCCGGTCTCACCTTTCTCCCCTCATCTCTGTCCAAAACTCTGCTGCCAGGGTCATCTACCTCGCCAGTCGCTTCGACCATGTGCAGCCCCTCCTCTCTTCGCTTCACTGGCTTCCCCTTCCTGAACGAATCCTGCACAAGCTCCTAGTCTTCACCTATAAAGCTCTTCACAACCTTGCTCCCCCCTACCTCTCTGCACTTATCGCCCTCCATACTCCAGCCCGTGCACTTCGCTCCTCCTCTGTCCCTTCTCTCACCCTTCCACGCCTTCCCTGCTCCCCTAAGCGCCTTCGTCCCTTCTCACTTGCTGCCCCCCATGCCTGGAACTCCCTCCCTGTCCACATCCGCCTTGCCCCCTCCCTTCATACCTTCAAATCTCTCCTTAAAACTCACCTCTTTCGCTCTGCTCTGTCTGACTCTTTATCCTGCTGAGCCACTATTCCTATACCTACGATCGGTTTACCCTTATCCTTGCAACATGGACCTGCCTGCTGTCATTCTCATCGTAACCAAGCCAAGTACGTGCACTTGAGACCTCGCATCTTCATGAATGTTAGACCCCTTGTCTCTCCCTCTGTTCCCCTTCCTATGTCTCTCCCCCAGCTCCTGTCGCTCAGATTGTAAGCCCTAGGGGCAGGGACCGTGTCTATTTTATTACTTTGTAAAGTGCCATGTACACTGCTGGCGCTATATAAATGTTTGTTAATAATAATAATAATAAATAATAATAATTACAGATCTCTCCCATTGCCCATACCCAAATGAAAGCAAAGACAGAAAGTAGGACATCAAAGGGCAGCCCCTGCAATTGGCAGTTTCAATGTCATCCCCAAACTGTACAGGAAGACTGGGACTGAAAACCAAGGCAAAGTGTGGCTGCATGGAGGCTAAGTTGGAAGTGAGCATAATATGCGAGAGACTGTCCAACAACTTTACTGCTTACATGGCATGCAAGTTAAGCAGGAGCCGTAACTATTTCCATGTATTTTGGTGCACAGTTGAATTTATAAGAGCCTTAACTACTGTTTTAAGCCAGGAGGTTTTTTGAGCATGGAATACAGACAACGTTAAGCATCAAATATACCCTGCACACTTGAAGTACCCACCACACTTTAAGTGGGTGCTTAGCCTCATTTGGGATTATCCTCATGCATCAAGTAATGAAAGGGCTTATCCCTAAACAGTGTCCAAGACTGACAGATGAAGTTCTCACTCTACTCTAGATTTACACTGTGTAAGTTGGAGTGTGAAGTCACTGTAAAATGAGAAAGACAATCACATCTACACCATAAATCCCTGGTGTGGCTTCTAGCAATGGTGTGTAAATTATTTACACACAGCTGCAAACCCACTAAAATTGGTGGCAGGACTGGAGAGCAGGTGTAGTATCTTGCACTACTTGTAACTCATTTGACTGACTACATTTCAAATTGGTGTCCTTCTCTCTATCACAGTGCTAGTCCTGTTTGAATGGCAATCACCAAGATTTCCATTCAAGATTCTTAGCTATGAAACAAAATTATATTTAACATTTATAATGTCCTTTAATGTTTGGCTATATTTGTTCATAAAAGTGGCTTACTGTACTGAGAGCACAATTCTTCCTCCAAAAAAGTCAATGGCTCCGCTCCCATTGACTAACAAATGGAGATTGCACTCAGTATTGCAATGAAAGACTAGAAACCTAATTTTCACATGTATGCAAGGCATCAGTTTCGGTCGGATGGCATAAACTGTCTCACTGGTTATGATGTAAATTACAGAAGTAACTGCTAGATTTTCAGATCCCAACGGAGTGTTTAGTGCGGACCAAACTCATTTTGCAACTTGTAAACTGAAAAAGTTTGATTTCAATACCACCTAAACTTTGAAAGTGAAGACCACAGGATTAACTTTAAAAAGGAAGCCTAGAGCCCAGAAAGGGAAGTCTCTGTGTGTGTGCGCGTGCACACACACACACACACACACACACACACACACACACACACACACACACACACTCTCTTAAGGATACAGAACAAATAGCCAACAGGGTCATGGAATTGCATCCATGGCTCACCCAAACTCCTAACAGTTGTCAATGCAGTTCTTAAGTGCACAAGAGATGCAAGATCACATCACAAGTAGTCAATATCAGGACTGATGCCTCACTTGTAAATAATACTGTGATCAGATTTATTGGCAGGAACACTATTGCCTTGGCCACTGACATCTTTGCTACACTGTCAGCTAAACCTACTGTGAGCAAGCCTAGACTCCACAGAGTTATCTAAACGCAACCACAAACCGAGCTGCATACTACTGTAGAAGAGCCTTGGGTAGTTCAGAAAAATACTAATGCAGACAAGGCTGAAGTGTCTCAAGAATGCTTAAATATAGATGTAACATTGGTATCCTGGAAAGAAGTCAAGAGGTTATCATAGCATCTGTGCAGACTTCTGTAATGGTTGCATCAGATTAGTTGTGCTAGGCACAGTGAGATCTATTCTGGTCAAACTATTAAAAACACACTTTTAAAACTGGATTTTTGAGGCAATATGCCACTAGAATTCTCTCGCAACCAGTCAGTTACACCAACGACATCACCAGCTTGCATTCTGGAACAGCAGCCTTAATCCCTTCAGTCAGGACAGTTCCAAACTCCTTTGAGATCTGCAGTAGAAATATCCACTAGATGTTCTATTGCTATCCTGTCACCCACAGGATTCAAGCATGCAAGACAAATTTCAGCTATGACCTAATAGGATAAGCAGAATCAGGAGATCCTTATATTAGCACCAAGCCCACAGTACAGAAAGTACTACTAAGGAAATGCCAGGCAGTCACTTTCGAACCACCTGCAGCCCTCAGGAACCCATTAACATCTCTGTCATATCTGCTTATGGGCTCGTTTGCAGGGTGAACGCAGCAGAAACTAGACTCTGTGAGACAGCCATTAAAGGCATCAAACACTTGTCAGACACAATTGCAAACTGGTCAGAAGTCAGGTCAAGTGCACATAGCAAAGTAGGATGGGGATGTAGAGCTCTACAGGACTGTCAGGTGCTCCAGTGGAGCAGGCAGCAGCAGGTAGAGCAGCATAGAACGGGTGATGGGTTTGGGGTTCAAGGCTGAATGAAGCTGTAGGGTTGGGGTATAAAGTCTTAGGTGCAGCTTGACTGTAAGGAAGCTTGGAGCACTATGAGCAGATGTAGCTGGGACTACAGCTCAGGGATGCATGGGGTGTTACAGAATGGGTATAAACATGGATGCTTCACGGGGTGGTAGTAAGGTAGAGGGTTACATGGGATGAGGGGGCTGTATACAGGGGTGGTGGGTCATACTGGAAGGATGTGGCTGGCTTTAAAGGATAGTGGAGTGCGGAGCTGGGTACAGAGCACTGAAGGTGGGCGACAGTATGTGGGGCTCTTGTCAGGTTGGATGCAGATCACAATGCTGGGGAGTGGATGAAGCTGGGCGTAGGGGTGTGGAGCATGCAAGGATGCATGTGGGCAGATAAGCTTTGGTGTAGTGTATATTGGGATGGATAGAGCTGAATTCAGGGCTGTGATGGGTGCTGGGCTGGAGGAAGCTGGGTGGTAGGGGCTGTGTAGGCTGTTTGGTTGCATACGGGGGTGATGGGTCTGAACAGGGGTGGATGAAGCCAGGTGCAAGGCATTCTACTGGTGAGGGGTAGATGGGGCTGTGCTGGATGTCAAGGGTGGATGAGGGGCAGATGGCAGAATGTAAAAAGGTGGATGAAACTGGGTGCAGGATTGTGCAGAGTACTGGACTGTAGGGGTGTGGGGGTGGCTGATGCCTCATACAGGATTCTATGGTGGGGGAAGAGAAGACTGGGTGCAGGTCTACAAACAGTGTCACGTTGCGTGGGGGTGGATGAAACCAAGCACAGGGCTGCGTGGGGTGCCAGGTTGTTATGCCTGGGCGTAGGGAGGAGTTGGCAAAGGGCTGCGCAGAAGGTGGATGAATCTGGATGTAGAGTGCTGGACTGTGGATGGATGTAGCCACAAACAGGGTTCTATGCTGGTGGAGATGGAGATTGGGTGCCAGACTATGAAGAGTGCTGGGTTGTGTGTGTGTGAATTAAGGTAGGCAAAGAGCTGTGTAGGGTGCCAGGTTGTGTGGCTGAAGGAGGATGGAGCTAAATGAAGGACTGAGCAAAGCTCAAGGGTACTGGGTTGTGCATGGCATAGTGCTGTGCAGAAGATGGATGAAGCTGGGTGCAGGGCTCCGTCCAGGGTGGATGAAACTGGGTGAAACCTGACATAGGGCTGTACAAGGGGTGGAGAAAACTGGATACAGAGCAATGGAGGGTGTTGGGTTGTATGGAGCTGGATGAAGCTGCCTGGGCACAGGACTCTGTAGGGAATGGAAAAAAATGAATGCAGGACCACGCACAGGGTGGAGAAAATTGGGAGCAGGGCTATGAATTCGGCCACAAGGCTGCTGCTGTGCTGGGTGGACTAACCAGGCACAGCGTTGTGCTCCAGGTGGAGGAGACTGGGTGTAGGGCTGTGTGGAGCTGGATCAAACCCGACCTAGTGATGTGCAGAGGGGTGGCTGAGAGTGGTGAAGGGCTGCGTAAGGGTTGAATGCAGCTAGGCTGAGAGGCTCGGTGCAGAGCTGTGTTGGGAGAGGAGGAACTCCAGTGAAGAGCTTGGAGGAGCCTGGGTGCAGGCGGGCGGATGAAGCTGGGCTGTGCAGGGGTGGGGGTGGCTGAGAGTGGGTGCAGGGATGAATGAAGCTAGCCAGGCAAAGAGCTATAGAAGGGTTGGGTTGCGGAGTTATATGGGGGTGGGTGAAGCTGGCAGAGTACAGGGCTGTGCAGGGGAGGGCTGTGGCGGCGGGGCCGGTTAGTGTCACCTCTTGACGCGGATGATCTGGTCGCGCATAGGGCGGATGTCCTGGAAGCTCTGCTGGTTGACGAGGCTGTAGACGAGGATGAAGCCCTGCCCGTTTTTGATGTAGAGGTCCCGCATGGAGGCGAACTGCTCGGTGCCGGCGGTGTCGAGGATCTCCAGGACGGAGGGAGACGCGTCCACCTCGATCTCCTTGCGGTAGAAGTCCTCGATGGTGGGGTCGTACTTCTCGATGAAGGTGCCGGTGACAAACTGCACGGTGAGCGCGGACTTGCCCACCCCGCCCGAGCCCAGCACCACCACCTTGTACTCGCGCATCCTCCCCCGCCTACAGCCTGCCTGCCCAGCCGCCTCCTCACCCAGCCGCCATGGGCCGCCCGCCCGGCCACACTCCGCTCCGCCCCCGCCCAGCGCTCTTCCCCAGCCCTGCCGGATGCTCCTGCTGCTGCTCCTGGGCGGTGCTGCCGGTGGCGGGGCCGCGCTCACGGGCTGCAGCGCTGCCAAGCGGAGCAAAATCTCCACCCCCTCAGTCTCCTGTAGCCAAGGAAACAACCAACCAGCTGGCGCGGGGCACCCCACCACGTGAGTCGGGCTTCTGCCACTCCACCAACCAAAGTGCAGCACAGCCCCACGTGACAAGGCGGCTGCCGAGCTCCTCGCCGTCCCATTGTAGCCTAGGAAACAGCGACCCGCCCCCACCGCAGTTTCGACCATGTGCCCCCGCCACACCCACCAACCAAAGGACGACCGTCAGTCACGTGTTCCACCGAGTCGCCCAATTGGCTTGCACTCTGCCGTCACTGGCTCCGAGCGTGGGGATTTTCTCTCTTTTTCTCTTTTCTGACTTCCCGCCCCCGCCGGCTTGAGGGCGAGGCGGTCCCGGACGTCACAGCTTGGCGTGTGGGGCCTGGGGCGAACCGGGCCCACGCCGCGTTGTGGGGAAGAGCGGTTGGGCCGGTTCAGGCTCCGTTCCTCAGACACCGGCTGTGAGAGCAGGGCTCACGTAGGGGAGAATAGGGTGACCGGGCGGGCAACTGCTGGGGCCCATACCGAGTAGGGTGGCGCAGCCACGCTGGGACTATAGACTGTAACAGCTGAAACGAATGAAGGCCCGTTAGAAAGTGAGGGAAGAGAAATGCGAACGGGACTATGCGAGGGGCAGCAGGCTGCTTGAATGAGCCGATGAGCATCTCTGACCGAGCGGCGTGACAGGGACACGGGGAATGACAAAAGGACATGTTGGAATGACAGGGTAGAGGCTGGGGGGGCGGAAGGGGGTGGCAAACCAAGAAGCTGGGGGGGGCGGACAATGAAAGGATGATGAACTGTACTAATGGCAGGGAGCTATGTTAAATGAGGGGATCGCTGATTCTGCTCATGAGACCATGAAGAATGGCTACAATGTTAGGGGTAAGGATGAAACGGTAAGGGACTACAGGGAATGAAATTGACAGGACCACCATGAGAATTAAATTGAATGAGAAAGGCTTGGGGGAAATGAGAATGGGGAGAAAAAGTGAGCAGGAACATAGGGAATGGGTAACATCAAAAGGGAGAATTTGGGCTGGCAAGAATGAGGGCTGGGGATGACAGGCAAAAGGAAGACAGGCCATGGGGGGGGGGCGGACGGATGGAATTACAAGGCTCTAAAAGGAATGATAATCAGGAGGGGATAGAATGAGCAGGTGTATCGAAAAGGAGGCAGCTGTGTGAACAGCCGGCATGACAAGACAGGATTGATGGAGATTAAGAGGAAGGGGTGATGGGCAGCAGGTGGAATGACAAAAGATTACAAAGTATTACAAGAAATGGACATGGTTAGCTGGTGGATTAACAAGGAGTTGAGTGGATTGACAACAAAGGAGACGTGGAGCAGATGGAGTGACAGGGAAATGGGTAAAATGACAGAGGGTGGTTATTGGGGTGTGAATGTATTGACAAACCACTGCATGAAATGACAAGGAGTGGGTCATGGAGGTGGAATGACCTAAAGACTGAGTGAAATAAATAAGGGCTTAGAAAGAAAGGGAATTAATATATTGGATGGCATTACAAGCAGGATGTTGTGTGGGACTTCATGGAATGACAAGATTGTAAGCTGTCGGGCAGGGACCATGTCTATCTTATTGTCTGTAAAGCGCCAGGTACATCACTGGCGCTATATAAATAAGGAGAAGGAGAAGGAGGAGGGCTAGGGGGAGCAGGTGGAATGACAAAGATGGCTTGTGGAACGGTAAAGACCAGGATGGAATGACAAAGAAAAGCTCCATGGAGAGAAGGGATGAAATGGAACTGGGTGGAAAATTTAGGTGGGTTTTATGGGGAGTGGGTGGAATGACAAGGAAGAGGCAATAGAAAGTGATGGAAATGACAAGTGGAATGATAAAGACAGGAGCACGAGGAGAGACTGAAATGACAAGGGTCCAAATAGGGAGTAGATGGAATGACAAGAAACTGAAAGGAAAGAAAAATGACTAAACAGAGTTACTAAGAGGGCACAGAGCTGCTAGAATGAAAAGGAATTGGGTGGACTTGCATGGAAAGGACAATTGGGGGGCAGGTGAAATGGTAAGGGACTGTTGGAATGACATCAAAGAGGCCAGGGGGACTTAGCAAAATCACAAGAATGGGTAAAATGAGGGGACCGTATAAATGAAATTACAAGTTGGAATGACAACAAAGGTCCCATTGGAAACAAATGGAAAGCTAGGAGGGGAGCATGTGGAGGCAGGTGGACTGGCAAGAGATTGGGTTCAGTGAGGAAGAGGACATGTAGAAGAGCAAGGCTATTAGACAAAAAGGAGGAACCAGACCAATTGTCCAGACTGAAATCACAACTGGGAGGCATACAATAGTGGAACCAGGATTGTAGCAACACCCTGCTGCCTTACAATGTGGGGGAAAAGGAAAGGGCTGGAGGTGGGTAATGGGATTGATGTGTATGCATACAGGGTGTCTTTAAAATGAGCAAGGCTTGAGGGAAGGTCTGTGGTCAGTGTGTGGGAAGGGCTTCAAGTGATCAGCTCCCAGCATGGCATTGGCTACCCAGTCCACATAGGTACCACCCTGGCCTGCACAGGGCACTCTGGATCGTTCAGGAGTGCTGCATGGGTGGCTGCTGCATGGGTCATGGGAGTGCGCCTCCCCAGGCACGTACTGATTTCAGATGAGCAGTTGTATGGTGGAGGACCATGCATGAACCCGTCTCATTTAAAAACACTCAGTTTCAAGTAAGAAGAAGTTTTCTAGTTGCTACTTCTCGTAACTCCACTGCATCTCATTTTACCTCATTCCACCTTATTTAATGCATTCCTTCTGGTCTCCTGCTTGCCATTACAGCAGCTCAAAGTTGTCCTCTCATCATTATTCTAGCCTCTCCTCATAATCTCCTTGCTGTCGTTTCATCCAGGCTCTTACTATTTGACACTCTCCATGGCCTCCTCCCTGTCAAGGGTCCATCGTCATTTCAGCTGCTGCCCAGAGCCCTTCCCATTCTACGTGCTCCCCGTGGCCTCCCCCTCTCATTCCTCCCAAATCCTCACCATTACAGACTCTCCTTGTTGCCCCCTCCCTTTCATTCCAAACAGTATTGTCATTCCACACTCCCCATAGCCACCTCTCTGTCATTCTGCCTACTCCCTGCAGTTCATGCCTGTCAAGCTTCCCAGCCTTATGTCATTTCACCTGTTCCCTGTGGCCTCTTTCCTTACCACCCAGTTCCTTGTCATCCCACCTGCGCCTTGTGGCCTCATTCCTGCTATTGCAATCAGACTTATCAACCCATGGCTTTCCTGTCATTCCAAACAGTGTCTTATTCCACCCATTCCCTTTTGCCACACGCTTTCATTACCAGGCTCTCATCACACCACTCCTTCCCCATGGCTTCCTCCCTGTCATTAATCCCAATACCTCATTACATCTGCTCCTCATTGCCTCCTCCCTGGCATTCCACTCCTTCCACTTCCTCTCCTGCGAGATGCCCATTGCCATTCACAAATCTCCATTATTTACAATTGGCATTCCTATTGTTTCTAATGGGCATTCCATGTCATTTTTTTTAATGTCCTGCTGCAGTACCCATCCACCACCTGGGAAGGGTCAGGGGCAGCTGCTAATACCCTCTCCTTAGGAAAGACTGAAGGGCAGCTGCTGTTGCCCCCTGGAGAAGAGGTGGTATGAGCCAGAATGGCAATCAGTGTCAATGGGCCTCTGGAAAAGAGTACTGTACCCTAGGGGATATAATAATCATAATAAGTTTTATTTTTATAGCACTCCTCTGACTTTAAATGGCACTCAGAGTGCTTTATAGTAATAAAATAAAATATAAAATAAATTTAAAACAATTAAAAAGGGGAAGGTAAAGAGGAAAGACAGACTACATTAAGGGGACCAGAAGTAGGGAGTCTTAGGCCCAGGGGCCAAATGTGGCCCATAGCTAGTTTTTATTTGGCCCCTTTCCAGTTCCTGGATCCAGTCCTACTCCAAACCACTGAAAGACTCAGCCCAGGAGAAGGCAGCAGAGCTGAGGGCATGCAGACAAAGACAGGGGACGGGTCCATTGCACAGATCCATGATCTGGGCCCTCCTCTTCCTGAGTTTAAACATCCCCATCTTCCATACAGCCCTTGGAGCTTTTACTAATTCTCAAATTGGCCCTTGAGAGGGAAAAGGTTCCCTACCCCCTGTCTAGATCCTTCCCATCCTGAGCACCCTATCCCCAACTTCTGTCCAGTCCACAGAGCTTGGACTCTCTCTTCCAAAGTGGCTGCAGGAGAGGAGAAAGTTGCAACAGCAATCCCTTGCAATCCGTGACCCTACCTCCATGACAGATGCAGGTGGACTGGAGAGGAGCCCACCCCGACCATGGTTCTCACCTAGGTTGGGCAAAGGAGATGATGGGCTCTGGGCATTGTTTGGCTAGAGTGGCCTCTTGAGTCCAGGAGGCTGGAGATGGAGTCTTGTGTCTCCGTGGAGATGGCCTGGTTCTGGGAGAGCACTCTCCAGCTTTGAGAGCATCTCCTTGGCCTCTGTCCTGACCTGTTTGATTTGCTATGCAATGAGCCCAAAGGGGATGCCAATAGGGCTACATGGGGCCACAGGGGAATGCCACTAAGAAACAATAGGAATAAGTCTGCAGTGGGTGGGGAACCACAGGGAACAGATCCACAAGTAGGGTGCAATGAGGAACTTATGGAATGACAATACAAAATTATGGGGAGCAGGACAAATGAAAAATAAGACAACTAAAGTTACTTGCCTGTAACCTTGGTTCTTCGAGATGGGCTCTGTCACTCACACCAGTAGGGAGCTGTGCCTGCTCAGTTCGGCTTCAGGAACCTTCTAGAAGCATCTCATTTGTTGTACTTCATGGCCCTTTCCCTCGTGTCTCGTGCTGTTGGGCTCAGCAAGACTATAAATTGGGGAGGAGGGCAGAGTGTGAAGTACTTAAGTTCCTTCCTACCTCTACAATCCCCCTCTTTAAACTAGGGCTCTGATGTAGAGGAGAAGGAGGGGTGGGAAGTGTGAGTGATGGAGCCCATCTCGAAGAACCAAGGTTACAGGTAAGTAACCGTAGTCTTCTTTGAGTGGGGCTCTGCACTCACACCAATGGGAGAGTGTCAAGCAAGTAGTCCCTGTAGGGCGGAGGTTGCGGCCTAATTAAAGAGGAACTGGAGGACAGCTCTCCTGAAATCAGCATCCAATTGTGCCGTGAAGTCAAGCGCATAGTGCGTTATAAATTTATGCACAGAACTCCATGTAGCAGCCTTACAGATCTGGTCAACTGGAAATTTTCTGAACCAGGCTGCTGATGCAGTCATGGCTATCCTAGAGTGAACCTTAAGGCTTGGAGGGGGTTCCCTTTCTGAGAGCTGGTAGCAAATGGAAATGGATTCCACCAGCCACAAAGATAAAGTCTGAGAAGTGACTGTCTTGACAGAGCTCTCTTTACATTCAGGGTGTGTAAAGCCATTTCTTTGTTCTAATGGGATATACTCAGGCCCCGGGTCATTTTGCCGCCCTTGTGGTCGGCTGGGGGTGCCCGACTCGAAGCCCCTCGGGTATGCTGGGTGGTGACAGCAGAGAGGGTGTTCTCGGTGGCCACACCTCGGCTGTGGAACTCCCTCCCATTGGAGGCCCATCTGTCCCTGGACCTCCCCTCTTTCCGTAGATGTTGTAAGACCTGGTGGTTCCGCTGGGCCTTTGGGGAGGGGGTGGTGTGTGTGTGTTTATTTTGCCTTAACTGCTGCCAAATTTTATGATGTATATTTTATGTATTTTAGATGGTTTTATTGATTGTTGTTTTTATGTTGTGCGCCGCTCTGAGCTGCCAGTGTGCAGGAGGATGCGGGATTCAAATTTTTGTATAAATAAATATAAATAAATAAATATAGGAAAAAGGACTGGTAAAGTGATATCTTGTGACAAGTGGAAGTGAGAAACTACCTTAGGTTTAAAAGATGGAGGGAGTCTAAGAACCACCTTATCCTTACTAAAACTAAGATATGGAGGGTCTATGCACCCCTGCTAATTCTCCCAGCCTTCTAGCAACATCCATGACGATTTAGGAGATGAAAAAAGTGGCTAAGGGTTCAAAGGGTAGTAAAATGAGCCTCCCAAGGACCAAGTCTAGATCCCAAGGCAGACGGGTCTCTAATGGGGGTCAGGGAGGAAGGGCATAGATTGAAAAGACTCTTCATGAATCTCCTTAGAATCAGGTGGGAAAAATCAGGTCTATCTATGGGTGCATGGTAAGCTGAGATAGCAGCCAGATGCACCCTGGAACCTTAGATGTGTCAAGTCAGTCAGTCCTTTATAGAGGCAGAATCGGGGTGCAGAGGAGCCTTCAAAGCCCAAATGGTAGGAAACCTCTTCCACTTGGCCTTGTAGGTCTTATTTGTTGAAGGTTTTTGGCATTCTTCAGAATGGAGGATATCTTCAGGCAACTTGACTAAGTCCTCCAGAGTTGAGGCGATATCAGCCAAGCTGGTGTTAGGTGTAGGGAAGTGACAATTGGATGGAGTATGTTCCCGCTGCTCTGGGATAGTAGATCCTCCAGCACTGGCAGACAATGCTTTACAGGCATGTTTACCTACTGGGAGTACAAGGGTTGTCTGGGCCAGTCTGGCACCATGATGATACATGTGGCCAGGTTCTGATGTAGTTTCTGAAGGACTTTGAGAATCATTGAGAAGGTGGAAACGAACTTCTCTCCAGTGGATCAGGAATGCATTGCTTATGGAAGACTGCATGGTTTGCTCTGCTGTAAAGTTGGGGGCACTGAGCATTTTCTCATGTTGCGAAGAGCTCTTTCTCTTGGTGGCCTCATAGGCTAAAGATCCACTGAGCTATTGATTTCTTTAACATCCACTTGTGTTGCTGAGTTACGATGTCTGCTCAGACAAGACCGTCTGTGTTGTAGTTTGATTTCTCAGCTACTTGAGTGGCAATAGGGTGGATGTCATGAGCTGTTGCCGAGTTCCAGAGTTGCATAGGCTCTGCACAGACAGGATGACTGAGTGCCTCCCTGATGGTTTATGTATCACATGGCTGTGGTGTTGTCGGTGGCCAGCTGTATTGGTTTTCCCTGGATGTGCAGGAGGAAAGCCTTCAGAGCTAACCTGATTACTCGAAGTTCTAAAAGATTGATATGGAACATATGTTCCCAGCTGTTTCAGAGGCCACTGACTTCCATGCCATTGCAATGGGCATCCCATCCCAAAGGGAAGCATCAGTGGTAATTATAACCTGCGGAGAGACTTGAAGGAAGGATATGCCCTTTAGTAGATTTTCTTCTACTTCCACTAGTGCAGTGTCTGGAGGATGGATGATCACGTATTTGGTGAGTGGGTCTCGGATGATATGTAAATGCATGCCAGCCAGTGTTGGAAAGGTCTTAAGCATAGTTTTTCATGCTGCAGGAGGACTATTGTAGAGGCTATGTGGCCTAGTATCTGTAGGAAGACTTGCATGTCCTGATGTGGTTTGTGGTTGAAATGGTCTGTGGAGTTCTGAATTGTAAGAAATCTGTCTTATGGGAGAAACACCCTCTGCTTGATCGAGTTTAGGTCTGCACCTATGAATCAAATGGATTGGGACGTTGTTTTTGGAAATGAATGAGAAATTCCAAGATCTAAGACCTAAAATGTTCTGTAGATCTCCGGTAAATTTTTGTTCAGTATTTGAAGCTATTAGCTAATCATCTAAATAAGGAGATTAAAAAGGGATTCCCTTTTTTCCTAAAGTAGACTTGCTACAGGGGCAAGGCATTTTGTAAAAACTCTTGGACAGTAGAGAGGCCAAAGGGGAGGACTGTATATTGATAGTGATTTCTATTGCCGATGAATCTTCAGTATTTTGTATGTAGTGAGCACATGTTAATATGGAAATAAGTGTGCTGTAAATTGGGAGCTGCAAATTATACACCCTTGTGTAAGCACGGGAAGACCTTATCCAAGCGTACTATTCTGAACTTTAAAGGATCTAATAAAGTTGTTGAGATTTTAAATCCAGAATAGGTTTTAGACCCCATCCCATTTGGGGACTATGTAGTTCTTGGAATAAAAACCTCTTCCCCGAAATCCTGGAGGAACCTTCTCTATGGCTACCTTGGAGATGAGGATTTGTACCTCCTGTGCCATTATTGCCTTATGAGACGAGTCCTTGAAGAGGGATGGGGAAAAGGCTTTAGGGTGAGGGAAAGATTGAAATTAGATGGTATAATCTCTCTCTATTACTTCAAGAGTCCATTTATCTGAGGTAATGAGAGACCATATTTCCAGATGAGAGGAAAGCCTAAAAGAAAAAAAAACCTGAGAGTTTAGGGAGTATGGTTCACAGCTCTCTAAACTTGAGACCTCTGTTTTTTAGAGTTGGTGGAGAAGTTAGGGTTGTCTAGGCCTCTGTTTAAATTTGTATCATCTTCTTGCCCAAGAATGAGGTGGGAAAGTAGCTTCTCTACCTCTTTGTGTAACCCAGAGAGTATCTAGCAGACTTGTAAGACGGCGTGGTGGTGTACTTTTGCTTTGTTTTGTAGGTGACATCTAAGGCAAGGGCAGTTCTTCTATTATCCTTTATCCTAGTTAGAACTACATCACGGTTAGAAGCGAAGAGATTTCCCTCATCGAACGGTAAGTTTTTGATTCTGTTTCTGTTCTGGTAGGCCAGAGTTTTCAAATGTAGCCAAGCATGTCTCCTAGTGGCGATAGCACTCGCAATTGCTGTTGCTGCCGAGGCAGCGATATGGGTCACAGTGGTGAGTCGTGTCTGGGCTAGATATAGGCACTCTGCTTTAATTATATCAGCTTGCTGCTTAAATTCTGGTGCGAGATGTTAGAGGATAGGTGTCATCTTTTGGATTCTTATGTTCTTATCCCTTGCTGCACCCAGATTGTCAGGTGGCGGTAGTGGCCAGGAGTCCAATTCAGACCTGGCCACTGTCATGCATGCTTTCATCACCACAAGGCTAAACTACTGCAATGTGCGCTACGTGGGGCTGCCCTTGATGACTGTTCAGAAACTGCGGCTGGTGCAGAATGTGGTGACTTGACTCCTTTTGGGGATGAGTTCCTTCAGTGCTCTGACATCTTCACTGGCTGCCTGTAGCTTTCCGGGCACAATTAAGGGTGCTGGTTTTAACCTTTAAAGCCCTAAATGGCCTGAGCCCCACTTATCTGAAAGACTACCTGTTCTTCCATGCCCCGCTGCGGCCCCTACGGTGGCCTAGAGTGTCCTCCTGTGGATTCCATCTGCCACTCTTGTCGATACGACTGGGGCATGCAGGAGGGCGTTCTTGGTTGCTTCGCCAGTATTGTGGAACTCCTACCCCTGGAGGTTCATCTGAGTCCAAGCATCTTTCGGAGGTGGTGTAAGACCTTTCTTTTTATTAAAACGTTTGGCAGTTGGGGATAGGGAGGGAGTGGGAGGTTGTTGAGTGGTTGGGGTTGGATTGGGTAGGGTTTTTGTATTTTATTTTAAGGTCTTTAAATTGTATTTTATGTGTGATATAAGCTGCCCTGAGCCTTCGGGGAAGGGCGGGATACAAATGTAAATAAATAAAATAAATCTTTTTTCAAAGGAGATGATTGTATGTGGACATCACAAAAGCATAGTTAGATGCTCTCAGAATCATTGTAGCTGAGGAGAAGAAACATCTGCCAAATATGTTTATTTTTTGACCTCTTCTATTCACTGGTGTGGTCTCAGTGGAACTTACCCTGCTGTCTTTCTGTAGATGCCTGGATGACCATGGAGTTGAGCGTAGGGTGCTTTTTAAACATCTCATGGTCCTCTGGTGGTACAGGACAGAATGCACTGTATTGTGAGTTGATTGAAAGAGTGGAAGAAGGGTGTTTTCAATGAATTCTCAAATTCTTCATACGTTTTTTTGATAGAGGCAGCATAACTTTGGTAGGGACATGTTTATGCAGAATCCTATAGATAGGATCATCCTCTTCCTCTTTAACAGGGACCATCTTTAATGTGAGAGCAGTTGCCATTTTATGAATTCGAGACTGAAATTTCTTATAGTCCTCAGAGCTGATGGTTTGGACGATCTGATCCTCTTTACTTTTTCTGGTCTCTTTTAAGAACCGAAGAAGAGATAATGACTTTCAGCTTCTTCAATTTTGGAGAAGAGAATGACACCAGTACTGGAAGAATCCGTGTTGAGGGAGACAGTGCCGAGGAAATCGGTGCTGGGAGAGATGGTGCTGGAGATGGGGACAGTACTGGAGAAGGTGTCAATGCTGGAGAATGGGGCCATACAAGAATGTCGGTGCTGAGGAGGATGGGGCCGAGCCCCGCTTCAATGAAGGTGGTGGCTGGGATTGAGGAGATGTTCTAGGGTGCCTTAAGTGCCTTTTTGGTTATAAAGAACTGAAGGCACATTTTTCAATCCTTTATGGGTCTGCCCAGTAGGCTCACACAGGTGGAGCAACCTGTGGGCTTGTGAACCTCTCCGGGGCAGATGAGGCACAGATCACGCGGATCTATAATAGGGATCGAAGTTGGACAGGTAGTACATTTTTTAACGCCTCCCCTTTTTACTGGCAGCTGCCATGGCAATAGCCTGAGGTGCTGAACCCCATCCTGGGTTGAAGAAGACAAGATCCTTTGTCATCTTTTTTCAAATTTGAGTGAAGGATGATTTTAAACTGCTATCAAAGTTCCTCGCAGGGAAAAATAGAAGAAGTCTGTCCCTAACTACTGAGCGCCGTGGCAGTTGGAAGGAACTGAAGTACTTCACCTTCGGCCCCCCTCCCCATTTATAGCCTCGCTGTGAGCCCACCAATGTATAACAAAATCATTCTATTCTTCACGAATATAGCTCATCGTATATATAGAGATTTTAGCCTAGCCAATTTAGAGCTGCAGCCCCTTGCATATTATTTAGCCTAGCCAATTTAGAGCTAGAATTAATCATTAGCAGGACTCGATCGTTATCAGGGAAATACATTGCTTTATTAATTGCATAAAGCAAGAAAGCACTTAATATACATGGTTCCTGATCCTGGCAGCACTTACACTCTAGTACAATACATAGCAAGATAACTTACTCATCCAGATGGTAGAAGGTGGGTAGCAGGCTGGTCCCAGAAGCCAAGGGGGGGACCCAGGGTGAGCTCAAATGCGAGGTTTCCTCTTTGAGAGCGATGGTTAGGGACACAAGCCAGCAAATTGACTACAAGCCCTGTGTGTGTCAAAGTTCTAGTCTCTAATCTTGTCTTTTATATGTTGTTAGCCCCATTGGTTTCAATGGGCATTGCTGAATCCTGCTGAGGAGGTGTCACCAGTTGCAACATCTGCCTGATGGTCATCAGGGTGCAGTAGGGTGGACTCATCTTCATCCTTATCGTTCAGAAAGCCTTTGTCTCTGCTTCAGGGCAGTTCCTGCTTGTTTGAACAAATATCTCTTGATGGTCCTTGATGGTGTTAGGGTGGGTCAGGAAACAATAGCTGCATTTCTCTGGGACCCTCTTTGAGTGGGGCGTACTCTTTTGGAAGTGTCACCATTACTGTCTCTTGGGAATTTCCCCCCACAATTGTCCTTGATGCCAGGGTGGTCATCAGGGTAGTTGGTAGCAAAGAGGCTTCTTTTGCACATGAAGCACCCTTTGTGTGTTTGTGTGTGTATCATGACAGTTCTGGGGAAATTCCAAGGGACTCCAGGTGCCTGCCTCTGACTAGCATGGAGTTACATTCTCTCTGGGACAGCCTCAGACTTTTCTTTTAAAACTAAATTAAAATTACTATAATGTCTAAATGTAACAAATGGAATGAGACGTGAGGGAAGGGCCCATGGAGCTCAATGGATGAACTCCTTCTAGAAGGTTCCTGAAGTTGATCTTCTCCCTATTGGTGTGAGTGCATGGAGCCCCACTCGAAGAAGAACTTTAGGGATCAGGTGGGATGGCTGAGGTGTATTACAGAGATCAGGTGGAGTGATATTGGTAAGACTCTCCACACACATAGCATCTACACTAGCTTGTTCAGCACAATCCTCAAGATTAAGGTCAATGGGAGCCAAGCCAGTGAATTGAGAACTGTGCTCTACTTGTGGGTGACACAGAGTGTCCCATTGAAGTGAACAAGGCTTGCATGTTTCCCCCTTTTCATCACAGAGTGCGCTCTTAGATTTTTCAGGAAAGGCGGTTTCTGCAATCTTGCTATCAGTTTCTCTGGGTTCATAGTTGTTCAGGCAAAAGTATTGCACTATGGGAAAAAATTAAGGTGGAGACCAAAAAATAACAAGGATGTGGATGAATGTCCAATAGGAAACTACGGGGAGTGTGTGGAATGATTTGGGGTGCCATTATATTCTGGTAGAATGACAAAAGAAAGCTATGAGGTTCAGATAGAAAATAATGGGAGGTAGGTAGGATGACAAACAGGATGATGTAGGAACAATAGGAAACCATGTCAAGCAGCTTGAATCACAAACACGGCACAATAGGCACTGGCAGCAAATGAGATGCAATATGTTACTACGAGGAGGAGGAGGCAAAATGACAATAAGAAATTCTGGAGAGCAACTTGAATCAGAACAGGGAGAAATATGAGAGGTTGGCAACATAACAATTAGGTTACTATGGGGATCTGGTAGGATGATAAAGGGTGCAGTGGGGAGCACATGGAATGAAAAGTAGAAAACTATGGGAAGTTGGGAGAATGACAAATAGGAAACTGCTCTTACCTGACATCAAATACACATGTTCTTTTTTTATTTGTGTTATTGCTTAAATGTGTCTAGTGTAAATATAACCAGGATTGAAAAAAACAGTACAATTGAAACTCCTGCCCATGTGGACAACTCAAAAATCCGTGGGCAGACAAATCCAGAACAGTCAAAAGTGGTATTAGACCATGGCATCCTGTGTTCTAAGGTACAAGTAAGCAAATAAAATTGCCAGAGTATTCTTTTGCTTGCAAGGGCTGCAATCCTAAATATCAGGGCAAGGCTGTTGGAGACTGTAGCCCTAGTAATTTAGGTGGAGTAGAGGAGTAACTTGTGCTATAACTTCTCAGCATGCTGCCCTAGGGAACTAAAGACAAATATACTTGTTTTTAGTTCTTCAGTCCCTTCTCACTCTAACAGCACCCATCTGCCTATATGGAACTGAACAAACAGAGAGCCAAAATTGGGCTGTTTGCCAGTGGACTCAGCTGCACCCTTTTTATTCCCTGCATAAGGGAGTTGTTGGGAAACTTGGTCAAAGAGGGAGCAGAAGAGGTGGGGCTGAGCCGCACGTACTTCAGGCAGGAATTTCAGTCACACCTCACAACAGGAAGAAAGGCTACCTCTTCCCCAGCACAGTGTCTTTGGAAGCCTCTAACAATGTCTGAAGCCATCTCCTCTTCATCTAACATCTAGCGGAGGATTAACTAAGGGTTAAAATATTTGGTGTGGTTTGATTTTGGACAATTTGACAGTCCCCATTCTACAATCTAATGCCTTTTGTGTTTCATGCTTGGAATGTCACATTTTGAGCTACATTATTTCAGCAGACTTTGGCTAATTATCCAGTGTTATGATAGGGTATTTTAAAAAACCCCAAAACTTTTAGTCAAACAGTACACTTGTTACCGGGATCTTTATTAAGGGGGAAGGCAGGGACTTTTGGACACGTATGATTTCTTAATTCAAATGTGTATTTTATTTAATAAGCCAAATAGACAAATCTTAATCTAAATCATTCATTCATCCTTTCATACATACCAAGTTGGATAGGATACTAGGTGGCCACTCCAGCCTAGCGTTACTATCTTGAAGCGGGGTACTTGCAAGCACCTGCAGCTTTGGAGGTGTGTGTGTTGCTCCCCAAATTGTTTTTGTCCCATTGTCTGTTTTATACTGTTTTTCTGCAAGCCATGCAAGTTGGCACATCTTGTGATCATCAAGATGACTTCAGTCAATTCTTCTCTGGCTTTGCAGATGTGTTGTCTGTTGGTCAACTTGTTGCTAAAAATGTTCTCGCAGGTCAGCAAATGTCTAGGGTGCTTCTTCTTTGTAGACAGAGTGGGTGTTATTTGGTTCTGTAGATGTCAGTAAACTTGCAGGCTGTCCTTGCAGACACACACATTGCTCTTAGCTGCTTTCTTCGGCCTGTTCTCACAAAAGAGGCCTTAGCATGAGTCTCTTAGTTCATTGTCTCGTGACACACTTCTTGAATTTTATTGGTGAGACTCTCCATACAAATAGCAATCCCCCAACATTAAGGCCAGTGGGAGCTGAGCCAGTGACTCAAGTGGATGGAGAACTGTGGTCTACTTGTGGGTGAGACAGAGTTCCATTGAAGTGAACAGGGCTTGCATGCTTCCCCCTTTTCATCACAGAAAATGTTTTTGGATTTTTCTGGAAAGGAGGTTTCTACAGTCTTGCTATCAGTTCCTCTGGGCTCATAATTGTTCAGGCAAAAGTATTGCAGTATGGGAAAAAATTAAGGTAGAGACCAAAAAATAGCAAGAAAATGTCCAGGTATGACTGAAAAATAAACCTTTTAATAGCCAAGGACAATAAAGCTGCATAAAAGAAAGGCCTAATCTATTCTTCAAGAATCATGCTGTCATGTGGTTCTCTTCCACAGCTAGAGGCATCTGTACTATATAATGCAAGTTTTAAGTCTGAGCAAGGACAGAAAACCCCCCACTTGTGGAACCATGTTTTGCAGTCCATATTGGCAATAAAAATCTGTCATGACATACATTGCTCCTAACCATGTACTAGCACAATTTTTAAACGTAGGATAAATGGAGTCTTTAGTTAGTACTGACACAGTAGAATAGGAAACAGTATGTTTCATTATTCACTTTTTCATTCTGTTAATTTATTTTCCTATTAAATAAGAAAAATAATAATTTCTTCCTCAGTTTAAGGCACTGCCTTGTGAAAGCTAATAGAACTAATTTACATGCACACATACTTTTTCATAGGGACTTATTGTTTTAAGGAAGAATATGAGGTAATTGATTGTACAGGCATACAGGGGCACACGTCTACCTACATTTTATGCCAGTAAAGGTGTCCAGTGAGCTCTAGACAAGGTGGGAATGAGAAGGGAGGATTTGAACCTCAACATCCATACAGAGGTCCTTTGAAGTAAAAAAAAAAAAGTCTCCCTGGAAGTGTAGGAGTCTCCTCTAGAGCTCACTGCAGGATCAGGACTTAACAGCGAGGGTATGTAGTATTCTGCATTTTCATTTCTATAATTAAAGACGCTATCTTCCTTGCATTAGGTAAGTGTTATCATTATCTCAACTTTCCTGGTGGGAAAACTGAGTCACAAAAGAGTCTGTGGCAGATCCAGATCTGTGTTTCAGCTCTACTGCAGACAGAATCAGAACCCAAAAGATGAAGATGAGGAGACTATAATACTGCAGATCTGATCTGGGAAAGTCTCTGGAGGATCTGGCCCCACTGACTTGGGCCCACACTTGGGAAGTAGCTATTTCTGTGTTATTTATTTACACCATTTCAGTCGTCTTATCAGGTTCACAGTCTGTGCTATTTACAATCAGTATATACAGCCAGGAATCAGCCTCTGTGTGGCTGCTCACACAGCTCTGGTAGCCAGGCTATACCTTCTTGCTCTCTCAAGGCTCCCAGTCAGGCTTCTCCAGCTGAGTTTTATAGTCCCTCAGTGTTTTGATGCTTCCTTTGCAGGCTCTGTTCTGGAACTCTTCATTCCCTCGCTCTTCTCAGCACAGCAGTCTCTCTCAAACTGAGCTCTGAGCCAGCTCTTCAGCCTCTTTGGCTGGCTTAGCCATGCCCAAGTACAGCTGCATCTTATCACGAGCTGTCCTTTGGTTCCTGTTGCGCCAGCCGTCTCACTAGCCCCTGTAAACTGGCTGGCACTAGCTGCGGTTCTTAAAGGGCCCTCAGCCCACACTGTCTCTGCCCTGTGAGAGACAATTTGGAATGAACAATGGTCCTCACACATCCGTATACACAACAATAAATGAAAACTACTGAAAGATTCCCTACCAATGGTACCTTATCCTATTTTAAATTAAATGTATAGGAACATGCAAGTGTTGAAGGGAATGTGGCCAAATCGGAGGGTTTTATCGCTATTTATTTAATGTATTTATTTAAATTTAATACCCCACCCTTACCCAAAGGCTCAGGACAACTTACAATATAAAAGTATATAAAAATACATAAGAATCCCTTTAAGAACCCACCCTCAACGCTAAAAACTTCTCATCTACCCTCTAACCCTGCTTGCCAAATCTTTTGCCAAAAAGAAAAGTCTTCCATTTCCTCCCAATTATGCTCAGGCTTGGACTCTGACAGACCTCCAGGCGAAGGGAGTTTCACAACACTGGGGCAACAACAGAATACTCCACACGCTCTCGTCATATGAACACAATTGGTTGGTGGAACCCACAAGAGGGTGCACTCGGATGACTACAAGGATCACAGTGGAGCATGATAGAAGAGGTGGTATTTCAGATATATGGGTCATGCCCCCAAATCCAGGTATTTTGGAAAAGGTGGTAGACCTGGTAAAGAAAATATGGTGTCAGTTGTCAGGCAATCCTTTGGTGTTTTACTGAATCTCCCGGAGTACTCTGCGTCATATAACAAATATAAGAAACTGATTCCAAGAAGAAGAAGAGTAGGACCTCTAAAATCATTGACTGGTTCCAAAAAGTTTGCAAAGTGGTGGTGATGGAAAAAGCTCACATACCAAATCAGTGTCCAAGAAAAAAAAAATACAGTTGTTTAGACATCTGGGAGAAAATCTGGGAGTATGGTGAGAAAGAATCATCTTCTTCTACTAAGCCAGAAAGATTAAGAATTATTATTTTTTAATTCTGAAAAAAAAGTGTTTAAGGGTTTAAAATCAAAAGTAGGGAGGGGAGGAAAACAGAAAGTTATATCATGCAAAGTTTTCTAGGAGAGAACAGGGATCATTAAAGACGTTACACATGGAGAGGAAGAAGCACAGAACTATAAAGAGAGCCTCTGATTTATTTATTTAGATTTTTACCCCAACCTATCCACTAAGGCAAAGAGTAACTCACTATTTTATTTATTTATTAATTAACATTTTTATCTTGCCCTTCCCCAAAGGCTCAGGGCGGCTTACAAGAAGCATATAATATAATTAACAAAAATTAAAATACAATTTACTAGAGAAACCCTACTCACGCCAACCCACGCAACAACCTCCCACCTAATCACTATCCCCCTGCCCCACAAAACCCACCCAATACCACCTCCCCATTCCCCACATCCACCCCACCCACCAAATCCCCATCCCCTATCCCTGCTTGCCAAATGCCTTTACAAACAGGTAGGTCTTAGACCGGCTCTGAAGACACTCAGGCTGGGGCTGTTTCATGTCAATTACCCTCTTGCCTCACTCCATATTTTTCACTCCCTATGAAAAGTCTGCAACTTTGGAAAAGCCTGCAACTTTTCATAGTGAGTGAAAAGTATGGAGTGATGAAAAGTTGCAGACTTTTCACAGGAGTCAAAAGTATAGAGTGAGGTAATTGACACGAAACTGACTAGAACTTAACATCTTTGTGACAGAGCTGGCTCCTGATAAAGTTATGTTATTTTAAAAAACAGAGTAATGTAACTTTCCCTGTGCTGTTTTTTGGTGGTCAGTGGCTGCTGACGGTGCATGCGCCAGTCAGCAGAACTGATTTTTTAATGTTTAATAACTTGTTTTTGGCTGCACCAATCTTTATCACACTATACCAGCACTTGACCTAGTTCTCACGCTCCAAGGCTGTAAAGTCTGCAGGCTCAAGTCGTCGGGGGTGTGTGTGTGTGTGTGTGATATGGATCACTCAATATCCCCCCCACGGAGTGAATGAATTAATAAAAGTCATGCAAATTTTCATAGGGAGTGAAAAGTATGGTGTGAGGCAAGAGGTAATTGACATGAAACGTAAAGATTAAGTTTTTTTGTGGCAGAACTGGCTCCTGATAAAGTTATGTGACTTTAAAAAGCAGAGTCATGTAACTTTGTGCTGTTTTTTCTAACATCACAAATGGCGGTCAGCGGCTGCTTGACTGCACATGCACCAGCCAGCAAAACTGATTTTTAATGTTTAATAACTCATTTTTGACTGCGCCAATCATTCTCACACTACACCAGCACTTGATCTAGATCTCATGCTCCAAGGTTACAGGCCCAAAGACCCGGTTTAACAGTAGCCTGGGGGGCTGGTACAAGGAATTGTGGGAAGGGTAGGAGGTCTCTGTCCCTGCCCTGTGTCCCCCTCACTCTGCCCCCCATTTCCCCTTGGCAGAGCTGCCATCAGTGAAGTACTTTTGGTTCAATGCTTGGCCATGGGGTGGGACATTGTACCTCATCATCCCCAATGCAGCTGTACAGTGCTGCCCACAGTATAGCCCCCTTCTGCTGCTTCTGCCCAGAACCTGTCCCAACCTTGCTTCCATCCTGCCCCTCCCAACCTCGACAGCTTCCCCATCCTGGGGCTTGAACTTGCAGTGCAGAACAGCCCTGCCTGGCTGCGTCTCCTCCCCTTCCTTCTGAGTGGCATCAGCGGCTGTTGGGAAACGGGCAGCAGGGAGAGCCACCCATTAAAAAAATGAATGGGGGGAGCAGTTCTGTAGGTTCATCTCCACTACCACCCTATCCGTCCACGCAGCATCACACCCACAGCTGCCCCTTTGTGCTGGGAAGGCAAACCACAGACTTGGCTCATACTGCACAAGCAATATAGACTAATGAGGTGATTTGCATATATCTGCATATGTTTTGCATGCAGCCCCAAGCATCCCTGTGGGGCTGGGATAGAAGTCTAGAACTGCCCTGCAAAGTGATGAACCTGCTGCCAATCTGAGGAGAGGGGATACTGCCCAGCCAGATTGTGCACCATGCGCGGAGTTCCTGCCTTGCCCCATAGCACTGCATCTCCCTCCCCACCCCCTGTTCCCTGTCTGGATCCTGCCCCTGGGGATATGGATATGATATTTTAAATATAGATATTATGATGTTTAAATATGACTTTTAAATATGGATATGACTTAAAAACAGAGGGCAAAGATGGATATGACTTTCATGCTTCCAGTTTTCTCTTTCTATCCTTCCTTACTTTGTATCCACATGTAAACATATCACATAACTGACATATGTGATATCTTTTAACATTCTCATTACTGTAATTAATCACATCCCCCAAAACCTGGACATTTTCTAAAACAAAAAACTTTACAGTTTAAAAAACTGTTAAAGGCAGAACCATTTCCAAAACAAAAAAACTTACCTTTTCAAAGCCATTTCACAAAATACATTTTCCCTAACTTAAACTCCAAAAAACATGAACATTAATTACAATTACAATTAAAAAAACAGTTAACATAAAACAAAAATGAAACGTGAAAAAGCATGGAAATTATTTACAGCTTTTCTATATATTCCATAATTTACCATCAACAACAACATAATATATACACTTACGTACTTATCCTTATTATTTGTCACTAACTAAACTATCACATTATTTCTTTATTGATCACTTTTAAAATCATAATTCAACAATGAACAATTTTTTCAAACTGCTGTAAATCTGTCCTTTTTGCACAGAATTGCATTGTGTACAGCTGAATTTTTAAGGTGTCTACACAGACATTGTCAACAGTTCGCTGTATAATGTGTATACAGTTTTTATACATGTAAACTATAGAGTTTAAGCAGTTTGAAAAAATTGTTCGTTGTCAAATTATAATAAAGAAATGATCAATAAAGAAATAATGTGATAGAGAATAGGTGTAAGACAAGAATAGATGTAACACTGATAATGTATGTGACGGTCCACACAAGGAATTGGGGGGAAAAAAGAAAAAAGATAAGCTATGTATCCGGAGAAAGCAATGTGCAGTGTATAAGATATATAATCTTTGTTGATGTATTTCTGTTATGTGCCTTAAAAAAGTTTCAAAAAAACATATCAAGTGCTGCCTGGAAGTGACTGGGACTTGTACTGTTGGAGTGTGTGGTTGGAGCCGTATCAGCCCAAATTTCTGTGGCTCACTTCTGATGCTACCAAATGTCATGCTATCACTATCAATATGCTAGGATGGGGCTGCCAAGTTTTAATAACTCCATTGGTTTAAACAATATGACCATTTGATGCAACTGTGTCAGGTGGCAAGGTCACTGGAGTTATGTTAAGATTGCCACTGAGTTTTAAAAGGAGAAATTACCACTTTTTGGGAAGGATATAAAAATTCAATCTTAACCTTCCCTAAAGCCCCACTAAAATATAAGCAAAGATATATTGTGTTAGCCAGTGATTAAATTTTGTTGCTATAGTGGTTTGGGGGCACAGGACATTTACTGATGTATTGCAAATATTAAGTATTTTTCTGTTCCCACAACAGCAAAAAAGAAACCTCTGTGGTGTCATTAATTTTAATGAAAAGCTTCCACTGCATATCTGAGCGATCTAAGAAATATTAATCTGTCAATAAAGCTAGGCTAAATGTCTGATACTCAAATGCAGGTTCAGGACTTAGGAAGTCAGGATCAAGATATATTGGCACATGGTGAAATAAACTAAAATGGCTAATTTGTGTTTTTGTGGTTCCTTTGCTTAGGTTGCTCAAGAGAAATCAATTCAGCACAAGAATTATGAGGAAGTGAAGACAATGAATATTCTGTTTTTGTTAAGGTGCCAAACTTTCAGCATAACTACCACAAGCCACACTGATATCCCCCCCCCAGCCAGACTTTAAGGGTAATGTTATTTTACTTAACAAGATGGTTATTAGCGGTGCTTTGGAACTTAGGAGCTTTGGAGGAGTTGCCTAAAAAAGTGATATTGTATTTATGGCACACATTCCTCCTCACCTCTCCCATTCTCTCTGCCAGCCCTCCCACCCTAACTAATTCCTAATATGTTTTACTTTTAATTACTTGAAACCTTGACAGCAGGCCAGATAGGTATTGGGGCAGAGGCACTGTAGGGGTGTACACATGCTCAGAAAGGAGGAAGGAAGAGGAGGATCCAGATCATGGAACTGTGCCATCCCTTTGCATTGAGTGTATGCCTTCATCTCTCATCCCTTCCCCTGCGTTCACACTGGGTGTTTTCACATGGGCATGGAGGTGCTTACCCCCTCATCTGCCTATTTGCAGCACAGCCTGGGTTGGGTTTAAATGACCCAGTGGCTGCTGCAGTGCTCCCCCACAACATAGAGTTGCAGGCGGATCACCCACAACTCTATGGCAGTGCCTGCCCACGGCAGCAGTGTCCCTCTGCTGGGCAGATGGACTGCAGCCCCACCTCTAGTCAGTGCTCCAGGTTTGGGCTACTTGCTCTGCTGGCAGTGCTCCTGGATGTTCCAAAGCACTGCCAGCAGGGCTGTCCCGGAACAGGGACAGCCTGCCCCACCTCTGCTCTGTCTTCACATCTGGCAGGCCACCTTTACATGGACGGCTCACCAGGAAATGTGGCAGAGGTATGGGAACAGCCTGTGTGAAAACACCCTCTTTTCAGTGCTTGAGGCCCAAATGCAGACTGGAACAGTAAGGAATTGGAAAGGGACCAAGCAAAAAGCTGCAGGCTGGATATGGTTGTCAGGTCACAGATTCCTAATCTCTGCTCACAATCTGACACATGAACAGCAGCGCTTTGGGACTGGCAGCTGAGGATTTGATTCAGTGGGAAGTTGTGTGCTGCAAGTGGGTACCTTTGCATTTGGGGTTTGGAAAGAGGGGGGGCTCACAGAAATAGATGGAAAGATTATGCAGGTGACAGCTAACATCCTCCTGAGAAGAATGGTAAGTAAGTAAAGGACAAACAGTACATATGGAAATAGTAAGAAGGCGAATGAGCTTGGGGGGTTCAAGACTGGAGGGCTAAAAAGAGCACTTTGAGATGGACTGGTCATTGTGAGGATGGGGGCTACAGAAGCCAGGAAAAAAACATGGAATGAAGAAGAAAAATGGTATATTTGGATCATCCTTTCTCAAAAAAGATGTAGCAGAACTGAAAAATATGCAGAGAAGGGCAACAAGAATGATCAAGGATATGCAATGACTACCATATGAAGAGAGAGGCTCAATAGCTTAGGGATCTTCAGTTTTGGAGAAGAGACGATATAATAGAAGTTTATAAAATCATGAGTGGCATGGAACAAATAAATAGGAGCTGCTACTTACCCACGAGTTAGTATCTTAAGTGCTATCTTATTATTATTATTATTATTATTATTATTATTATTTTAGACATTTATATAGCGCCAGTCGTGTGACCTGGTGCTGCACAGAACATAGAATTTAGACGCGGTCCCTGCCTGTGGCTTACAATCTAAAAGACAAAGGAGGGGAGACGGAGAGGGGACAGTGGGAGAGACGGGAGAAGACAAACAAACATTCAAGCGGATGTGAAGTCTCAGGTGCGTGTGCTTGGCTTGGTTTACAGAGAGGTTGGTGGCAGCAGTCAGCAGAGGAGGGCAGACAGTAAGAGTAAGGGGAAAGACTAGCAGGCATTGGGAAAGGCAGCAAGGAAAAGGTGGGTCTTGAGGAGGGATTTGATATCTTGCCTATTCTATTTTAATACACAGGTCATTGGTCTCATTTGGAGGATTGTGAAACCAACTCCCTTCCCCTGGAGGTCCATTAAAGCCCAAGCCTGAGTATTTATATTTCCTAGGCTTGACTTGCACACAAACTCACACTGCCATAACTAAAATAGTCTTCTAAAACCAATGCACATATTTCAGAATGAAAGAAGTTTTTGTATGGAATTAGCTTAGATTCAGTCAGTTAAATCAACTTTAGACACTCATTCTGAAAAAAGTGGTTTCCTTGTATATGAACTTTTATGGAAATAACTTGGTTATTTATAATTCACACCTTGTTATTTGGGGGCACATTTCTGTGTACCCCAGCTTTCATTTGATTAGATAAATAAAAGTTATACATCATTAACCGTAGTTCTTCAAGAACATCACCTCTGTGTATTCAAACTTGTGGGCAGTCTCATCTAAATCAGGGGTCAGGTACCTCCAAATCCATGGGTCAAATCCAACGTACAGCTGTGCTTTAGTTTGGCCCTTTTCAAGGAGGACCGGTATGTACCCTCGAGCATTGAAAATGTGAGGTCAGGGGAAAGGAGAAGAGAGGAGGAAATGAACTCAGGGACAGAAGATGGATTCATGGCACAGATCCATCATTTGGACCCCTCTATTCCATCATCCTGAGCATATCCCTGGAGCACCCCAATTCCTTTGTGGCCCACAAAGCTTGTACTCATTTTCAAAGTGGCTCAGTGCAGGGAAAAGGTTTCCTACCCTTGATCTAAATCTACTGGTGTTGCTGAGCATTGGGAGAGTAGTGCCCTTTGGGCAATGTGGAATTGAGAATATTTGGCGCTCAGGTTATCAGATACTGTGCAACCTCATGAATGTCGAACTCTGAGGGGAAGGAAAGTGGCTAGAGAATGTGAATATGTAGAGGCCAAATTCTCAAAGAATTAAAGTCACTGGCAAGGAAATAGCTGTCATCTTTGATTCAGACTCTGCATGTCCCACTTCCAGGAGACTACAGGCGCTGACCCCACTGACTCCAGGGGAAGGAACAAGGAGCGCAGCCCATGCTGCCATCCCCTATGGGTTGGGTGTTGTGTGAAGGGGTCTGCTTTACAAGCAAAACCTCCTCCAACATCACAGGGTTCTTGTGCATGGTCTTGCTACAGAAGTCTCATCACAGAACACTCATCCTGGCAGGGCCACAAGCATGGCAGGGGAAGGGGTGGGGGGGAAGGAGCTGTAAACCCATTACCCTGAGAAAAAAATTGAGGCTAAATTGTAGATACTTGAGTATATTTATGCAAATGTATTCTCCTGTATCTATGTGGTGTCCAGATGTTGGAGATTTACTGGAGCCAATCTGAAGCCGTGTTAGAGCAGAACAAGCAACATTCTAAAATGTAGGCCTAGGCCCTCCTCTAGGAGAGAGAAAGTGCTTGTACAGGAAACTGTAGGACATGGAGTTTGAGAGACAAAGCTGTGTACCTCTCTAGGTGACATCCTCTCAATAACTACAAGTCCCAGAATTCCTTAATTTCTGGCATTTCTTGTGCCCAGCCAGGAGGAGCCAATAGGGTGTGGCAGCAAGAGGGTGGGACAAGCACCATAATCAAGTTGCAACACATCCTTGAAAATCAGGGACTGAGCTCCCAGGGATAGTGGGAGCCAGTGCTGCTACAGGCCCCAAAACACATTGTGAGTAACTGAGTTGGGCCTCTGGTCTCCAGAGTGCACTGAAGAAATGACACTAGATCTCAGGGACAGGGAACAGTGTGTAAAAAGGTCGTTTGTCACTAGTGTATAATTAATATACATAATTTTCAGTGAGCTGTGATTAGCCTTATAGATTTTTTGCACATTGCCAGTGACTAGCAGAAGCTGAAAGCCATTTTAGCAAGCTAGTGCTCATCAAAAACCGCCGGCGTTCTACTATGGCACAAGAACACTTAAGTCACCTTGTTGTTTTATCTATTGACTGAGTGTGAACTTGCAAGAAAAAATGACTTTAGTGAAGTTATTCACAATTTGCAATGAAAAAGGCCAGAAAAATAAAGTAGTAAAGTGAAATGGTCTATTTAGGTAATTTCAGAAATAAGAATTTTTTATTTCATGACTCATGGAATTGTATGCATCAGATGTGATCGTGGGGGAGGTGTGTTACAAGTTTGTACCAGGCCCAGAGAAATGATGCTACCTGTGTCAGCGCTACTCGGAATCACAACATTGCATTCCAACGCACAGAAGAAAACACAGTGATGAAACAAGATGTCAGAATTAGGTCTCACTGACATTCTGGGAGAAAGTAACACACACAAAATGGGTTTTACGCACAACAGGGCCCAAGGTGCAAATTGCAGAGCCCAAGGTGAAAATAAAATCCAGGGGCCCCAGAGCCCTGCCTTCCTCCATAGCTCTACCCCTTTAACGACTGGCATGTCTGCTGTCCATGCAAAAACAAGTGTCCTAAATTTTCACATATGGGCTTTCCCACACAGCTCTGGTAGGAGGGACTGGTGATTTACTCAAAGGATAGGAGGAAGGGCAGGGCTCAGCAGGAAGCTACCATTTTGGGGGCTGAGAGTGTTGGGTAGGGAGAGGGCCCCACAGAATCAGGCTTCACCTGAAGCTACCAGGACTGGCCTCCCCATACCTCTCTCAAGTGTCCCAGATTTTCTGTGACGTTCCTGATTTCACACCTCTTTCTTATCCGTCTTGCTGTTCTGGAAAATTGCTATAAAGTCCCAGATTAGAAAAGAAGGGTTGAGGGAGAGCAATTTACAAGTCATCAATGGGAACAATGAGTTGGATTCTACAACCTGAAAGAGCCAAGCAGGTTTCTCCAGGCAGGTTTAAAGCAGCCTCTCCTATGCTATAGATAAGGGATTTTCTGTTGTCCTCGCCTTAATTACTCTTCTTTCTGCAGTCTTTGAAACTTAAGAACAACCAAACCACACCACACTCTGGAAGCATCAGTGTGAAGCTATCATTTCTACTAATTTCTCTGAAGAAAATCAGCAGGTCAAAGCTTCAGACCTGGACCTTGTAAAGGACTGGTGATTTCTGTAAGTTTCCTTTTTAAAACAATAACAACGTTTCAGACCAGCTTTTCATTTAGGCTCATCTGTCAGAGAGAATCCACATAGGAGAAATGGCTGGAAGAGGGGGAAAGCTTTACGAAAGAGGGCTGTGTAAACAGTAAAGCTCACTTGCCTTGGGGGTCTGGAGGCCAAGCACTTAAGGGAAGTGTTGGGCTAGAGCATGGGCATCAAGACTGGGTGGGCAACTGTTTCTTTGCCTTAGGAGAGAAGTTATTCTAGCGATATGAAAGCCTTGGAACTTGTTTAGATTTCTTTTCTTTTTTTTAGCCCAGCCCCATAGTTAAGCAGTGGACTACTTTGAATATGCATACTTGCTAATTTTACACAACTTGTGTCCCTCATTGTCCGTAGTTTGAGAGTCACCATCCCTCATTTCAGAGTTTAGGGGGTAAGAGGTACGGGGCTCCATGGGGGCCCCCCTCTGACTCTGGGACCCAGCCCATAGGGCCAGCCTTAGGAAGGGCCAGCATACAAGAAATAATCTCCCTTTTATGTTTTCTTTCAAACACTTCAATGGTGTCTGACCATAGCGCAAGCAAAATTGGGGAAAGTATTGTGAAAGCAACTGAAAATGATCTCATCTGTGCCGCAAAACAGGTTTTACTGGCTTACACAGCTACACACCTCTTAAAACAAATTTGGTTCCATTCTACCAGGCAGAATGAGATTTATCAGACCTTTATAAGTAGGTTCCCATGGGGTTTGGCATTGCCATAAAGAGATGCCACAGAAAAGCTGGAGAGGTAGCTAAATGGATGAGCACACTGCAGCACTGCACTAAGTGTAGGCCAGTGACCCCCAATGGACTTGGATTTCAAGGCCTGTAAAATCAATGAAGCAAGCACATTTTAAAGCTCATGCACTGAATGTCCCCCTTGCCTTGTTTTTTAGGTTCTAAATAGGTTGGTTGGCTTGAGTGGCAGTTGGGAGACAATCCTCTGCAGTGCAAAATGTTCCTAGGAGATCACATGCATTTCCAGGGAAATCACTTCTGCACCTTTCTCCCTGGTTCTCTTGATTGCGCCCCCAGACACTGGTCTTTGCCTGATAGCAAAGGTTACTGTGCTGGGCTCCTCCACTACATTTCCTCATCTTTTGCTGCCCATTGCCAACACCAAACCCCTGGGAACCTTTGCTTCCTACAGTCCATCCTAACCTAATTTCAAAAGCATCACCCCAAAGGTCCTGTTTGGTGGATGACTCATGAGAGGCAAGAAAAGACTATCATTCTGATGTAAGGAACTTATTATGGGGCACCTGCCTGCTACCTTTTCCTTCCTTGTGAGCTCAGCAGCTTTCAACTTCTGGCAATAGAATTAAAACTTCTCAGCAGCTCTCCCCGTCTGCAAACAGCTACACATGCTTGGACTGTTCCTTTTCTTTGATATGCACATATTAGTCACTGCTGTTAAATCCTTTTGAACCTTATGTGATGGGCCGTAGAAGTTGAAAATACTGTCATCCCCCAAAAGCTAATCTCAGTGGGAACATGACAGGAGAACTTTTAAGTGCTCCTCACTGCCTTCCTTTTCCACTATGAATTACCCATCAACCCCATAACACATGATTTCTCTGATCCAGTCTTGCTCTCTGTTGAGCTATAAGTAGGCATGCATGCATGGCCAAGGACCCCTATTCAGGGGTGTAACGAGATTGTGGCAGGCCCAGGGTCATGTCCCAAATATGGGCTCCTCTAAGGACGTGGGGGTGAGGTCTCCAGGGTGGGGGCAGGGACTCTGCAGTAGGCTGCCACTACTAGTCTCAGGAGTGCGCTGCCTCCAGAAGGGCTCGTGGCCAGTGGCCCTCCCAAGGCAACCTTGCCCTCCTGTGAAGGTGGCTCTCCGTGTCCTAGCACCTGGTGGGGCCCCCTGGAGCAGCAGCAACCTTGCCAGGAAGAAAGTTTTAAGAGTGGCCTCTACACCTTCCCGACAAAGCCAGTGCAGAGCAACATCATCATCATCATCATCCTTTAATTTATATCCCACGCTCTCCCGCCATCTTCACTTCAAATTCTGTCTCTCCACCCTTACTTCTGCTATCTCCCTTGCTAGACAATACTTCTATGCCTCCCGCATTGAGTCCTGTTCTCGGGACCCTCGCCGCCTGTTCTCTACCTTTGACTCCCTCCTCAAGCCTCCCTGTCCTCCCCCTCCTTCTTCCCTTTCTGCTCAGGATCTTGCCTCCTTCTTCACCTCCAAGATAGACAAGATCCGCCTCGACATCGCTTCCCACTCCTCTCTTCCCACTCCCACCCCTCTCCCTCCTCCCCCTCCTTCTCTCATGTCCTCCTTCTCCCCTGCCTCCCTTAAGGAAATCTCCTCTCTGCTCTCCTCCTCCAACCCTTCCACTTGCCCCCTTGATCCCATTCCTTCCCGCCTCCTCACCTCCATTACTCCCACTGTCGCCCCTTCCTTCCTGCACATCATCAACCTCTCCCTCTCTACTGGCTCTTTCCCTTCTGCCTTCAAACATGCCACAGTCTCTCCTATTCTCAAAAAGTCCACTCTTGACCCCTCTGACCCTTCTAGCTATCGTCCTGTCTCACTCCTTCCTTTTGCTTCCAAGCTGCTTGAACGTGTTGTCTACTCCCGCTGCCTTGACTTCCTATCCTCCAACTCCTCCCTTGACCCCCTCCAATCTGGCTTCCGCCCCCTTCATTCTACTGAAACTGCTCTCGCTAAGATCACCAACGATCTTCTGGTGGCTAAATCTAAACGTCTCTATTCCATTCTTGTCCTCCTTGATCTCTCTGCTGCCTTCGATACTGTTGACCACTCACTCTTGCTGGATTCCCTTCACTCCCTTGGCTTTTGTGGCTCTGTCCATAACTGGTTCTCCTCCTACCTCTCTGACCGCTCCTTTAATGTGTCTCTCTCCAACTCCGCCTCCTCCTCCTTCCCCCTCTCAGTTGGTGTTCCTCAAGGCTCTGTTCTTGGCCCTCTCCTCTTCTCGATCTATACCTCATCCTTAGGCAAACTCATTGCCTCCCATGGCTTCCAATACCACCTCTATGCTGATGACACTCAACTCTATCTCTCTACTCCCTCTCTCTCTCCCTCTGTTCAAGCTCGTCTCATCAACTGTCTCTCTGACATCTCTACCTGGATGTCTCAACGTCAACTCAAACTCAACATGGCTAAAACTGAACTCCTTATCTTCCCCCGTCATCCTTCCTCTCCTTCCTCACTGTCAATAACTATTGATGGAGTCACCATCCTGCCTGTCCCCCAAGCCCGTAGCCTAGGTGTCACGGGGGGAAGGGGGAAGGATAGGGAAGGGGGGCAGGCAGGACCCCGGGAGATTATATGCCAAGGTACAGAAACAAGACACCACACCGACAACCCGAGGCAACTATGCGTACCGCCTAGACCTAGCTCGGTAAGGCTAGGGTCCCTCAGGGTGTAGGGTGGGCTTTCCCTCAGAGCTAGAAGGCAACCCTTTTCATCATAGGGACCAGGCGAGCAGTAGCTGTCTGCCTCGGAGAGACAAGACTCACAAACACGAAGGGAGACCACCCACTCAGGGGAATACACAGGGCCCAGGACACTGTGCAGTTTCTGTGATAGGGAAGAAGGGGGATGGGAATGGTTCCCTGCGGGAGGTGAAGGGAAGGGGGGGAAAAGGGACAAGGGAATGGGGAGTGCGGGGGAGCGGGCTTTCTCAACTTACAACAAGGTGCTAGGAAGGCTGGAGGAGAGGGAGGCTGGAAGGTAACAGGACAACAAGGAAATCGGTATCCCACACTATATCACACCCTAATCCGTTTAACCAGGAGACACCAAGACACTAGACCCACTTATACTCACTCACTCGACTCACTCTCCCAGGAAGGGAAACACAGGGACCACGCACTTATCACACTTCTCCAAATCAGACACAAATTCTCCAAGGCAAGAGGGGGCCAGCTTCTCAAGAATGATTACAGGCGGGGGAGTCAGGCCCCTCCGGTACCTTTTATAGTTTCCCTTTGCCTGTTGCCCCGAGTTCCCCGGGCGGGGCCCAACCACCCCGCCGCCTCAGCTGATGCCGCTTTGGAGATGCAGAGGACATGGCCAGAGGCGCGTTCCCCTGCTATGAGGCCCCGCCCCCTCCTCCCCTGCTGCGCTCCGTGTCAGCGGGCCTGGCTCCGTGTCAGCGGGCCCGGCTCCGTGTCAGCGGGCCCGTTGTTCTGGAGCGCTCGGCCCGGGGAGGGTGCACGCTGACACGGGGAGGGCGCGCGCTGACAGTACCCCCCCGTCCAAGCCCCACCCCACCCCCCACCAAGGTCCGCAGACCGGGCTTTGCAGGGTGACAAAGGTGGAAGGAGCGAATAAGACGAGGGGCGTGAACATTCATGGCTAATTCCCATGAGCGTTCCGAAGGACCATAGTCCTTCCAGTCAATGAGATAGTACAACTGGGAACCAAAAAGGCAGGAGTCAAGGACCGCCCGAACCTGATACTCAGGGCCAGAGGGGAGTAAGATGGGAGGAGCAGGGGTCGTCTGTTGGATTTTATGGAGGGGGGCATGGGCTTTCTTGAGGAAGGAAACATGAAAGGAGGGGTGGATCCGAAGGTGGGAGGGAAGGCGGATGGATCCGTTAACTGTCTGGATCCGAAGGTGGGAGTATAAGTGACAGCGTTGAGTTTTCGAGAGATGGGAAAGGGACCAAAGTAGGCATCGTCCAACTTTGAGGAAGGACAGAGGGATGGGTAATGGCGTCGGCGAACCCAAACCAAGTCACCAACGTGGAAGGAGGGGCCCGGAAGGCGTCGCTTATCAGCCGCAGCTTTATACCGACGACAAGCTTGGGCCAAGTGGAGCTGTGCCGAACGGTGGGCCTGCAGAATCCTAGACACCAAGGTCCCAGCAGCTGGAACAGAAGAAGGGGGTGCCTCTGGAAAACAGAGAGGAGGATGAAAGCCATAATTAATAAAGAACGGGGAATCACCCACTGAGGAGTGAGGGTTGTTGTTATAGGTGAATTCGGCCAATGGTAAGTGAGCAACCCAGTCATCCTGCAA
>QEPC01011062.1:289646-301152 GCA_003113815.1 Sphenodon punctatus | reverse complement strand
CAGATTGTAAGCCCTAGGGGCAGGGACCGTGTCTATTTTATTACTTTGTAAAGTGCCAGGTACACTGCTGGCGCTATATAAATGTTTGTTAATAATAATAATAATCTGGTGGCTCGAGGCAGTTCACAACAATGAAATCCACAAAGAATCAACACAATCCAACCCTCAACAACCCCACTCTAACATTTTCAATACAAAATAACCCACAATTATAATTCAATAATTCCATTTCAATAACAACAAATCATTCCCACACCCATTCCCCTTACATCCACCACCCTATCCCCTACCCGGCTGCCACCAGGGAAGGGGCTCTCCACCCTTCCCCCCTCCTGCTCTCACCAGGAGGGGGACATCTCTCATCTCACAGTTATTAAATCTCATTCTCCCCCAGTTCATCAATTGAAAAAACATAATCACTAAAGGCATAATTCCTACGCAGAGGACCCTAATACAATTATAATACAATATAATAAACGATACCCCCATATCTATCAATACCTCACGCCCAACCAACTCTACAAATAATTTACAAAATTAGTTAAATAAACAAGTTTCAAATACAATACCTCCCTCACACCTAACATTAATTACACAAAAACAACCCAATATTGGAACATAGTACATATTATCAACAACCCAGCAGCACACTATCTTCCCTACATGACAACTGCACACATTATACATGTTTATTACCCCTTCCATTTATTTCCTCTTCCATATACTGCTGGCCCAAACCATAACCACTCACGCCGCTCCCTAACCACGCCTGGAACACAGCTCCACACATCCCTTTCCTCCCTCCCCTGCTGCCACCAAGGGAGGTCATTCTCCTTCATCTCCTCCCCTCTCTCACCAGAGGGAGATGTTCTCAAAAACTTTGCCAGCAGTAACTGCATATTCTCTCCCCCAAACAATACCCCCTCCACCTCCCCTTCAGGGCCCCGCCGAAGGGCACAGCCAAAGGGCACACCTCTTTGGACGTGCCCCTTCAGCACGTGCCTCCAGCACAACCTCCGGCCATCCCCGATGATATGGGGAGTGGCTCGGCCGGTGCCCTCCCTTGGACCTGCACCCGCAAAGGTGGGAGGGAAGGAGGAACAGTCCCATGGCCCCCCACTGCTCTCCAAGGGGCCCCTCTCCCCCCACTCCAAATACCAGCACAGTCTGAGTCCATGGGGGAGGGGGGAAGAACTGCTGGAATCCGCTCCGCAGCCGTCCCCAGCTGCAGTGCCCTGCCAGCTTATTTACTACTCCGTTTCTCTTTCTCCTTCATGCTGTGCGGCTTTGCTGTCACTTCCCTTTGGCTATTCTGGCTCACATGCTTTATATGCAGCTTCCCATCACTAACTGTCCCCGTCTCTTCCCCTTCAGCCCTCCTGAGGATTCCTCCTCTTTGTTCAAATCCAATTGCCATGGAAGCTCTATGCAGGGAAGCGAGAAAAAGATCATCCCTAGGGGTGCAACTCAGGACTGGGTAAGAGTATTTGCCTGCCACTGCCAGGGAAAGACGCACCAGCCACTACCCATTAATCACAGAGACAGACCTAGGATGCCAATGCTAAGAGCATGGCAGTAACCATGCCCAGGACACAGTGGCATATGGTATTGGGTTCCAAAGAAGGGGATAACAGCCAGGATTTAAGGAAGCAAGGCTTTGTTGTAATTTAGATCATACTCTACAAGAGAAGCTCCAGGGGCTGCCAGCTTGCAATCTGCAGAACTTTCCCAAACCGGTTCCCTGCTGTGTTAACATGTGCTCTCTGCATAAATAGTTATATAACTCACTCAGAAGGTAGTGTGTGCATGTTCTTAGTGGAACAGGGCAATGGCAGGTCTAGCATGGGGCCCACCTTGAGGGGCATTGGCATTCACAGTAGGCTACTCTTGAAACCTGCTCTCTCCTGAGATGGGAGCCACCAATCCTTCTGCTACAAATCTGGGGGTGGAGGAATCCCCTATTGTAGGGCACATGACCCAAAGTCTAAGATATGAAGAGGACTAAGTCCACAGTTGGGAGGGGTTTAAGCAAGTGTACAGAGATTTTGCAAGGAGAAGCGGACATACTGTTTTCACCAAGAGAGCCTGCCAGGGGAACAAGGCCAGCAAAGAGACCTCCAAAGGGAGGTCTTGGGAAGAATGACAAGCAGAAGACAGAGGGAGGAAGCTCAAAACTAGGGGTGTGTACCAGAAAAAAAATAATTTTAAAAATATTAATTTATCTTATAACAAACAAAAATGCCTGTTTTCATTTGTTATTAAAAATGAAAAACATAAAAAATCAGTAATATAAAGCCGAACTTTTTCATTTTCACACCTTCTAAAAGTGCCTCTCTGACACTGTCCCTTCCCCAAATTTGCCGAGAGTGTCCCAGAGTGGCAGACATATCAGCGAGAGATTGGTACGCAGTAGCTGGGTAGAGGACAGAGCAAACACTGGCATGCAGTGGGTGCTGGGCACTGAAGCAGCCATGTATTTGCACAGGAGAAAATGGTGGTTTCCCAAGTATGGCAAGGCTTCAAGTTGAAGAGAGAGCCCCCAGGAGGCAGAATGTCAGTGTGAGATTAGCACGCAGCAGGCAGACACAGGACAGAGAAATTGGCAGGCAAAGGGCACTGAAGCAGCAGGGAATAGCAGAGGTGCAAACGGTGATGCCTCAAGTATGGCAAGAGAAAGCCCCTGGAAGGTAGAAATATCAGTAAGAGATTGGCACACAGCAGGTAGACAGGACAGAGCAGCCACTGGCTGCTGAAACAGCAGGGACTGGCAAAAGAGAGGAGACTCACTCGTCCCAACTAGCTATTATGTCATGGCTTCAAGAGTTGTTGAGAGCACCCCAGGGGGGCAGGAGACGGGAGGGAGAGAGAGCATCATCAGAGAATGGAGTGGCAGCAGCCCAACGTGGCAATTGCTCCAGGTGGCAGTGCATCTGAGAGCAAGCGCGAGCGAGTCCTTTGGGTGGTGGTGGTGGTGGCGGCGGCAACGGCAGCAGCAGCAGCAGAGCAGAGGGGCAGCGGGCAGGCAGGAAGGTGGGCAGTGGCACAGGCTTTGTCATTGCGGGCACCTTCAGTTATGACAGGGCATTGTTAGGTTGCAGGAACACACAGGGTTAGGAATGTGTAATTGGAGAGGACTGGGTGGGTATAAGAATGAGAAGAGGGAGAGGTCTGTTTTTTTGTACCAAAGAATGTGGCCAAAAAGCAGCACAAGGCACACTGAAGAGCTCACACACACAAGCACAGGAACCAAGCTTGCAAAACACTGGCTGTGCATAAAGCAACACAACCAGCTAGCCACAGGTGCAGAGCTGTGTGTGCCATCAGCTTCTGTAAGCTCCCTGTGCCCTCCTTCAAGCTCCTTTGATTGGTACAAGCAAGTTTCAAGCAAAGACCAGATCTGTGATCTATCTGCCATCAATCTTAGGTGGCCATTTTGAGCTCTCACTCCCCCTTGCACCTGTTGTTTGCAGCCTGAGCCATGTGCCAGGCTGCCCAGAAAAACAATGTTTTTGTTTTTATCTTTTTTTAATATTTTATATTTTTAATAACATGTTATTTTTATGTTTTGTTTTTAATAGCATAAATAAAAATGGGCATTTTCATTGATGATGTTATAAAAACAAATTAATCGCACACCCCTACTCAAAACCTGATTCTCCCATTTCCAGGCAGTAGGCCTAAGTCAGACCTCCCTAGTTTATAAGAGTCAGTGGCTGGGCCCTAACTCAGACAGACTTTAAGAACATAAGAAGTGCCATACTGGGTCAGACCAATGGTTCATCTAGCCCAGCATCCTGTCTCTGACAGTGGCCAATCACGGTGGCTTGGGAGAAGCACCCAACAGGTCACAATGGGGGATCCATTCCCTGTTGTTTTCCCCCAGCTCCCGTCATGTTCCCTGATCCTGTCTGGCTAAAAGCTGCTAATGGACCTATCTTCCAGAAACTTGTCCAAACCTCTTTTAAACTCAGCTATAGTACTGGCCCTTACCACAGCCTCTGGCAGTAGATTCCACAACCCAATTATACGCTGAGTGAAAAAATATTTTCTTTTATTTGTTTTAAACTTGCCACCCATGAGTTTCATGGAGTGTCCCCTAGTTCTAGTACTAGCTGAGAGGGTAAATAACTGCTCCTTGTTTATTAGTTCCACACCACTCATGATTTTATAGACCTCTATCATATCTCCTCTCAGTCGTCTCTTCTCCAAACTGAAGAGCCCCAACCTACCAAGCCTCTCCTCATACGGGAGCCCTTCCATGCCCTTGATCATTTTTGTTGCCCTTCTCTGTACCTTTTCTAGTTCAGCTATGTCTTTTTTGAGATGGGGCGACCAGAACTGCACACAATATTCGAGGTGCGGTCGCACCATTGATTTGTATAGAGGCATTATGACATCCTCAGTTTTATTCTCTATCCCCTTCCGAATAATTCCTAACATTCTGTTTGCTTTTTTGACTGCTGCTGCGCACTGCGCTGTGGATTTCATTGTATTGTCCACAACCACCCCCAGATCCTTTTCCTGAGTGGTAACTCCTAGCTTAGTACCCAGCATTGTGTACGCATAGTTTGGATTATTTTTCCCTACGTGCATCACTTTGCACTTGTCCACATTAAATCTCATTTGCCATTTAGATGCCCAGGCACCCAGTGTCGTAAGATCCTGTTGCAGTTCCTCACAGTCTGCTCGTGTTTTAACTACCTTGAATAACTTGGTGTCGTCTGCAAATTTGATCACCTCACTCTTAACACCCTTTTCCAAATCATTAATGAATACATTAAACAGCACCGGTCCCAATACAGATCCCTGAGGCACACCACTTTTTACATCTCTCCATTGTGAAAACTGACCATTTAGTCCTACCCTTTGCTTTCTATCTTTTAACCAGTTTCTGATCCATAGTAAGACACTACCTCCTATCCCATGACTTTTTAATTTTCTCAAGAGTCTCTCATGAGGGACCTTATCAAATGCTTTCTGGAAATCCAGGTACACTATATCTACTGGGTCTCCCTTGTCCACATGCTTATTTACACCCTCAAAGAATTCCAACAGGTTAGTGAGGCATGACTTACCTTTACTAAATCCGTGTTGACTCTTCCCCATTAAGCCATGTTTGTCAACATGCCCTGTAATTCTGTCCTTAATGATGGTTTCCACCATTTTGCCTGGCACAGACGTCAAGCTTACTGGTCTGAAGTTTCCAGGATCGCCTCTGGATCCCTTTTTAAATATTGGGGTTACATTTGCCACCCTCCAGTCCAGATTTTAGTGACAGGTTACAAATTACTAACAGTAGGTCTGCGATTTCATATTTGAGTTCCTTCAGAACTCTGGGGCGAATGCCATCTGGGCCTGGTGACTTGTTAGTGTTCAGTTTGTCAGTTTGCTCTAGAACATCCTCCAACATCACATTGATTTGTAACAGTTCTTCCAATTCCTCATCCACAAATTAAGTATCCGGCGTGCGTACCTCCCCCAAATCCTCCGCAGTGAAGACCGACGCAAAGAACTCATTCAGTTTCTCTGCAATGTCCTTAACCTCCCTGAGTGCCCCTTTTACTCCCTTGTCATCTTACGGCCCAACTGATTCTCTAGCAGGCTTCTTGCTTCTGATGTATTTGAAAAAGTTTTTGTTGCTTGTTTTTACCTCTTTAGCAAACCTCCTTTCAAAATCTCTCTTGGCCTGCCTTATTAACATTTAACATTTATGTTGCCAATGTTTATGCTCTTTCGTATTATTTTCATTGGGATTAGCCTTCCATTTCTTAAAGGATGCCTTTTTGCCTCTAATACCTTCCTTCACCTCCCCATTTAGCCACAGTGGAAGACTTTTGGTTTTCCTGCTTCCTTTTTTAACTTGCGGGATGCATTTAATCTGTGCTTCTAGAAGGGTGCTTCTAAACAGCCTCCACGCCTCTTGCAACTTGTAGCCCTTGCAACTGTGCTTTTTAGTGTTTAGACTTTGGTTGTGTTTGCATTATTTCTTTAGTATCGTCTTATCTGTACGTATGCTACAATATCCCTGCCATTGTAATCTTTTGAACTTTGGCCAATCCCATACTCTGATTTTACATCCTGTACTCTTTCTTAATTTGCCTCAAAACCATCCCAAGTGTTGGAAGTAATTAAAAAAAAAAAATTATAGAGAAAGCTCAAGGAAAAGGTCTATGCATCACTGATAATGCTCAACCACAAGATGTCTCTCCAGTTTACTGCGTGTGCAGAAGAAACCAACATGTCAGCAGCTTTGTATCCCTTGCATTATCAAAAGAGATTTTATGTCTCAGGTGATACATCAGAACAAGCATTTTGCCCAGTTTGGAAATATTCATTATGTTCAGATAATTTAAAAGCAACTTTCTCTTTCCATATATAAGTGGGAACATCAGACACCAGCTTGCTTCGGAAATATCGTCTCTGACACACACATTACACTTAGAATTAAGGACTAGTTTTCAGAAGGTATTCTAGCTGAAATTGTTAATATACTTATTACAAAGTGGATTTGAAATTATTGGTGGTAGAGAAAATTAGTAGAATTAAAATGTAATTCCACTTATCTTTTATAGTTTAATTAATGATTGTACAACACCAGGTTCATTGACTATATAATTAATAAATAATCATAATCATAATTAATAATAATAAAAAAATATGAACTGCCACTTTTTTTTTTTTTTTTTTAAAGAGACAGGTCTCTACCCCAGGGTATTTTACACAATACACAGGAACATACATGCAGTCTCTACTGTTTGTGTGCATATGTATACACATACAAAGTTGTACCCTGCCCCAGACCTCGTCTACACTCTAACTGGCAATGCAGTCCTCAAAAGTACTTCACCAGGCTTACACTGGCAAAGCACTTTGAGGAATGGAGCTCCAATTATTTAAAATTTTTGGCCATACTTCCTTATAAAATAATTTAACTTTTGCCTATGGGGACTGAAGAGGCACCTTCTAAGCATGGATTTAGCTTAGAGAACTATATAGCAAGAAACTTTGACACCGGATTGGAAGCAGTAGGTGAGGAGCATGAGGTTATAGAGGTGCCATCCGGTCGATCTTTCTAGGATGAGTTTCAGGAAGTGACACCAACCGATGTGGTGAATGTCCTGGGGTCTGTTAGAGCTACTAGTTGTGAATTAGGTCCGTGCCCGTCCTGGCTGGTGAAAGCCTCCACGGAGACTTTGGGGACGGTGCTGATGAGGGTAGTGAACGCGTCCCTTTGGCAGGGGAGGTTGTCGCCCAGTCTCAAGGAGGCTGTGGTGCACCCCCTGCTGAAGAAGCCATCCTTGAATGTGGATGCCCTCGCCAGCTACCGAACCTGTCTCTAATCTTCCCTTTTTAGGGAAGGTTACTGAACGGGCAGTGGCACTGCAGCTCCAGGCGCATTTGAATAACATCGGTTTCCTTGACCCCTATCAATCTGGGTTCTGCCCCGACTATGGTACTGAGACAGCGTTGGTGGCCTTGGTTGACGATCTCTGCTGGGAGATGGATGCAGGATGTTCGACATTTCTGATCCTGCTAGATCTCTCTGCCGCTTTTGACACCGTGGACCATGGGCTGCTATTGAGATGGTTGGGAGACCTGGGGGGTCTGGACGGGACTGTCCTTGGGTGGTTCTGCTCATTTTTTGGGGGGAGAAGCCAGCGGGTGGTGCTGGGGGCTGAAACATCAAGCCCCTGGGTCTTATCCTTCGGCATTCCGCAAGGTTCTGTCCTGTCTCCATTACTGTTTAATGTGTATATGCAGCCCCTGGGGGAGATCGTGAGAGGGTTCGGGGTGCGATGTCACCAATATGCTGATGATACTCAGCTGTACCTCTCATTCTCAACTGACCCAGGTCCTGCGGTCTCATTGCTTTCTCAATGTTTGGAGGCCGTGGCGGATTGGATGAGGCAGAGCAGACAAACAAAATTCCGATAAGACGGAGGTGATGGTGGTGGGGAGGGCGGGGAGGCTCTGGTCCCCCTTGTGAGGAGGGGGGGGGTCCGTCCTCCTATTGCCCAGCAGGTTCGGAGTCTGGGGGTGGTGTTGGACTCGGGTCTCCATCTGGATCGGCAGGTGGAGGCGGTGGCTAAGGCCGCCTTCCGCCAGCTGTATCTGGTACAGAGGCTGTGCCCATACATTTCCAGGCCCGACCTGGCCACCCTTATCCATGCCTTCATCACCTCGAGGCTGAACTACTGCAATGCGCTCTACGTGGGGAGCAATGCGCTCTCCCTTGTTTCTGGTTTGGAGGCTGCAGCTGGTACAGAATGCGGCATCCCATCTCCTTATGGGGACTGGGTGATGGGAGCACATAACACCAGTGCTCTGTGCTCTGCGCTGGCTGCCGATAGCATACCGAGCCAGATTCAAGGTGTTGGTATTGATCTACAAAGCCCTGCACAGTCTGGGCCCCTCATACCTCAGGGACCGCCTCACCCTCCGTGCCTCAGAGCAATCCCTTCGGTCCACTGGGGGCGCCTTCTTGAAGGTCCCCCGGGTGAGACGGGGGGCTACAATGGAGAGGGCGTTCTCGTTGTCCAGGCCGTGACTCTTGAACTCCCTTCCCGGAGGAAGCCCGTCTGGCCCCAGGTCTGCTGGTGTTTTGTCGAGCCTGCAAGACCTGGCTGTTCGCCCAGGCCTTCGGGGGGGAGGGTTGGGTAACTGTTTTAAAATCACTGATGAAGTTTTTTAAATATGGTTTTTATGGAATTTTATTGTATGGTTGATTGCTGTAAGCCGCCTCGAGATGCCATAGGCATGAGGGGCAGCTAAAAAAATATTTATAATAAATAATATAAATCATATTAAAAATATTCTCTTACCTAAATCTAACCTCTCTCTTACCTTTCTGTCCATACAGGCTAGCAAAGACATACATGAACATAGTCTAAACCTTCCTCTAATACTGCTGCTTTGCTGCCATTCTTAAACACTTTTATTTCTGAAGTTTACGTAATGCCTAGGAATCGATTCCCCCTTCTCGTCTACACACAATAAGAAAGGGGGAATAATCTATACATGGTATGTAATATTTGGGAGGGAGCAGGGGATAAGGAAATAAAAAAAAAACCCAAGTAGTCTTAGCTGTAACATTTCTCCCATTCTGAAATACTTTGGGAGTTTGTGGTCCAACTGTACAAATAGAAACGTGTGTGTGCTTCAACCTGCCAAGGGTCAAAATAACAAATAAGGGTGCATTCACACTAATAGTTCCTCCTGCCTTTTGCATTTCCTCTGGGTGATAGTTATAGCACCTTAGCACCATTCCCATGTTATTATGGTTCCGCTTATTCCTCTTGGGGAATGTACATCATCTCCCCGGAATCTCATGTGTGGAGTCCCGCAGGGTTCTATTCTGTCCCTCTCCTGTTCAGCGTGTATATGCAATCTTTGGGTGAGGTCACGAGAGAGTTTGGTGTACGATGTCATCAGTATGCCAATGATACACAGCTTTACCTCTCATTTTCAAATGGCTCAGGTCCAGCAGTCTCGGTGCTTACCTGGTGCTTGGCAGCTGTGGGGGACTGGATGAGGGTGAGCCGTCTGAGGCTGAATCCTGACAATATGGAGGTGATGTTGGTGGAGAGGGCTGAGGGGGTGGTGGCTCCCATCATTAACGAGGTCTGCCCCTCTTTGGCCACCCATGTCCGGAGTCTGGGGGTGCTCCTTGTCCCACAGCCTGGATTGTCAGCTGGAGCCTGTGGTGAAGGGAGCATTTTGCCAACTACATCTGGTGTGATTGTGGCCGTATGTCTCGGATTCGGATCTGGCCATGCTTTCGTTACCTCTTGACTGGACTACTGCAACGCGCTCTATGTGGGGCTGTCCCTGACGACGGTCCAGAGGTTGCAGCTAGTGCAGAATTCAGTGGCCCGTCTCCTGATGGGGACGGGCTGCTGTGAGCACATTACACCTGTGCTGTATACTCTGCACTGGCTGCCTATTGTCTTCCGGGCCCAATTCAAGGTGCTGGTTATGACCTATAAAGCCCTAAATGACTTGGGTCCTGTTTACCTGCGAGACTGCCTCAGACCTTGGGTTGTCTCACAACTCCTGCAGCTACCTGGGGGCGCCCAGCTTGAAGTCCCCCGGGTACGCCGGGTGGCGGCGACGGAAAGGACATTCTCAGCGGCCGCACCTCAGCTGTGGAATTCCCTCCCGTTGGAGGCCCATTTGTCCCCAGACCTCCCCTCTTTCCGTAGATGTTGTAAAACCTGGCTGTTCCGCTGTGCCTTTTGGGGAGGGTGTGTGTGTGTGTGGGGGGGGGGGATTATTGGCTTATTGCTGAAACAGTCCTGACCATTTTATATTTTTATATCTTGTAATATTTTAGATATTTTTATTGTTGTTATTTTATAGTTGTGTTGTACGGCACCCCGAGCTGCCATTGTGCAGGAGGGAGGGGGTTACAAATCCATGTATAAATAAATAAATAAATAAATTATTATTATTATTATTACAAACATTTTTATCCCACCCCCTCCTGCCTCTGTCAGCTTGGGGCAGTTTACAATAAAAGCATACCAGCATACACCAGCATACATATCAATATACACACCAGTGTACATATCAGTATAAAAGTCAAATTTCAAAGGTCACAGAATCCAAAGAAAACATCCTGACCCCCACCACCCATCTCTCCTGCCAAAAGCCTGGTGGAATAACCAGGTCTTACAGTGGCATCTGATGGAGGGAAGGTCCGGCAACAGGTGGACCTCTACTGGCAGGGAGTTCCACAGCTGCAGTACTGCCATTGAGAACACCCTTTCCAATGTCGCTCCCCACTGCACATGGGGGTGGGCTTCAAGAAGGGCATCCCCGGCCAACCGCAGGGATTGATCCAGAACCCGGGAGTGAGGCGATTCTGCTGTTTAGGGCTTTATAGGTAAGAACCAACACCTTGAATCAGACCCGAAAGACTATAGGCAGCCAGTGCAGTGTGCAAAGCACAGGCGTTCTATGCTCACAACAACCCATTTCAGTAAGGAGACGGGTCACCGCATTCTGCACCAGCTGCAGTCTCCAAACCGTCACCAAGGGTAGCCCCATGTAGAGTGCTTTACAATAGTCCAGTCTTGAGGTGATGAAGGCATGGACAATGGTGGCCAGGTCGGAGTCTGAAATACATGGTCACAGTACCAGACGTACCAGTTGCATCTTGCCCACATGCTGATTTTCACGTGGAATTCTATCCCATGTGAAAATCAGCAATAATGTCAGATTCCTGCTGGGCTGCATGTACATGTTATTTTCTTTCCAGTGTTTTTCCCCTCATGAAGTCACATTATCCTTCAGGGAGGGGCTCCATTAGAGGATCCAAGTACATGTAATTTTCACGCAAGTTACATTCATTAGGGGCGGGACACCGGACCCATTACCGGGTACCGGATTTACCGGTTACCGGTTTCACAAAAACCGGTTTCCCGGATTAAATCCGGTATACCGGTGCCGGATTTATTGCATTGGTTTCAATGGGGCGCTGTGTCCCCATTGAAACCAATGCAAT
>QEPC01011062.1:274868-288855 GCA_003113815.1 Sphenodon punctatus | reverse complement strand
AAATCCGGTACCGGGGGCCGGATTACCGGGCCGAATCCGATAATGCCGGTACGCCCGATACCGGCATTATCGGATACCGGTAGATCCGGAATTCCCATCCCTAACATTCATGTTTAATACACCCCATGCACACATTCCAAGCTCCTGTAATACGGTACTTACCCTACGTGCACATTCAAATCTCACATAATACACAACTCATGTAAATATCAGAGCTGGATTTCCCTATCCTGACATCCATGATGAAACTCACATGAATTGCCCTGCGAAATGAGTAAAGGGCATGCTAAGTTACAAAATATCACATAAGATACAAAGGAATGTGAAATTGTGTAATGTGGGCAACTGATTGTAATCTGCCGTAGGAATTGCCCTGTCTCTTGCCAGCAGTCCCATGATGCTGCGTGACTGCTTTTCTCATGTTACATTGTGGGGGCGATAGTTCCAGAAAGTGCTGGAATTGTCTATTCCAACGCTATAAGAAACACACAAGAAGGGAATAGCACAATTAAACCTTGGTTTGCACCCTGGCGCTTGCAGGTTATTTGTACATTACAAGTGAGAGACTCTGCAATCTAAGCCTTTCATATAATAATAAAAAAAAGTGGGACAAACAGGTTTTGCAGGGTTTTTGGCTTTTGAGAGTGCATGCCCAGACTTTGTGTATAATTCTGCTCTCGTGTGTGCACACATGAAGTCTCACTCACAAAGTGGACACCCAGGATATAGCTTATAGTTTGTATATAGTTTTTAACCCTGCTTCACAGACGGTATTATTTTCACTCTGCAGATGGGAAACTGAGCCATGAAGAAGTGTGTTTAAGGTCTCATTCACAGCAAAACCAGGAAGAGAACTCAAAACCAGAGCAAATTTCTGAGGCCGTGTGTGTGTGTAGGGCTTTTATGGGGCTGGCAGATGGGTTGTGGCTGTGTGCATGTGTGGCACTGTTGGCTGTGTGGCTAGCTGTGGGATGTGTTTATAACCAGAGACATGCTTTCACTGCATTTCCCCCATTGCCACCAAGGGGGGCCCAGCCTATAGTAGGGATCTGCCAGGAGGGGTCCAGCCAGAGGGGTAGTAGTAGGCCACCCTATATTGCTGCCAAGGCACAGTAGAGTCTGCCCAGTTTAAGTCTAGCTTCCTCTGGTAGAGAATAGGCTAAAGATTAAAAATGATCTTAAGCTTGAGTAAATAAAAAAATGAAATTCAGTAAGGCCAAATACTCATAGGAAAGTGCTGAATACAAAATGGGGAATAACTGCATGAGCAGGAGCACTGTAGAGAACAACAGAGTAGCAGCCGTGGGTCGCAGAATGAATGAAAATCAGCACCATGATGTTGCTGCAAATGTATTTTAGACTGCATCAACAGAAGCACTTCATGAGCCACAAAGGAAGTAATTGTGCCCGTATGCTCAGCTTTGTTTAGGCCCTCTCTGGAGCACCACACCTCCCAACAACCTCTTTTCAGGAGGGACAGTTCCTCTTTGGGTGCTGGAATCTCACTGTCCCTCTTTCAGAGGTCAAAGTCTCTCTTTGAGGAGACACAAGACTAGTATTCAAGATGCCTCTCTCTGGTTGCCTTTCACAAAAAACACTTGCGAGGACAATGGGGAGATGACAGAATGCCAAGTGGAATCATATTTATTTATTTTAACAATTTATACCCCACCCCCTCCTGCAAAAGCAGCTCAGGGCAGTTAACAAACATCTAAAAAACTGATAAAGTACAAACAACATCAAATCATATAAACCATACAACGCTCATAAAAGTATAAAATACAGCATAAATAGACAACATAAATAGTGGGGCAACAAAACAACCAGATCAACAAAACCCCAGTCCCTAACCCATCTCCCTCGCCAAACCGCAGACCAAACAGTCAGGTCTTGCACATCCATCGGAAAGAGGAGAGGTCCAGGGCCACCCGGGCCTCGGCTGGAAGGAATCATAAGCAGGAGAACTTCTGTCCCTCTTTAGGCACTGGAAATGTTGGCATGTGTGTGGGGGCATGTAAGTGCATGAGGGGGTGGAGCTTAGTTGCTGAGGCGTGGCTTGCCCCTCTTTGACCAATCAAAATGTTGGAAAGTATGGAGTACTGTGTTCACTTCCGGGCACCCCATTTTAAAGAGGACATAGAAAAGTTGCAGAGGTTGCAGGAAGAGTAACAAAAATGGAACACAAATCACATGAGGCGAGGTTGACTGAACTGGGTATGTTTAGCTTGAAAAAACAGAAGACTAACATGGGATATCATTTTAAAAGGCTGTCATAAAAAGGATGGAGAACAGTTCTCCCTTGCTCTTGATGGCAGGACTAGAAGCAATAGGTACAAGCTGCAGGAAGGCAGTTTTAGACAGACCCTCAAGGAAAACCTCCTGACAGTGAGGACAATCTGGTAATGGAACAGGCTGCCTAGAGAAGTTGTGGATTCTCCATTACTGGAGGTTCTTAAGAAAAGGTTTCATATGTCTGGGATGCAGGGGGATGGACCTGATAGCCCTCAGGGTCATCCCTTCCAGATTCATGATTTGTGGGCTGGATGGTAAACCTCATAGCAGTGGAGCTGGAAAGCAAAGCAAAATGATTCCTTTCCAAGATGGTTTTGGTATATTTAATCTCTGGACAGGCAGCCCTAGAGACTGTGTTTATCAGAAAATCAGCCTGCTTGCCATTAGTCTGTGGACAAAGAACAGCCCTGAGCAGAGGAAATGTTATGAAAGTGTTTTTAGGTGAATAAAAAATTGTACTTCTTCTGGCTGTAAAGTAACAGCCAGGGGAAGGGAGGGCTGTGCTACGATTGTTTTTTAGTATCAGAAAGCTATGCTGGGAGTACGGGTGAAGAACAGAAGCTGCAAGCCTTTGTGAGTAGGTGGAGCTCAGCTAGGGCCAGCATAAAGGTTTGCCTAGTAAGCAGAGAACAGAGGATATCAGCTGACAGAGGAAGCTGTGGGAGGAAGATGCTCAAGTCTTTTGACATATGTAACTCCAAACAAATGAAAAGAGCGTAGACTCAGTGTGTATGAAGAAAGAGCTGAGAGAAGGAACTCATGAGGTCTGCAGTGGATGTTGTGTAATCATCATTTTCCTGAATAAAAATCAGAAGTCAGAATCAGGAGCATGCAGGTTTCACTTCTGAAGGCTCAGAGACGGGATAGATATTCTGCCCTAAAGTAGAGGGCAGGTGGGAAGCTTGGTGGCCTCCCTGGGTAGTGTACTCAGAAAGTAAAGGCCTTTCATCTGGCTACTCCTACCTCCTTACCTGGAGGTAAGGACATACCCCGACAAGAGGCAAAGGATAAACTGTAACAATAAGTGACTAAGGGGAGAACGGCCTTTCCTCAAATGATAGCCCATGAGAGAGTAAACATTACTAGCAAAGGGAGTTCTGATGGGACTGTGAAGGCAAGTGGGAAGCAGGTAGGTTGCCTTGCCACTTTTCTTGGTTTTTACCTGGAAACTCATTTTGGCCTTTGGGAGTCTCAGGGTCAAACCATGAGAACCGGCTACCCTAGAGGCAGGTGACGGTCTCAGAAGCTCTTGTCTCTAACCTGCTGCTGCTTTCATCCCGTGCTCATACTGGTCTTGGGCAGCCTGGCTTCTACAGGACCCACATTGCTAAGAACTCTTTCAAATGCTACCTTTCCTCCTCCCCCCCCTCAGTTACAGTTGGTTAGATTGCTGCAGTGACCATTGCTGGACATGCTAAACAGTATTGTCTCATTGTTTCTGTGTGCTCCCCTAATCTGTTGTATCCACTTGTTGTCTCATCCTAGACCAGGGGCGGGGAATCATTTCCCTCCTGGGGGCCACTTTTTAAGCTTTCACAAGCTCCGAGGACTGCACAGAAGTTGGGGTGGGGGTGCTTAACGGATGTACTCAAGGAAAGGAGGGCCCAAAATCATGGATCTGTCCCCCTATCTTCATTTGCATGACCTCATCTCTGCTCCCTTCCCTTGAGCTCAGTTTTTCATTGATTGGAGGTAAGAACTGGATCCAAGGGCCAGATTCAGGAAAGGGGCCACATAAAAACTTGCTGTGGGACGCATTTGGCCCCCGAACCTGAGGTTCCCCATGCCTGCCCTAGTCTAAGCCTTACACTTTGATTATAAGCTTTTGGGGGCAGAGACAGTCCTTTTGCTAGATGCTTGTACAGTGCCTAACATAATAGCGTCCTGGCCAGTGACATGGGATCCTAGGCACTACTACAAAAATATAATCAATAATACGTTCCCTAGCACAGAAGGGATATAGTATGGATTCACACATATTCGCTTTGTAGTTACTTACTTTGCTTTGGCCCACAGTTGTGTAGGGGGGCAGAAGTTGAATCTCTCCTGCCCAGCCTCTCTAAACCGATGGTTCTGCTAGGACTCCATGGAGATGCGGCTGAATGTATTCCATACAGTCAGGAGGTGGAAGAGTATGTCAGGGAGGTCAATCCCACATCCACGGGCTCAATGTACTTTTGGCATGCAGAAGTGGAAGGGAATACTGGGGCTGCAGTTTTAACAAAAGTTAAAATAAAGTAAAATATGCCTGAGGAAATGTCCCATGGGATGCTGTTGAGGGTGTTATGCTATCAGAGATACTTTAAAAAGCTATGCCATTGATGGTGGTTCCTTTACTGAATATAAAACAAATGGTGTTGGGACCTGATATAATTTCTTTTTGTGAGGAAACCAGGGCCTTGAAGTTGTGGCCCCAAGGTTTCCAGAACATGGCTGATTCCATAGAGCCATTGCCACATATAGGCCACTTTTACATGGATGCCACCCACCCACGAACACCTGGAAACACCCATCGGATGGGTGGGAGAGCGTCTGTGTAAATGTCCACGAGTGGGAGGGGGTGCATGCCCGACTCACCTGCCAGCACGCACGGGGCAGCCAGGAGGAAGCCGGCACCCTCCGTGGGTGGAGATGGGTGTCCAACATCCGAACGTCCATGTAAAAACGAAAACACCCACACGGGCCAGACCGGTGGAGCCCCACAGTGCCGGCGCCATGGATCATGCACATGCCCCCACACAGACACGCCCACGGGGGGGGGGGGAGATGCCGGACGTCCGGCTGAGAGCTCGTAAAGGAGGACGGAACCATGGCACACATGCGCAGGCTCTCACGATGGTGACCAGGAAGGCCGATGAGAAGGCCAAGGGAGCTGATGACGCCCCATGCATGGGAAGGGGCCGGATGAGCACGGGAACCCAGGAGGGCCGGGGGGGGGGGAAAAGAGCCCCAGCAAGGCAGTGGGGGGGGGCACCCCAGATGGGAGGTACAGGGGGTGCTGTCCCCCCAGTGGGGGGGCACCCTGGTGGGGGGGAAGGGGGGAATGCACCAGGCCATAACAGCGTACTCCCGGCACAGGGAAGAGGGCCCGCACTGACCCTCCCCCAGTCGAGGACCCCCAGCCCAGCACATCCCAGGGGCACAGCCCGAGGAGCAGCAGCGATAGCGAGGTGAGCACAGGGATAGGAGGGCCGCGCCCCAGGTCCGGTACCAGGAGCCAGGGAACATAGGGCAGGCGGCAGCCGCATAACCTGGTCCCCCGTCCCTGCAGGACAGCTCCCAGACAACAGAGCACCACACCACCGGAACGACAGCTGAGGAGGGCCCCCCAAACAGCCAGATGAGCAGAAGGGCACCCCGGGGGGAGGGGACGGTAGGCCCCTCGAGGGCATGGAGGGGGCCAGGAGGACCAGGAGTAACCCCTAATACACTACCCCCAATAGGACAGGACCATCACCACAGCTACCACATCCACAGGGTGGGCCCCATACTGCCAAGCCGGTCGCCCCCCCCCCCCACAGGTCCCAAAAGCGGGAGCCCTGGTCAAGGCAGGAGATCAGGGACTTCATACGCATGTGAGGGTCCAACAGCGTCCAGCACGACCAGACAGGTCTATGAAGCCATCGCCCAGAAGATGCAGGGGTACAATAGGGATGTCACCCAGTGCATGCAGCAGGCAAAGGACTTGAGGTCTGGATATAAACATATCAAAGACACGGGCGTAGCAAGATTGAGAAGGGCCTGGGCTCAAGCCTTAGTTATGGGCCCCTCATGCGGGCGTGCTTTGCGCGCGCTCCAAAACCCCAAAGTGGGTGGAGCTTAAGGGATGGGGCAGGGCCTGCTGACAGCTTCTAAATATACAAAATCCAGCAGACAGGAGTTATAACTGTGGCCATAGACAAACATGACCTCCAAATGCTTCCCACCTCCCCAGCCAAGTGTCTACCACCACTCCCCAGGAGTGGTTCCACTGCAGGGGCAGCCGGGTGGGCAGTGAGGCAGGCACAGAGAGACTGACTGCGTCCACTGACTTACTGGAGGAGGGGAGTGAGCTTAGCCAACCTGGCCTCCAGGGCCTGTTGCTTCTTGCTGCCGGTGCCGCCTGTGCCTTGTGCACGCATGTGGTGTGACCAGTCCAGAGGTGCTGCTATCAAACACACCAGACATCCAACATGCAGCTAGCTTATTAAGTGCATTATGCCATGAATTTATATATATATATATATTAGTGGTGGGACCCCGGGCCCATTACCGGCTACCGGATTTACCGGTTACCGGTTCTACGAAAACCGGATTCCCGGATTAAATCCGGTATGCCAGTACCGGATTTATTTCATNTGTGAAGAGCTTTATAGGTGAAGACTAGGAGCTTGTGCAGGATTCATTCAGGAAGGGGAAGCCAGTGAAGCGAAGAGAGGAGGGGCTGAGCGAAGAGAGGAGGGGCTCAGTTCATGCTGCCCCCACACAATAACCAGTTCATTTGTGCCCCTGCCCCCATATAATCAATTCACACTGATACACCAGTTCAGTTGCGCCCCCATAATCAGTTCATGCTGTCCCCACCCATAAACATTTAATTTGTGCCCCTGGGGCAGCGTGAATTGATTATATGGGGGCGCAAATGAACTGGTTATGGGGTGCGGGTTTAAAGACAGTATTCCTGTTAGCAATAACTTCATTAAGAAAAGTTAGTGAAATAGCAGCCATAATAATCTCAAAACCATATTTGCTGATTTATTTTCCAAGATAGAATATATATTGCTTTACATCCTAAATTCCTACCTAAGATAGTATAAGTAAGAAAGCTGTGAGAATGTGGCCCTTTTTTCTCCCATGATTTGTGTGTTCATGGGTGGGGGAGCCCCATGTGAACAATGTGGTGCACGCACCCATGTTGTGTGGGGGTGCATGCACGCCCGCCTAACACGCATCCTCACTTCCTCCCCCCCTCGTCCCCATGCACAGAGCAACAGGGGGAAACAGCAGTTACTCTGTGGGTGTGGATGAGTGGGGGGGGGTGAGTAGGGATGAATGTGCAGCCGTGTGCATGCCCTGTCCACGCACTGGCGCGCCCATGGACCTCCCCCACCCGGTGGGGCAATGTAAAAATAGCATGTGAGGAGCCACTCGAAGAAGAACAGAAGGTTGCTACCTTCTTTGAGATGGCTCCGAACATTCTCACAACACCCACTCTTCCAGCCCTGCATGGAATTTTTTCCTAATATTTCTAGAAAGGGTTGGGAAGGAACTGTCATTCAGAGGGGGAGAGTTGGTGCTTTTTATACTAGAGGAGCTCAAGACCATCATGTGGTCTATCATTTGAATAGGGTGAGCATGCGCAACCCAGTTGTGAGAATGTTAAGAGCCATCTCCAAGAACTTTCTTTACAAGGTAGCAACCTTCTGATGAGCACATGGGCAGAAGCTGTTTGTAAACAAACAGCTTTATCTCCCGATCTGTGTCCCTCCCCTGCTGCTGCTGCAGCTACTAGGAGGCACAGACAGGTGAGGGATAGGGACTGGAGCCAGGGAGGGGAGGCAGCAGAAAAACTTAGGCTGCATTCTCACCTGGCGGTGGCAGCAGCAAGAGGAGTGAGGGAGACACAGCGGGGAGGAGGCGGTGGGGGAAAAGAGCTGGTGCAGATCTGCCAGGCTCTTTTCCCAGCACCTGGGGAGGAAGCGGCAGGGAAAAGAGCCGGTGCAGATCTACGGGCCTCTTTTCCCGGCACCTGGGGAGGAGGCGGCGGGGAAAAGAGCTGGTGCAGATCTGCTAGGCTCTTCTCCCAGCACCGGCTCCTCCGCCCTTCCGCCTCCTCCCTCACCCCTCCCGCTGCCGCCGCCACCACTGCAGGTGAGGGGGCCAGCCCTGCCTATGCCCCCCCAGGGCAGGGCCCGGGTGCAAATGCACCCCCTGCGCCACGGTAGCTACGCCACTGCAAGGACAACAATCTCAAGTCTGGCCGGGCCATGTGCACATCTGAATTCCAGGAGGAGCTGGACAAGTTCCTCTGCATGAACGGGGACATTGTGGCCTCCTGCACACACGGCAGCAACTTTGCCAGGGGCAGACGCAGGGCCAGCACACAACCACCACCCCCCAACCAACCCCATGGAGCAGGGGTGGGGGAGGTGCCCCTGGCGAGGCGTGCCAGGAAGCGGGAGGGGACAGCCCCGTCCCACAGGGGAAGGAGGCGCCCTGGGGATCCGAGCGCCAAACCACCACACTCCACGTGGCCCCCCAACACCCACAGGCCTACCGGCCATGGACGGGGCACACGCAGAGCAAGTGGAGACCTGGGACGGCCTACAGGAAGCGGAGGAACAGGATCCAGGTACGCTCGGCCCAGTGGGGGGGGTGGGGGAATGGCCCAGACAGAGACGCAGTGACTGGGGCCCAGCAAACATGAATGGCCCCCCATCCCATTGCAGCACAAGGCAGCCTGGAGGTGCACGAGGTGGAGGAGGAGGGGGATGAGGTGGGCCCGGCAGCTCCCCCCCCCACCAGGTGGGCGCACCTCCACGGTGGGGCACACCGGCCAAGGGGCCACAGGGGGGCTGGGTGCGGAGGGGGGCACCCGGGGGTGTGCAACCACAACCAGCAGGGCCCAACAGGGGTCAGGGTGTTGGCGGCAGGCGTGGGCACACATGACTGTCATGGGCCCCACTGGTGGTGATTAGCTGCTGGGGGGGCTGCCCATGGAAGGGCAGGGCAGTGGCTCGAGGGAGCTGCCACACTATGGGGGCCACCCCACCGGGCACCCTGGGTCATGTGGTAGCGGGCAGCGGGGCACACAGGCCGGAAGCACCAACGTGGTATCCAACCTCTCGTTCACAGACCAGGTGCCCACTCGTGCAAGGGGTGCAGCTGCCGGCAGTGTGGAACGGAACCAGGAGATGCGGGCTAGGAACTGGCGCTGGAGGGAGGACCTCGGCAGGGAGCTGCTGGAGGAATCACAACGGTTAGCTGTGGTGCATTCCTGGGAGCTCGCACTCACCAGGGAGCTCATCAGAGGGGAGGGGGAAAGGGACCGGGAGATCCTGGCTGCCATGATGGCCTGGTCCCACACCGAGCACCTCTGGGACAGGCGCCAGGCTGCTGCCCTCCAATGCGAGCAGCATCACCTGTGATGAGCTGGAGGGTCAGGCCGCATGGCTCATTGACCTCATGGGGGAAGCGATGGAGGCCCTGCGGCGTGACCCCCAGCGTAACAGGCCCCACCATGCCGCGGAAGGAGGGTCAGTGGCCGACCAATACCATGGCAACCTCCCACTGGTGCAGGAGCCCCCTCCTGCACCTCGGCCACCCGTGGTTCCCCCAGCAGCAGCCCTACCCGGGCCTGGTCCACGGGGTCCCCCTCCCCCACATAGGCCAATGGGACCTGCTGGTGGGGCCGTCCTTCCAGCCTGCACTCTCTGTGGTCCTGCCCCCGCTGCTATCCTGACCCCTCCACTGGGAGGCAATGCCCCCACCCCAGGACTGTGCACCCCAGGACAACCAATCACCCATGGTGGCCACCCCACCCCCTCCGGTAAGGATGCAGCACCCCAAGGCCTTGGGGGTGGGGGGTGCTACACAGTGGGGGGCTGGATAGGGACAAAGGGGCACCACACAGGGCACTGCCCAGTAGAGAACCCAGTACAGAACCTGCACTGAGCACACGCACCACAGGAGCCGTGGAGCCACAGCCATGGCCGCACCCAAGCGTACCAGCTCCGGTAAGCACGTCTGGCCTGCGTAAGGTCTGTACTACCATGGGAGGGTTGGTACCAGGGCCCCAATCATAGGGGGTTGCTCCACATTATGTGTCATGCTCGTGCGGGGCATAGGGGGCTCCCTGGGTGACCACGCAGCCCCCAGTGGCCTGGGCCCCGGTGTGGGACAGAGATAGGTGCACATGATGGTCGCTTACCCCATTCTTGTTCCTCCTCACAGAGGCTGTTAGCAGAGGCCAGGATGGAGTGGCCAGTGGATGACAGTGGGGATGGGCCATCCAGTCGGCGATCCCTGCAGTCGCCTGTGGCTAGGGCTCACCGGCCTGCGAGCCCCGGTGGTACAGCCAAGAAGGGGCGTGGGTGCCCCCGAAGTTAACTATCCCTTTCCATTGTACACATCCCCCACCAATAAAGAGATACTGAACCTACACCTCGCGGTCGCTTCCTTTGTCCCGGGACAGGTGACCGGGGCGGGGGGGAGGCCAGGGGGACTTGGGGGGGTGGGGGTGTTCCATGTCAAGGGGGGACACTGTACAGTGCCCTGGCGGCCGCTGGGGCCCAGCCTGGTGAGGCAGCTGACAGTTGTGGTAGCTGCAACAGGTGTACACAGACCCGTCACTGGCAGGCCGGCGGGAGTCGGCAGGCAGGGCACCGCGGGACCCAAGCACCCCGTGGTGGACAGCGAGGGGAATGCGCACACAACCTGGCAGCCCACGGTACCCGGTCCCGGGACCCCCATTGCCCACACACGGCACAGAGGCATGGCTGTGGTTCACGGATACTACCCAGCTTTATTGAAGGGGTGCACAGGACTGTGGACATGGGTGTGGGTCAGGCGCTGCCCAGTGTTTGGCTGCCTGGGCAACGATACTGCGGCAGATGGCGTCCCTGTTCTCCTCTGAGATATGCCAGAACACCCCATCCTGGGCATGCTGGTACAGGGGCACGGGGCTGGGTTGTCCAGGGCAGCGCCTCCTGTCTCGCAGACATTGTGCAGGATGCATGCTGCCAGGACAAGGATGGGGGTGTGGTCCACGTCAAATTGGCTCCTGTTCATCAGGAGGTGCCAGCGTCTTCAGGAGCCCGAAGGCCCATTCTACCACGCTGCGTGCGGACAACACACGCTCATTGAAGAGGCGGTGGTTGGGGTTGTGCGCCATTGGGTAGGCCACGGACTGAGCGGGCAGGCGGGATCCCCTATCACAACAGGGGGCATGGGAACCCCCGCTATCACGTGGTCAGGTTGGGGGCGATCTCCCCGTCGAACATGCGTGCATAGAAGGGGGAGGCACCCAGGATACATGCATCGTGACTCCGCCCCAACTGGCCTGTGTACACATCGATAAACAGGCCCCTATGATCCACTATGGCCTGCAGATTGATGGAGAAGGCCTGTTTTCAGTTCATGTAGTTCATGTAGTTGATCTTTGCATGAGGGGGGTCATATGATGGGGATGTGGGTGCGGTTAATGACCCCGATGCAATGAGGGAATCCCATTTCCTCGAACCCACGCATCACCTCCTCGGGGTCATGGAGCTGGATGACCCGCTCCAAGAGGAGCTCCACGAGCAGATCACACATGTCATGGAGGGCCCTGTTCACTGTGGTGGTGCCCACCCTGAACTGGAGGTGGGGGTTGAGGAGTTCTCCCAAGCAGGTCAGGAGGGAGCGGGGCATCTGGAAGTGGTCCAACCATTCCCTGTCCGTCCATGTGGCCAACATGTTCTCCCACCAGTTGTTGGTGCGGGAGCACGACCAGTGCCGTCACAGGGTTGGTAGGGTCATGTGGCAGGCATACACATTGAGGGTCCATCGGGTCTAGATGAGCTAGCCTTGCTGGGACACCGTGGAGCCCAACAGGGCACGGCGTCGGTCGGCTGCCCGCCTTGCCCATCACACTATCGCCGCCCTCCTGAGGTTGGCTTCCCTCCGCCACCGTGCCCCCAGGAAGATGGAGCCTCGACTGGGCAGGTGGAGCTGGGCTATCTGCTGTAGCAGCATGCACAGCAGCAGGAGGGCGGCAGCCAGGAGCCGCAGCCGCATGTCCCTGGGCTGTGGGTACTTATCCCCCGGCAGCATGCTTCAACAGCTCCCCACTCCCAGTCACCCCCCGCTGGCACATGCCCTGGATGCAGCGTGCTCCGCTGTGTGGCCTGTGCCCCCGGCCCACTCCCCCCTGGTATCACTGGTGCCCCTCTGTATCCACCCAGCTCGGTGTCGCCATTCTTGGTTTGCTGCTCGACCCCGTGCTAGCCCTCCATCCCACGCCCGGTCACCTGCATCGGGTCACTTATGTACTGTGTAGCCCGGTGGGAGCAGGGCACCGATTGGTGCTGCACTGGGGGGGTGCTGGGGCTGCCACCGGTTGCTGGGCTCAGCTGATCATCCCCGTGAGTGCGCCGGCCGCATGCCCGCCAGGGGGGATGGGACCGTGTGCACCCCAGGGTACTGCTGCATACGCACCCACACTACAGTCCCCCCAGCTATGGTCTGTGTTTGCATGCTGCAGTTGTGCACAGTGTGCATACATTGCCTGGCTCGGCTCCTTGGCCTGGCGCGGTGCCTGGCCGTGGCCTCGCTAATCTCTCGTCACCTGTGCTGCATCCCTTCTGTCCTATGTGTGGGTTGTGGCCCCCCGGCCCCAGCGGGCTGGCCTATCTCTGGCATGCAAGGCCACCTGTGGACAAGGGTAGCCACTCATTACATGCTCGTCCCAGTCACTGAAGCCTTCCATCTCCCGCCTGTGGCTTCACTGGAGCAGGGCCCACTCCTTCTAACCAGTCGTTCTATGAGGCCCTTGGCCAGGGATGTACGGGAGGGGTGGTTGCCCTGTGTGGACATACTGTTGGCGACCCTCTGACTGAGCCCCGACGTTCAGCTGTTGGTGGGCGACCCCCTGTCGGTGGAGGATGGCTTTCAGCTCCTGTCACGGTACTTGTGGATGATGGGTTGGTGCCCCAGCGTGCCGGGGCCATTCCCTTGAGCTCGGCTTCACCCCCCTGTGCCAACCTCCTTGGGGGCACCTGCCCGTCGTTTTTGTGCCATGGACCGCTGAGGAGTTAATGGCGGCTCGCCTGCTGACGGAACGACCCGAGTTTGGCCTTGCCTTGCTGTCCGGGGGTCCCGGTTGCTGCTCTGTACACTGGCAGCCTCCTGCATGCCCACAGCATCCTGTGCACACCCTCGGACGTGGGGGCCCTCATGTGGGACCTGGGCTTGCTGTCTCCCGAGGTTGGTGGCCAACTCCAGACTGGGGATCCCTCTGCTGCAGAGCTCGCCACCCTTTGATCAGTGAGGGACCTTCCATTTGTGCGAACTGCAGCCGCTGGAACGAATCTACTCCTTCCCTGCTTCCTGGTGGATGCTCATATGCGCTCCCGAGGCTTCCAAAGGAGCCTGTTTGCCTGGGGGGGTCTAGCGCACGGGTCGCCGCCCAGGGAGTGCTCACTGGACTGCCCATGAGCGGCCCCTTGCTGCCACCCGCTCTCAGCCACCCTGGTACCCTGGACGGTGCATTGCCTGGCCCCCCTGTGCTGCCGATCAGGCTGTGCACTGCCATCTGCTTCGCTGCTGGCAGCCGCCTGGTTCCCTGGACCCCATCGCCCCCTCTGGGTGACCGCTGCTCCTTCCCGCTGGGGCTTCCCTGGTGCACTTGCCCTCTATCCGCAGGCGCATCCGTGCTCTCCTGTTGTGGTCCTCTTGCCCGACCGTGGGTCCACCTGCACCCCTCTGCTCTGCCTCTCTGTGTTTGGGGGACCCTGTTCCCCCAGTGCCAATAAAATGCTGTTCTGTGATGGTATGTCCTGCTTTGCTTCTCTTGCTGCTGTGGTGGCTGGGTGCCCCCTCCCCTTGACGACCCTCCTGCCCCCATCTGTGTGGTTGTGTGCAGGGGGTGTGCTTGGTGTGTACTGGTGGGCTCCAGGCCTGTGGGGTGTGTGCCGGTTGTATGGCGTGTGTTCCCCTGGTGGCTTCCCTGCTGGGC
>QEPC01011062.1:245428-266444 GCA_003113815.1 Sphenodon punctatus | reverse complement strand
CCCCAAACCCCTCAACCCCAGCAGTTACCCCCAGTATCACCTCCCTGCACCCCAGTCCCTCAGCACCCCAGCACAGCTACCCCAAGCACCCCCTACCTGCACACCAAACTCCTCCACACACACCCTCCAGCCCCACATCCCCAGTCTCTCTCCACCCCACCCCTGCGCACGCGCGTGCGCGCACACACACACACACACACACACAAACCAGAAAAAGCACATGGCTAGCAGGGGGACATGCTTGTTGCTGCAACCTTCACAGAAAAATCCAAACTCAAGGAGCAAAACCATTCATTGTACCTACAGCGCCCCCCCTGTCTCCCCAGGGTAGGGAGGGATTGAAGAAAACAAAAGATTAAAAGCACAAGCAAGCAAACAAACAATACACAGGACAGGGGATTTTTTTTCAAAACGTACCACGTTTCTGAAAGGATGAAACCTCCTATTCACTCTCTAGTCTGACTCTGATCTCTTCCCCCTCCCCTCTAGTGAACCTAGAGGGAGGAGCAGGAAAGAGTCAGCTCTTTCCCTCCCTCCTCCCACTCTGGTAGAGAAGGGGTCAGGGGGAGAAAATGAGGTGGCCAGAGCGTTTTGAAAAGGCGCCCAGACACGGCCCCTAAGCCTTGCTGATTGGCTGGGTTTCTCCATAGGAACCCAGTCAAGGAGCACATGGCACCTCCCCTACTCCCTCCCCAATCCCCCAGAAAGCAGTGCGTTTCTGGGTCGACGCCCAACACATGCTTTCTGAGGACTTGGGATGCATTCTCTAAGTCCCCGCCTCCCTTTAGCTCTCTAGCCAGCGAGTGGAAAGCTAGAGGGAGGGGGGAGCAGCAGGAGGAGAATGATTTACTCCCCTCTCCCTCCTCCCCTTGCAGAGTTCTCTTGCTGCAGGGTTTGTATACATATGACTCATTCTGCTCTCTAGGAGGAGAGTTTCAATGCAATCAAAGCCTGAGACGTGGGGAAATTGACCTTGCTGCCTCTGGATCAGCTGAGGAGCAACTTCTGGCTCCCCAGCAAGCGTGGGCCCATGGGGGGACCCCTGAGGGACTTGGGGGGCACCTGCCCCAATGCTTTGGGGAAGGGGCTGCCCCTGCACTCTACCCACTCCCTTCCCCGAAGGCCTGGACAAATAGCCAGGTCTTACAGACCTGGTGGAAGGCCAACAGACCCGGGGCCAGTTGAGCTTCCTCCGGGAGGAAGATGTGGTGCAGCCATCGAGAATGCCCTCTCCATTGTGGCCATCCGGCTAACCCATGGGACCTCGAAGAAGACGTCCATGGCGGACCGCAAGGATCGCCCCAGGACCTGAGCAGTGAGGTGGTCTCTCAGATAGGAGGGGCCCAAGCTGTGTAGGGCTTTAAAGGTTATAACCAGCACCTTGAATCAGGCTCCGAACACTATAGGCAACCAGTGCAGAGCTTGGAGCACTGGTGTTATGTGCTCCCTACGGCCCGTCCCTGTCAAAAGACGTGCCGCTGCATTCTGCACCAGTTGCAGCTTCCGAACCGTTACCAGGGGCAGCGCCACATAGAGCGCATTGCAGTAATCCAGCTTCGAGATGATGAACACATGGATGAGGGTGGCCAGGTCGGAATCCGAAACATATGGTTGGAGCCTCCGCACAAGATGTAACTGGTGAAAGGCTCCCTTTGCGACTGCCTTCCTGGAAATCCAGCCAAAGGTTGGGGTCCAACAGGACTCCCAAGTTCCGGACCTGGGGGTGGACCCCTCAAGGAGGGGACCCAGCTGCCTGACCCACCAGCATCACCTCCATCTTATTGGGATTCAGCCACAGTCTGCTCTGCTGCATTCAGTCAGTCACTGTCTCCAGGCACTGGGAAAGCACCAAGACTGCAAGGCCTGGATCAGTTGAAAATGAGAGGTATAGCTGGGTGTCATCAGCATATTGGTGGCAATGCACACCAAACTGTCTAACGACCTCCCCCAGGAATTGCATATAGATGTTAAACAATAATGGAGACAAAATAGAAACCTTGCGGTGTGCTGCAAGAGAGGTCCCAGGGGCTAGATGTTTCAGCCCCCAGAACTACCCTCTGGCTCCTTCCTGAGAGGAGATGAGTGGAACCATCCAAGGACCATCCCGTCCACATCCCCCCACCCAGGGACCGCAATCATCTCAACAATAACCCGTGGTCCACTGTATCAAAAGCAACCGAGAGATCTAACAGGACAAGTAGTGTTGAACGCCCTGAATTAATCTCTCGGCAGAGGTCGTCCACCAAGACCAGCAGCGCAGTCTCGGTGCCATACCCTGGGTGAAACCCCGATTGAAAGGGGTCTAGAAAACTGATGCCATCCAGGTGAACCCGGAGCTGCTGTGCCACTACCCGTTCAATAACCTTCCCTAAAAAGGGAAGGTTAGAGACAGGCCGGTAACTGGTCAGTGCGTCAACATCCAAAGATAGTTTCTTTATCACTTGGTTGAAATGGTAACTTCCCTAATCTAGACCTATCAGAGGCAGTTGAGATAATAAGGGAATTAGGTTCTGGGTGCAGTATCAGGAAGTCATGATTTGTGTTCGGTACCGGGTACATACAAAGTGATTTGGGAACCACTGGAAGCACAAAGGTCGTCTTCTTCCAAATGTCACTCAGGTGATCTGACAGAGCGTTGACCAAAGGAATAGCCAGTCTCTCCCTAGTACCTATTGTCCAAATGTTGCAGGGTGGGAGCTTGGCCTGTCCAGTTATTGTACAGAAGATCCTCAAAGTTAGTGTCAGTGTTAGCACTCATCTTGATGCTGTCAGATTCTTGGACCTGTTTCAGTCAGGCTTTCATCCTGGGCTTGTGGCCTTGGTCGATGACCTGTGCCTGGAGATTGACAAGGGAAATTCTACCCTGTTGATCTTGTTAGATCTTTTGGCAACCTTTGATCATGAAGTGTTCTTGATGTGACCATGGGATCTTGTGGGGGCACACAGGACTATTCTTGAGCGGTTCCACTCCTTCTTGTCAGAGAGATCCCAGAGAGTGGTGATGGGCAACGGCTCATTGTCCTCTCAGGACCTCCCCTGTGGAGTTGCCACAGGGTTCTATTCTGTTTCTCCTCTTATTCACTGTGTATATGAGGCTGTTGAGTGAGGTCATTCAGAGGTTTGGGGTGAGGTGCCATTGGTATACAGATGGCACCCAGGTCCACCTCTCTTTTTCACCTGACCCAGGCCCTGCAGTCTAGCAAGGTAAGCAGCCAGGAAAAAATTTAGGAGATGGAGAATGGTGCTGTTTATTTTTTTTTGTCTCAGGATCCCCATTATCTGGTGTGGAAGCAGCTTATATCTTTTTTTCTTTTCAGAAGGAATATCCTTTGAATGGTATTTTCTTTGCACTGACCTCTTGGTCACAGTACTTTTAAATCAGGGAAGGTGACAGCACTGCACTGGATGATTTAGGGTAAACCTGTTCATGGGAAGATGTCCCAGTCATGTGAGTTGGCAGTGTCAAGGCTCCCGTGCCTGACGAAGAGGTGGGCATCAACTTGGGAGGATTTTATTGATGCTATTGTGCCCTTTCAAAGCCCTTTCTTTTCTGGTGCAAGGTTTAAATGACCAGCACACTGGGCAGGCAGTCACATTGTGTTCAGCTCCAAGGCAAAAAAGACACCTGTTATGGGCATCAGAGTCGGAGAGTCTTGTAGAGCATGCCAAGAAGCATTTGAAACCCTTCTGTGCTATGCACCATGAAGGGTAGAGAAGATGGAGTGCCCTCATGTTTCCCCTTGTGTAGCCTGAGAGAAAATTATTTTCCTTTTGTGTGTATATATTTTTACAGAATTGCTGAGGTGAGCTATGACAGTTGCCTGATTTCTGCCGTGGTGGAGAAAGAACTGGATGCGCGGGGAGTGGAGCACTATTTATAGGCTATGATGATGTCATCTGCATGATGATGCTCCCTGTTTAGAAGCCATTTGGATAATCTGCCCGGTTTCAGCACCTCACAGTACCAACTATCTTCTGTGTGTACATGGAGAAAATATCAGAATGCCTCTATATAAATCTATGGTGCGACCATGCCTTGAGTATTGTGTGCAGTTCTGGTTGCCCTATCTCAAAAAAGATATAGCAGAACTAGAAAAGGTACAGAGAAGGGCAACAAAAATGATAACGGGTATGGAATGGCTCCGTTATGAAGAGAAGTTGATGGGTTAGGGCTTTTCAGTTTGAAGACAACTGAGAGGGGATATGATAGAAGTTTATAAAATCATGAGTGGTGTGGAATGAAAGAATAGGGAATGGTTATTTTTACCCTCTCAAATAGTACTAGAACTAGGACACACTCCATGAAACTTAACTGGTAGCAGGTTTAAAACAAAAGTTTTTTTTTTTTTTACTCCACACAATTAACTTTTGGAATTTGTTGCCAGAGGATGTGGTCGAGACCAGTAGTATCCAGTACATAGCTAGATTTTTAAAAGGATTGGACAAGCTCATAGAGAATAGGTCCATTTAACGGCTATTAGGGACCTGTTAGGCACTTCTCCCAAGCAACCAAGATTGGTCACGGTTGCAAACAAGATGCTGGGCTCGATGGGCCATTGGTTTGACCCAATATGGCACAACTTATGTTCTTACGTATGTTGTGCTGGTCAGGGGAGGGGGGGATTTTAGCCCCAACAATAGTGATCTTTAGGAGTTAATTGTGTTTTGATTTAGGTTTACTTTTGATCTTTGAGTGCTTTGTGATTTGGGGGCTTGGCCTATTTCCACAGGCAGCTGGAGGCGAAACTGGACGGGATGGGGCAAGGATGCGAAATTCCCCTGCCTGGTGATCTCGAGCTCGCTGATACTACCATCAACTGCGTGCGGCGCACACACACAAATCTGCATCCCATTACACACACAACCTACACATAGTACACACAGATACTGCACTCCCCCTACCCCCCGCTTGCTTTTGCTACCTAACCAACCAGGTCCAAAATTTCAAGACACAAAACATTAAAAACCCACAAAAATTGACACTTAAACCAGAATAGAAATCAGAAATACAAAAATGTGCCTCCCCTTGAACATCCCTAGTTCTAAGCCTTACCTCTGACACAGATAGGCTGGTCTACTTACACACCACCATAGCTAGTGAAAGTGTTAAAAATTGGCTCCTATGCCAAAGGGACAAAATTAGAGGTTGCTTTGTTTAAAAAGATATTAAATCGATTTCTCACAACAGACTCCTCCTTCATAGGGTGCTTCAAAACAAAGAGGCTAGGCAGGATGTGAATAATAGTCTTCTCAGTCTGATGCCTTTTGAAGTCAGTAGAAAGATTCCTGTTACTCTGGAGAATTGTACCTGCCCTTATGGGAAAAGGAGTAACACGGAATGGAAATGTATTACTAATTTTAATGGGGTGGGGGGGGGGGGGAGGAAGCATTAGTTCTGGCAAAGAAACTGGGAAAGCAGAGTTGAGATTGACAGTTAAACATTCATTCCCTTGCTTGTGCCTTAAAATAGGGTCCCTAACTATATTGGAGACTGTGGTAGGGGGCTTTTTCCATCTCCCCCTTGGGAGCCCGGGTACCAGCGGGCTGGGGGATGCTTACCTGCCAGCTGGAGCATGATGCTGGCGCTTCCACCACTGGGAACGGGGCGGGGCGTGGGGAAGTCGGCTTCCGGGTTGCTCCCTCAAGTTCCGGGAGCAGTTGACAGCTGTGCTGGCGGCCCGTGCTGAAGGGGCACAGCCAAAGGGGCTTGCCCTTTGGCATTGCCCTTCAGTGGGGTCCAGCGGCTGGGGCTGACCAATGAACCCGATGTATGTAGCCTTTGGTGGGAAGGGGAATATGTATATGTGGCAAGTGGAAGGACTCTCCCTCCTGGTGAGAGCAGGAGGATCCCCCCCCTGGTGGCAGCAGGGGGGTGGGGGGTGGTTAAGGAAGTAGTTAGGTTATGTGAAAAGATGGAGGGGTTAGAATTTGTAATTAATTTGAGGGGTAGATAAGATTATATTGTATATGTAATCTTAGATCGGTGTGGGGGGTTGTTATTGCTGCTGCTGACGTTTGAATTATTTGATGTTTATGTATATTATGTATTGTAATTTTTCGTGTTGTGAGCTGCCTCGAGCCATTTGTAATGGGAGAGGTGGGATATAAATTAAAAGTGATGATGATGATGATGATGATAAATGAATTGTCAGCAAACATGGTATACAACAGGAAAGCTGAAAACTCTTATGCAGGCCTAGAGAGAAAGCTACATTAAGAGCAAGAGAGACAAGCAAACAATGCAGCCTTGAAACAATTGAATGAAGAATGCCAAACCCCTAACAGCGCTGACTAATCTGTCACCCATCACCCATACTAATGCAAACAGGAAGGAATAAAAATAGAAATATTAGGGCCTTGATCCTGGGTTTCACCATGGTCCTGAACTCTGACTGAAGTCTATGGGACTTGCAAGTGTTCATCACCCCTTGGTCAAGGAAAAGCCTCTCCTATTAAAACTCAGCGTTCACAACAGACAGATTTCAGCTAACAGCTGCAGCATTGTCAACAAGATTAGACAACATGTTTTCAGTGTCCAACCTAGAAAGGTTCATGTCTGGCTGGACCCCTTAGGGAAACTCAGAGGTTTAATTTCTCTGAAACCAGTAGAAAATGTTCCCTTGTAATTTCAATAGGAACAGGAAATGCATTTGACCATGCAGATTTGTCTTTTCAGTTTAGATTCTTCATTATATTTGGTATAAGTTGAAACATCTGGTTCCCAACAGGGATAATGGATCTTCTCACTTAGCTATAGGTCTGTATGCAGATAAGGCAGGGGCAGCCAGAGTTCCTAACCCCAGGAGCCACATACCAAAATCTTTATATGGTCAACATGCATGTGTGTATATATATATATACACACACACACACACACACACACTTCCTGCTTAGGGATTGTCTGGTAGAGTCAGCGCTCTATGATCCTGGCTGCTGAGATTTTGAGGAACAGCTACAATTCAGCTGTTGAGTCTCGGGCGCGATGAAGACATGGGACCATTAGGGCAGCGTGGCCCAGGACCAACCCTGGCCCAAGAGCAGCAGTTTAACTGCCAAAGAGCTACATTCCATTCCTGAGACACAGTTTGGCTGCACCCAAGATATGGCATGCAGGGTACTTTATCCCAGGGCAGAACACCTTGGTCAAATAGAACATTTACTCATTGTGAGGTAGTCAGGGACCTGTGTTCACTGCACTTTCCCCACTGTTGCCAATGGATGCAGCCTCATTGTAAGCATTCATCCAAAATAAGTCTTAAGCCTGCAAAGCAGGGATGTGCCAGCATCACCATTCTAAATCTGGTGAATTTGATTTGATCCACTAAGTTTCTATTGCAAGACCAGATGTCGGAGACCACAAGGTGGTGCTATGTGCCAAAGATTCATCACAATTCCTAGAATTAGTGTGGGTCATTTATAGTTAAAAATGTAAAGTAGGCTTTAAAAATACAAACAATTTGCTCCCGAGGAAAGACATCACTAACTGACCCAAGCTGTATCAAGTGGAGCCCCTGAACTTCGCTGGCCTCAGGTTAATGTTTATTGACATTTTCTCATGGTCACCGCAAACACCTGTCAAAGGTCCACGTGTCCTGACTAGTAAACTATTTTTTGTTTCCTCTGTGAAGAGCAGGAATGAGCAGCAGACAATTTACTTACTGCAGCATTATCTCCATCCCCATAAAATAACACCTATTCACCCTTTTAAATCCAGACACTGCACTTGCCTCAACTGGCAAATGCATGCGAATTCCCAAGTGGTGCACGAAGGACATTTACTAATTGCAAGAGAATCATTTTGTGAGAACAAACTCTCACGGGAAATTTTCCTTACAAAATTCAACACTGCTCCCAGCATCATGTCTCAAATGCTTTTTCCAACTGTCCTAAGATATTTTTTGTTTCTGATCTTTTCCTTAATTCCCCACCCCCTTGGCATGACATGAACATTTCCACTTTTTAGACTTCATTTTAAAAACAAAAATAATCAAACAAGCTGCTTTTTGAATCTTGCTATACAAAGAATATTGTGAAATGTTCTTTTCCAAATAACTACAACTGAAAAAAAGTACAACTTGTACACAGCTGCCCTGGACTCTAATCAAGGTATTCTTGGAGTATCTCATTTAAAAAAAAAATGCATGAAACTGAATTTATTCCCATGGGTATAACTAACAAGGTTGGATCAAGTCTAACGTAATGCATGTGAATTCTGATACAGATGCATAATTTCTAATACAATGGTGTTGTGGGAGTTCCTGCTATTCTGGTCCTTTGTTCATCAGAGAACACTATTCAGACTGAATGGACTATTAAAAGCTAAGGTTTATCTACCACAGTGGGGTCACATCTAAGAGCCGCAACCAGATTTGCCTCAATTGAATACTATAATGGTCATGACTAAGGGTGAAACAAGACATAACGCTAACTCCACTTTATCATTTCTTATGCATATTGCAGGGCTGTATTGGTGCCCTATGCAGTCTTGCATCATGCATAAAAATGTTCAAGTGGAGTTAGCATTATGTCTGTTTTCACCCTAAGACAGGGCCTCCTTCTTTTATGGTGTCTATAATCTACAAACCATGCACCCTGAAGTAACCCCATTGAAGCCCACAGCATAAGTGGTTTGTGGATCGCAGCTAGTAGAAATACATACAAATGAGTCATTCTTCTCTCTAAATGTTGTTTAATTTTTGATAGGGATGGGCGAACGCGGTTTGGAAGTTCAGAGTTCAGTCCGAACTCGGCCTGTTCGGACGACCGAACCGTACTTCCGAACACGAACTGGCCGAACCGAACTCAATCCGAATGGCGAAATGACCGAACAGTTTGGCCAGTTCGGATCACGTTCGGGTGGCAAAAAAAGGTTCACTGTAAGGTCAACCGTGACAGGGAGGGGTAGTACTAGTCACTGAGGAGCAGACTTCCAGGCACCAGGGGTGGAGAGGCTTGCAAGAAATGAAACTATCTGCCTCCCCCCTTCCCAACACCTTCTGAGCTAGTCACTGTTCCTGAACAGCAGGCGTTGAGTAGGATTATTAGATTGCTTTAAGTTTCATTTCAGTTTTGTACTGAAATGAAACTTAAACCTTAAACTGAAACCTTGTGTTTGTGATTCCCACCCCCATCCCATATATATAGAGATAGAGAGATATAGATATAGAGCGATAGATAGATAGGTTAGGGATAGTAGTTGTAGGAGTTAGCTTAGTGATAGAGATAGCGTTAGTGATTTAGTTTTAGTGTTTGTAGGAGTAGGCATGTGTACTTATTAGATAATCCATTTAGTTCATAGCATTTAGAATAGTTAATAGCAGTTAGATTTAGTGTAGATAGATATATATAATATTAGATTTTAAAAAAAAACTCCATATAAAAACAAAAAAAACAAATAAAAAACAAAAGAAAACCATATAAAACCCAATAAAAAGCCAAAAAAAATATAAAAAACAAAAAAACCACCCATAACAACATTTCCCGAACGGCCAAACTCGAACCCGGTGAACTAACCGAACTGAACGGACGAACCGAACGCAGCTGAACCGAACGGACGAACCGAACGCAGCCGAACCTGAACTGCGATCTGTTCGCCCATCCCTAATTTTTGAAACCCCTTGATTTCCTGAGGCAAGATAGGTATATTTGCCAAAGCACAGAGCTTGCCATTGTAAGGCTCAGCACAGCAGACAAAGTTCACAGGGAGAGATGAACAACAAATGCAACAATAAATAGCACAATTAATGAAAAATAAAGGGGTTTTTAAATAATTGATGTTTCCTTATATTTCTCCCTGGTGGCAAATAGCTTATTAATTATTAATTATTATTATTTATTCATTTATTTCTATCCCGCCACTCCTGCCACAGGCAGCTTGGAGCAGCTCACATAATAAACACTAAACTTTCAGTAATACAATAATAAAATACATTAAAACAATTGAAACCCATAAAAAAAAAACCAACCCAACTCTATAACCCAACATAACCCAATACCCATCCCCTCCACCAAATGCCTGGTGGAAGAGCCAAGCCACTGCTGCCGGAAGGTGAGGAGATCCGGGCAAAGGTGGACACTCACCAGGAGCAAGTTCCACAGGTGCCACCGCCGAGAACACCATCCTGTCCGAGGCCACCCGATGATATCTCAGAACCTCCAGGAGGGCGTCCCCCGATAACTGCAGGAGTCGCCTTGTGGCTGAGGAGTGAGACAATCCCTCAGGCAGGTAGGGCCCAGACTTAGCAAGTAGTCACCACGAAGGTGTGGCCCAGTGAGAAACTAGTGGAAGCTCCAAAATTTTAGTAGTACAGTTTGGATCCTCATCCAAACACATAGGGTGCAGCTACATGAGCTGCAGGGGCCTGATCCCCACCTGGCCCCATGGCGGGCAATCCCCACCGCCACACCGTGGGGCAAGTGTGGGGAACTGATCACACAGTACTGAGGAAACTGGCTAGGCTGTCCCCTTTTGGAGCCACCGCCACAACTGAGGATATCTGAGGTGCTGGCCATAGGAGCAGCTGCCCGGCCCAACCCCACCTCCCTCCCCCGGCCAGACTGAGACCCGGCCCCCAGCTGTGATGTGACTGTGTGCGACAGGCACTAGCATCTGTCGCTCACGGCCCCGCAGCATTGCACTGAGTTGTCCCGCTTTGGGCAGCCTTCGCCCATTTGGGGTAAGACTGCTATGCTTCATGTCCTCAGACTTTTTCCGAGGACACGAAGCATAGGAGCCAGCTGCTTGCCCCACCCCACCCTGGGGCAGGAGAGGGGGGAAATCTGGTGGTGCCACTCCACCCCATGCTGCCTAGATTGGGGTAAGACTACCTAGTGTGGTAGCCTCCTCACTCTGTCTTGTCTGGCTGCACCCCCTGAAATGTTCCTAAACATTTCCTCTCCACAGTGTTCCCAAGAGCTGCCAGCCTCTTGGACTTTCTCTTAACATTCTATATACAACCTGGTCTTTGGAAGACCTTCTGGCTCACTGAGTTTACTACAGCTTCATATTGACAGAGTTGCCTGGCTAGTCCTGGGCTGTTTCAGTATGACACACACTTCCCTCCAGAGCCTGATCCCTGCTGAGAAACCTGGGGTTTTATTTAGAAACATTTAATAAGTGAACGTTGTACTCACGAAAAGTACCAATTGACACATACACAAAGCTGTCTTTGCCAATAGAGCTAGTAATAGTTACAACACAGAGCATTTCTTTATGATGCCTCCAAAGCATGCCTTGTTCCTGGCTGAGAGAGACCACTTTTACAGCTGACAAAGGTGGTCAGTCTCTAGACTCAGTCTTTGGTGCCAGTCACCCATTCCACTTAGCAGTCCTTAATTTACTGTTGCTCACTCCACATGAATCATGGTTGTCGAGTAAGCATGAATGTAATGGCTCGAGAACACCAGAGTTCTAACCCCTGCTCTGTCAATGACGTGCGAGATCTCGGGTCCTGGGCAATTTGCTTAACTTCTATCATTTCCCAATATGGAAAATATGAATAGTGCTTCCTCAGTATTATCATGCATTGAGAGATCTAATGCATGGGAAACACAGTACAAAGAACTGAAACAAATGGAAGCCGCACCCATCAGACAGCCACACTGCACAAGATGATAGTATACGAACGAGAGTGACAAAGTAACAGCTCAACTCCAGAGTGCAAAGGCACTCAAATCCAGTGGAATATTATGGGTAAAAACAGATGTGCCAGTGGTTAGGCAGCTCCCTGGCTTGCCCTGGGGTAGAAAAGTGCGGCTGCCACTCCCCAGGTCAGAGCGCGGCATGGAACAGACATACCCGCAACCCCTGATGGCCAGAGAGCCGTCCCACTGCCCCCATGTTCCAGGTAGGGCAGGAGAACACGATGAATGTGCGGGTGGCCAGCCTCACCCCCGCACTGCTCCCAGTGCCCCGTCCCCCACTATGACATGCAGCCATGGCAGCCCCCTGCCCTGTGGCAGGGTCAAACAGACGCGCGGGCCTGCATTGGGCAGCTCTTAGCCCAGGATTGTCTCTTGGGCCAGCCACCTACTCACCCACCCCGGGGTAGTCATGGGCCAACATCTTGCGGAAGGGAAACATACAAGTGGGTGAGTCCCAGGCCAGTGTGAGCTGTAGCGGGCCAACATGAACCACTGTCTCATCTGTTTTCACACGAATAACTGCCATAATGGGGAAGCCCAGTGTTCTATCTAGCCTATCTAACAGATGCCAGCATCAGATGCTTTAGAGTAAGTGGACAAAGCCGCCACAGGGCAACCATGGAGAAATACATCACCGTCATTCTCTCCCAGCTTCTGGCAATTTAGTGGCACTCTGAACATGAGGTTACATTCCCTTGATCATCCTGGCTAATAGTCCTTAATGGACTTGTCCTTCATGAAGTCAGCTAATTGTTTTCTAAACCTAGTTATATAAATTACTGGCCTTCACAATATCTCATGGCAACATATTCCACTGGTCAGTCATGGATGGTGCAGAAGAATTCTCATTTTTATTTTTATTTTGTTTTAAACTTGCTACCTGTTAATTTCTTTTGAGTATCCAAACCTCCTTGTACAAGGAAGATATTTATTCTCTATTGACTTTCTTCACCCCATTCATGATCTTGCATACTTGTATCATATCGTGCTCTGTTGTTTACTTTCCAAGCAGAGGAGCCCTCATATTGTTTTGGTCCCTCCTTGAACAGAAGTTGTTTCCATAACCTTGACCATTTTGGTTGCCTTTCCTGGTTTACTACATGCTTTTCAAGATGGGACAACCAGACCTCCACACAGGACCCAAGATGTGAGAACACTATGGATTTATAGAATGATCCCATTCCTAGTCATTCCTAACATTAGATTTGCTTTTTTGACCAGTGAATTGCAATCAGCCCAAGGTAACAGCTATTGACAAATTAGTTCAGAAGGTATATTCAGATGGATCAACTGGGTATGTGCAAGCTTTGAGGCCACACACATCCCTTCTTCAGGCATGTAAAAGACAACTATAGACTGAACAAATGCAAGGGGTGTGTGTGTGTGTGTAATATCTAACATTTAAATACAAGGAGGGAAACCAATAATCAAATGATAAACCTAAATGCAGGCTAAGATATATGCATAATGGCAAATACTAGGAAGGGGGTCCAATAAAATATATTATCTGAAGTACTTGTCTCTGTCACTTACATTTTGTACCAACATGGAAACCACACTCTTCCTCTAGAGCTGGGGTGGTCAGTCTTTCCAAACCTAAAAGCTACATAGCAAGATCTTCATATGGCTGAAAGCCCACACACGCATGCCTCTTTGAAGCATCTCCTGGGTTGAGCTTTGCACTCCACACCCTTTCCTGCTTCTTCATTGGCTGATGGAGCCAGTAATCTGCTATTCTGGCAGCTTCTGAGGAATAGCTGTAACAATGGGTAATTTCAGACGTAACGATACCACGGTCAACCATGTTGAATCCCGTGGTGGCCGTTGGTCCAGTTATGTCTGTTCTGCTTCCCGCCAGATGTTCACCCCAGTGAATCACTGGTGGGAATTAGATTGACCACGATTCCGGACCTCCAGCTGCCCGGAGGTTCAGAATTGTGGTGGGATAGGGCCCCAACCGTGATCGGATTGGCCATGATCCAGCATGGGCCGTAGGTTACGTCTGTTACCTGCAGCCCGGGCAGATCGTGGTCCTGACCACGGGACGGGATCGGGCACAGTGGCTGGATTGGCCGCTGTGCCTGCCCATCTCCCGGAGGGCGGCCGGCACATCTAAAGGACAGATGGCCTGATTCCTGACCGGGATCCAAAACGGATCCAGGTCTGTCTGAAATTACCCTAAGCTGCTAAGACTTGGCTGCAATCAAGACACAGGCAGCGCAAAGAGATGGCTGAGAATTGCAACCTGAGCCACAGTTTGACCACCACTGCTCTAGACTGAATGGTAACAGCTAATTTAGAACCCAGCATAGTGCATTTATAGTAAGGATTATTCCCCCTCCCTGTCAATGGTTTACTTGTGCAGCTCCAACATGTGGGAGAGAATGCTCTAATAACTCATCCCAGATGCAAAGAGGTGTTTTCAAAATTGAGGCAGGAACATTGGGTCCACAACCATACAAATATATTGGTCAACCTCCCTCCAAGTGGGATGTGGCAGAGGCAAGGACAATACTATCCCAAATGGACATACCCAGTGCATGGCACGTCTGCTCCAATACCCTTTCCATGCTAAACCCTGTGGGAGGGACCTCTGGGAAAGAGCAAAATTCAGAACAGAATTTGATCCTGCATACTTTTAATATGTAGCCTCCCTCCAGCTGGAAATTCATGTTTAGGGTTGGCAAAACTATTTCAGTACATTTTTCAAGCTTTAAAAATGCAGGTGTACATTCACAAGTAAACTATCAACATCTCTCTAAGCTGAAATTCCTCTAAAATCTTGAATAGATTCAATACTGTATTGCAGATCCCACAGGCACTTTAATTCCTGTACTTGTTAATAATATTTCATCTCTACTGCCTGAAACAAAATGATTTTTAAAATACCATAATCATTTCATTGTTTTTTCTGTGGGGGGGTCCTTTTACTTTAGTCTATGATTTGTTATTACTTTTGACATGATATCTCAACAATGAAAGAATGCGGAGCTCCTGGAATCCTTTTAAAATGTTCATTTTTTTATTTTAGTGGTTGCACATTGGGTGAATGAAAATTATCATCACAACAAAAACATAATGGGTATTTAACGGACTGCTAATAGTTACAGTGAAAGGCATCGATGAAGAGATTTCTTTAACTCTCAGTGAAATAGTCAATATAAGTCTAAACTTGGTTTTAGACAGGCAAATAAGGTATTTTGGTGAAGTGCTGTTTCTTTTATTTAAAATAAATGTTAAGACATTTCAAGTAACTTGAAATTATGCCCTAAAGTCAATATTCACTCTCTCAGTGTTGGCCCATTTCATGGTTCTTTTTGGGGAGTGTTTTTTTAAAAAACAGCATTTAAGATTTACTCATCTTTAGACTTTCTTTTTAAAATATAAATGAAGTTTTGGCAAATAATATTTATACAGAAAAATAGTTTTTGATCTTCCCAAATTCAGAGATATTCTATAAAAAATTACTTTATAAATAAATAAAAAGCAGACTCTGTTGTAGACTTGTTCTCACATCTATGCAACGGCCTCCTTGCTGTTGGCATAGATTCAGCTTTCAGGCATATTACAAAGTCATATGTTTGGAAAGTGGATCTCTTTAAAAATACAGCTTCTCATTTGTCTGTGTTTAAGAGTAACACCTGATGTATCGGAAGTTGTTATTCATTAATGGATAGAAAATAAGAGTATTGGAATAATTGTAAAAATATAACAATTGTTATGAAACATAAAATGTTCACAAGAGTGCTCTACATAAAATATCTAAACAATGTATATAATTTACCATCTAGTATTGTACAGTAAACTACTAAAATGTCTAAATGAACAAGTATTAAAAAATAAAAACAACTTTAACAGATATAGGCAAGTTGCATCATCAGCTACCTAGTTATAATGATTGAGAAAGTTTACAAATATTAATCTTTTAATAGTACATAATGGTGATACCTTAACTACTAAAGTAACAGAAGTTAAGATACACTTTTCCCACAAATTAGAACAAATGCAACATTACAAGCACTATGTTAGGTTTACAATCAGATTGTGATTTTCTCCTTCGGGTGATCAGATCTACAGTTTTAATATAAATAGATATCAGACATTTGACAAACAAGATTAAGAATGGAAAACAATTTCCTTAACAGATAATCAGACATTAGTGCCTCTAGTCTTTCAGAACAGGCAGTCCTGCCGCGTTTAAAATAGTTTACAATCAATCTGAAAAGGTTAAAAAAAATACTGCAATCACTAATAATGTCCACGTAGAAAAACTGATGTTCCAAACAACTATATAATATTTACTTATAACAGCTGGTTTTTTTTAAAACAATAATTTTAAAACTATGTCTTTATGTGACACATGTGCAACATATAAAATGTGAAATATGAAATATTTGGTACAATAGTGCTTGAAACAAATCTTAAACTTTTAAATGAAATGTTAATCATACATATATAATTACCTTGTAAATCAACATAGTATTTAAAAAAGTAAACAACATTAAAATCTGTTCTGTCCATATATATGTATGTATGTATATATAATATGTATATAGTTGTATTAAAGATATCTCATACATCTGTGACATAAAATATGTTTTTAAAGAAAAGGATTTAAAGGACTAGGTTTTTTCCCTCCATGCTGTAATCGTTACAACCCTTTAATCCAATTTTAAAAATGCAAGAATAGTAATGGTTTATTAAAATGAAGTCCTCCCTACATTTTTATATTTTGTTACTCATCTAGCTTAAAGTCACTTATCAGGTTTTTGATGACTAAACTCAATTTTAATTGAATTAGAATATCATACAGATCTCCTCATCTATAGCTCATTCTTTTAGTTTGTAGAAAGTACTTCTTAACAAGCTCTTTTTGGTAACCTGATTTTGAGTTTGAAAGATTAATTACACACCGTAATTATTGGCTTCAGCCTTGCTTCCTTTCAAGTTTGATGTGGCACAATTTAGGCACTTCTGCAAAGTTTCTTTTAAAAATATTTATATATATACTCGTAAAATAACATCTTCAAGACTTTGTTGTGAGGGGGTATGAAAGTCATACAGTGCAAAGTTTAATTTTTTTTCTGCTATTCTAGAATCCCATGATTCAATGCAGCTTCTCCATACAAGTCAAATATCCGTTTATGTGCAGCTAAAGAATTTGTGCTTTATCTTGGATTTACTATTAAAAATTGTAGACTTACAGGGTAATGTGCAGGAATATTGGGTTGTGATTCCCTTCCCTTCCTTGTCTTGGCATCAACTGATTAGGAAAGTGAACTAACCAAGCGGGACAAATGAAAAACAACAATAATTAGGGTCAAAATTAAATCTGCCATTGGGATATATTTGAGTCAATATAAATTATTTATTGCTAAATTGAAAGATTCATACAGTTGTGAATCTTGCAATACTAAATCAATCGGACTGTTTCATTAGCCATAGTTATGGAGATAAGACAATATTCCTAAGAAGTAAATTGTGTTTATAAAATCTTTAAAAGTAAATGTTACCCTTTATGTCTTGAAACATCACAGCTGGTATCAGGTAGTTAACTATTTTAGGTTGGAATATACTAGCATACCATATTTAATATTCATTTATGATATAGCAGCACTAGCTTCTCAGTGTTTCGTGATTTGTCCATAAGTACAGAATCGTTACTTAGCATGCAGTTTGTGGCAATTCTAGAGAGGAGGGGACAGGATAGTATGTACAGTAACAATGTTTTGCCATTCTCAATGAGGCTTCTTGACATTCCATTCCATTTTTGTTGATTACTTCAGGATTATCTGTTAAAGAAATGAAAATATTGTTAGGGATTTTCTGATAGGATTTACCCTTTTAAGGACAGTGAACTAGCAGTTTAGGCCTTGTATGAGTTAAAGTTAAAAACACACATCATGTGAAATTTTCACTAGCTACTGACAGGCCCTTTTCACAGACACTCCAACACTGATAAAATGGGTGTTACATTTTATTATACATGTTTCAGGGCACCCATAGAGCACACCTGCAGCCCTGCACCGTGTATAATAAAACATAACACCCATTTTGTCAGTTAGTGTGTCTGTGTGAAAAGGGCCATACTGGGTACTGAAAGCTTTTGTTTTCTCTGCCCGGCGCTGTTCCTCTTTATTATACTCCTTCAAGGGAAGGAAATTAGACAAAAGGGATCATACAATTCATTGTTCCACGCACATATTCCTAGTGAAAGGAAAGCGATAAAGAAACACACCAAAGCGTTTCCATACAGAGGGAAGCCCTGCCATTACTTGGTCAATTCTTAGAAATCCCAGTTTCACCCACTCAATTCTCACTAAAGGCAGTCACTGGCAGCAAAAGATGCTCTTACATCTCGGAAGAGGCACTCTGGAACTCACAGCATGCGCCAACCATTTGCTTGAATTTTAAGGCTGAATCTCAAGCCTCCTTGGAATCAACAGGGAAAGGTTACCATTGGTTTCAAGGGGAGTAGAACTGAGTCATGAAAGATTTTTGAATGAATCCCTCCAACAAGATGAGGGGCATTTCAATACACTTTAAATTCCTGCTAACTTCTTTTTGAAGGTCAGTGAAGTAAAGAGCCACTTTTTATGTACTAATAGTAATAACCAACCCTACTTAAGGTGATTCCTCAATAAGCTACAGCCCACCAAGAGGGCTGCAATTGATTAGCATTGGGGAATCTTTATTTCCAATACTGCAAAGTCAAACGGTATTAGTTTATACCCTGAGGAATAAGTTTATATTATTTTAAATACTCATATAAACAGCTGCATCCATAGAAAACCCAGCAGATTACATCTATTTCATTCATACAGAGGGAAGACAAGTGTCACTTCAGACTGGGAGTTTGTCCACATGAGAGATTTACCTAGTAAATGCCCCTTTCCCCTGGAGTAACTGCTACAGCATCCATGTTCTGCTTACTCCAGGGTAATACGACAGTTACCTCACGGTGAACTCTCTGTTTAACCAAAAGGTAAGTTTTTCTTCATTCTGGGACAGAGAACACAGGAGCTGCGTGTATGTTGTGGGGTAAATTACTCCCAGTAAAGTGTCTGAGGATAATTTTTCATCAAGAACATGACGCATCACCAGTGGTCATCATTGTGATGCATCACTGCCACTGAACCTGCACTTCAGCTGTTTGCATTTTGCACAAATGCCCCCTTTCCCTGTTTTATGAGTTGAACATATTTTTCAAAGCGTATTTCAGGCAGCATTTAAGACAGTCTTAACAAGCACACAAGCCCATGTGTGTACTGCAGATTTGCATTGCTGTTTACCATAGTATTTATTAAAAATGGGAAGTTCTAGTAACTTCAAGAACATACAACCTCTGGCATACACAGACCATTGTAAAGAAACATTTTTACCAAGGCATGGGAAAGGGCTTCTACCAGACACATCCATTATTAAAAACGAATACGCTCTCTTGAAATATACAACTTTCAGTGGCTGCATCTATGAAATCAATAGTGTTCTAAGAGCTGTCATGCTGCATCTCTGTGCTACAAGTTTGCAGTTGTAGGTACAGTGTGCAATGAGGATGGTTTACTATTGTACTTGCTGCCTCTGGATACTCTCCATGACCTCATCACACTTGTTCTATAACGAGTGCCATGTTGTTACACCACTTTAAAAAACATGGTTGCCAATATCTATCTATCTATCTATTTTAAAAAATTGCTACCCCACCCCTCCTGCCACAGGCAGCTCGAGGCGGCTTACAATTACTAAAAACATCAGAATTAAAAACAACATATAAAAGGATGAAAAATAACCCTCCCACCCTCAGTCTCCCCTCCACCATTACCCATCTCCCCCGCCAAATACCTGGCAGAAAAGTCAGGTCTTACAACTTCTCCGAAAGGAGGGAAGATATTTGTGTGTCCAGTAGCAACAGTCATCACAACACTGATCAGTTTTGCCATGTTTATAATGTATTCTGCCTAGGGAAGCACATCATTCAAAATGACGGCAGATCAGACACTCAGAATACCTACCAAGTTCTACTCCTGAAAGGTACCTAGGTGGTTTGGCAATTTTGCCCAAACCATTGATTCTAGAAAGCAAGCTCCCAGAAACGTAACCGAAAGCTCCCCTTAATTTTTTTGATTGCAAAGCTCAATGCTGCGACATAGAGAATGGAAAAGAGGCAGAGCCCCATCATGAACTGGATTTCTGCAGGAGGCCAAAGCCACTGAGCAAGAGGCATTTTGTCACGTGACCAAACTCTGGTTCCCCATAAAAAACTTCTTCCTTCCTACCACAACTCGTCACCGTAGACTTCTAGAGACTGCCCCTGAGATACAACTGTCCACTGGACTGCCAGTTCAGCTCTGTGAAATGGAATAGGGGGAGACAAATTAGTTTGAATGATATCTTTTATTGGACTATGTATTATTGGTGGAATAGAAAATACTCGGGGCTATTTTCTGGTGGATGCAAGACCCTTCCTGCAAATCAAAGAAAGTGAGTGGAACAGAGCATTTCAGGGGTGTCTAACCAAAGACTTCTGCCACCTTATGTCATTTCCCACACTTAACACTAGGCTTATTTTGTTCTAGTCCTTTTATGGCATTTCTCTGGCTCAAAGGTTGTTAAAAGCAGCTGTATCTTTCCGGATAGGAATTCCCTGGGACTCCTGGTGATGTGGAGCCATTGCATGTGGTTCCTACCCTAACTTCCCTGCATCCACCAGAGAATACTACACTCTGGGGAAAAAACAGATGTGATGCTTTTGGCCCGGGACCCGCTGGCACATGTGCTCATGCACCGCCAGATGTTGACTTGGGGCAGGTAGGCAGCTAGCCCAGGCTGTGTCCTTGGAAAACTCAGAGGTCACAGTCCAGGCTAAGGGCCACCCATGTGGGCCACAGTGGACCAGCATGTCTGTTCTGCTCTGCCTTATCTGCTGCGGGTTGGGGGCCACCATGGCTACCTGTGGTAGGGGGTGTGGGGTAGGGGCAGGACTGTCCACCAGTCTGTTTGTTGAGTTCCCCACCCTACACGTGCAGGCATCAGGATGGCTCTCCAGCCACAGACATGATTATTTGGTGCCCCAACCTGGGGAGGGGCAGCCGCTGTTTCCTGGGCCGGGCTGGGGAGCTACTGCGCCAGCTGCATATCTGTTTTTACCCTCTTAGTCTTGATAGCAGGTTGGCGGCCCCCAAGAGCCTATAGTTTGCTGATGCAGATGAGTTTTTAAGCAGGCCATGGTGTGGCATTAAATTACTGCAGCCACACTAAATAGTAGCTTTATTCTTGTGACTCTGAAAATTGTTAAAACCGTTTATAAACAATCCCGCTTACAAGCGGGATCGCTAAAAGCCGGCTTTTCTCCTCGCGCAGCCTCTGCATGCCG